>VXAB01006383.1:60431-255762 GCA_013399175.1 Odontophorus gujanensis
TTATTATTATTTTAAGCATAAGTTACAAAGATATATTACCCTTTTCTGCATTTGCGACATTTTTTTTCTGAGCTAATTATAGTCTCAAAAGCATTAGTTGTACCATCCATGCTACACTGCTGTGGATATATTGGATATAATGCATTTTTTTTTTTATTTTTTGTCTGAGTCTACATTAGAGTATATGTTTTGTATGTTCATCTTTTTGCACATTATTCGAGTAAAAAAGGTGAGTCTTTGGTTTTGATTGCTTATAACTTTACAAAACTTCATCCTTTTGGAGTGAGTTGTTTATTTGTTTTTTATTTTTTTTATTCCAGCTGCTTGCCTGAGGCTAAATATTTTTCATTTGTTTCCAGGAAAGAGACTAGGGAAATAATATATTCTGCTTTGTTAAGCATGAGACTATGAATGGGTAAGAAGGAGGTGAAACTGTGAGGAGAATCCACTGAAGAGAAGATAGGAAGTAAGTGAGCAGAAAGTGGCAACAGTAGAGAGCTAGAAATTAATAAAATTGTTTTGGTATGATGTCAAATTGAAGATAATTAATGATGAGGGTTTCACTGGAGAAAGCTGATAGGAAAAAATATTCACTTACAAAGATATTTATGATTCCCAGTCTTTACATCAGAGAAACCCACTGGAAATTTTCTCTACATCCTATTCCTTTTTTCATCTACCAGTGCTGCATCCTGCTAGCTCTACAGCAGGGGTCTGTATAACAAGTAAAACATGGCCAGAGCATTAGCTTAAGCCCTGGCCTGCATTCACACATTCTGCTTATCACCATGTTTTCTTACATACCTGTGGTCTGGACCAGTTCATGGGCTATGAGGCAGTACCTCAGGGACTACCCAGAATCATAGCATCGTAGATACATGCCCCAGATCAGTCCCAGAAGAGCACTATGGACAAGATAATTTCAAGTCTGACTCTCCACAGTTTTCCACTGCAATTTCAGCTTGCTTTTCACTATCAAATACTCCTATGTGCGGTAATGTCTTATCCCAGGACATGGCACACAAGCAATTGCATGGTAAAAATAGCACTGTGAAGTGCTTCAGTCCATCTTCCTGTTATTTCAAACCAGAAAATTAAAATCAATCAACCAGCAAACAAAAAAAAACAAATAACTTTACCATAGAGCCCCATGTTTACCATAGGAATCTCAGAGAACATTCATGTAGGCATCGGTATCCTTCATAACTAAAAAATATTCTCTCAGACTATTTTATTTATTTATTTATTTAATGTAGATAGTGCACATTACTGGTGCTGTTTGTTAGCTTAAGAGGTGGAGATCTGTGTGATAAAGACACCATCTATGTTCATGTTGGTTTGATGCTATATAGTGCACTTTTTCATTTTTCTAATTGCTTGTTTTCCTCCTCCCCAAAGAGGAGGAGAAGAGGAAAGAAAAATTACTAAGTTATCCATGAGACTATGAAATGTGATTTCCAGTTAAGTCACCTCTCAAAATGGGCTCACGCTGCTGCCTTTCCTCTTCTAAGAGAAGGCAGCATTTCTTTCAGTCACCCTGATACCTGTTTTCCTACCATATACAGAAATCCTGTTATCAGCTTTGTCTGAAATCAGACAAGAAAGAAATTGTTTGAAATATTAACAGTAAGTACACTCACTCAACATTGTCCTACAGTGTAGCTTCTTTGGTAAGTCCAACTGAAAAGGAAAAAAAAAAAGTGTTAGAAAAATATTAATAATGTGGCAAAAGTGAGGTGAGAAGATAGAGGACTGTACATTTGATTAGACAAGTCCATGCTTACCTGAATGAACACTACTGTGATTAGAGCATACTGTTTTTTCCAGCGAACCTATGCACAGTTGTTGTGAGTGTTAAACCTTCAGTAGTGAATTAAAGAAGGAGAAGGAAGTCTTCTTTCTTGAATCATATCTTGGAAAATCAAATTATACTCCTACCAGTGCCACAGATTTCTAAGTTATTCTAGACAAAGCAAATTAAGCTTCGCACAAATCATTTACCTAGTATTCCTCATTTTCTGGATTAATATAAGATTTGGGGTTATGTAGCTCCTGAGTATGTGAGCCTAACTTCACTATGTGTCAAGGATTATCTGACATCAATTTGCTCACCAATGGAAAAGGTTTGGGGCCCCAAAAGAAGTGTTACAAGATAGTAAATTCCAGCAATTTGGCCTCTGAGGATTGTTCTCTCCCGCTGATTTCTGTTCAGAGGAAGGATTTGTTAAGGGCTTATTTTTTCTCTTTGCCAAGGTTCTCAATGTTTCTCATAATTGTTTATTACAGTTGTAACTCAAGTGCTGATCATCATGTGCTTCTTTGCACTGAAACACCTTAGCAACCTCTGTGGCATTGTGCTTAAAAATACCATAAATAAAATACCTTAGAGGACAACCACTATTCAGACAAATAAAAAACAATCATGTTCTAGTGAAGTAAATGAGAGTTTATGGGGTTTTTTTGTTTGTTTTGTTTTGGTTTGTTTGTTTGTTTTTTAGAGCAATGAGGACAGATCTGAACTTTTCTAAAATTATGGATAAAATACTGGTCCAACTGTAATGAAGAAACATTTTGGATTTTAGAAGGAATAGGATTTAACCCTCCAAATTTTGTGGCATACTATGGTTCTCAATCCTTCTTTCTCCAAAACTGCTCAAAATACAAAGATTTGTATTTATCCATGCATTTGTTAATGATGTGGAAGTCCTGTTCCTGTGTACATATGGGAGAGGTTTCTGCTATTAATAGAGAATATAAGCTGCATAAAATATATTGAATATATAATTATAATTGAGACTTCTGACATTCCTTTGAATATGATACACCTCTCATTTGTTCAGATAGTATTAATAAGGAATAAAGTTTCTTAAAGCAGTTGGTTGGTTAGAATTTGTGAGATTCTTCCAGTATTTTATATTTTTCTAATTTTTATAATCTGTTATTGACTTGCATATATTCATGTTTGTTTTTGCTTTATCCAAAGTACTAGTTTCACCTAAAGGACAGGATGTGAAGAATCAAAACATCTTATAAGGCAAACTCTACTTAAGTGTATAATTGGTTTCCTAAGGATGGACAGAGTTTTCCCTAAGCCTGAATAGCTGCTTATAAAAATGTATATATTTTTTAGCATTTTCTGGAGACTAAAAATGCAGCCCATTATATGGTTGGCTTTCTGGGCTGCAAGCCATTGACAACTCATGTTGAAATTCCCATCAACCAACAACTTCTGCTTCCAGCTGCTCTCAAACCATTCCCCATCAAGCTTTTATTCATGTTTGAGATTGTCCTGACCCAGGTGTAGGACTATGCACTTGAACTTTATGAGATACACATGGTCTGACCTCTCATACCAGTCAAAATCTGTACAGCGTCCCTTCTCTCCCTTTTTAAAAATCGGGCATATGTTTCCTATTTTCCAGTCAATGGCAACATCACTGACTGCCACAGTTTCTCAAATGTAATGCATAGTGGCTTAACAATTTAATCTACCAATTCCCTCTGGACCTAATTCCATTAGGTCTCGTGGGCATGTACGCCCCTTCAAGTTCATGGTGGTCTCAAACCTGAATACTCTTGCCCTGTGTAATAAGCATGAGTTGCTTCATATCAAAAATGAACAAAATAGCTTGTGTTACAGAGAATGTGATGTTTTTTTCCTGATGCATACTGTGTTAGGCAATAAAAGTGTATTTGGGTGGTAAACTATTTTGTAAGTCAGTTTGTTGCCTTTTACAACTGAGCAGTTGAGGTCACTTGATTTGTTCAGCCTAGAGAAGAAGAGGTTGAGGAAAGGCCTCACAAGAAGAGCAGAGGAGCAGGTGCTGATCTTTTCTCTCTGATGACAGCGGTAGGTCTCAAGGGAATGGCATGGACCTGCATCAGGAAGGGTCAGGTTGAATATCAAGAAAATGGTTTTCACTGAGAGGGTGGTGGGGCACCAGGCTCCCCAGGCCAGTGGTTGTGGCAGTGAG
The DNA here is from genome assembly GCA_013399175.1 of Odontophorus gujanensis. NCBI lineage: Eukaryota > Metazoa > Chordata > Aves > Galliformes > Odontophoridae > Odontophorus > Odontophorus gujanensis. Next base: position 64,406 of record VXAB01006383.1, read on the forward strand.
CTTGCCAGATTTCATGGAGCATTTGGATAATGCTTTCAGTCATTTGGTCTAATTTTTGGATGATCCTGTGTGGAGCCAGGAGTTGATCTCAATCCTTTATGGGTCGCTTTCAACTTGGGATATTCTGAGTCTATGATAATGACATCTATCCCTACCTGTCACAGTACCCTAAATTTGAAATCATTGTTAGTGTAGAAAGTGAATATTCTGGACTTCTTTGTTATTTGTGACTTAAATATTTAAAAAGAGACTTGCGTTATAAATATATTGATTATTAATTGCAGTTTGTAATTCCTTTATCAGTTGTTTTGTCTCATATTCAACAATTGTCAATGCTGTGCATTACTGAAAACTTTTCAGTTGTGTGTGTCTTATGCCTTTGCAAGGCAAAGACAAAGCCTGAGATGGTCCTTTATTTGCTCTCTTTATTTTGATGTGTTTGTTTCATATCAATTTATGTCTTAAACATTGATACTAGTTACAATTTTTGTACTTGCTCTATGCCCCTCATCTATATTTACATTACAAACATGACTTGCAACATTCTTCAATGTTTGTGCACTGCACTGATGTCCTACTCACTTAGTTGAATTCCTTTTCTGTTCTCACATGCCTGATAAAAGTAATCTACTTACTGCAGTCAGCAATGCAAAGTTTAATTTGGAAACTCATATCTTTGGGTCTTAAAAATAATTCTCTAACATTTTAGTTCTACTAATCAGGTTATCAGACTACGAATATTATGCTCTACAATGTCGCATCACCTTGTTTCCGTGATTAACTTACCTTCCCAGGTTTTCAAGGAGATTCTGCTGCAGACGAGGTCTAAAGCATTAACTTTAATGGACTAATCAAGATGAAAGAAAGAGAGATCTATCCAAATGTGCATTGATTCATCTCAAAAACACTTAAAAATGAGAATGCTACTGAAAGCCTAGTAGTTGTAGATTTATCAGTGTATAAAACCTGAGAGACTAATTCATTCTGAATTGTCAGATTAGCGGATCAGACGTCATTTTCAAACCAATTAGATGTGTTCCTCAAACAAGGAGAAAGTCATTTCTCTAAGGGCAGATTTTATCAAGTACTTCTCAATAGTTCTGGGATTAATGCTAGGTAATAAGTAGATTTATCACATTATTAACATAGTAATACCTTATCAAACAAATATCATTCTCCTTTGCCCTGCTGTAATAGCTACAAGACTGCTGTCATGCTTATTGTTATTAAAAAAATTAATTAAAATCCTGTCATGAAGAAGAGAAAAAGCTCTGAGCTTGTTAGGTTGTATTTTTATTTTAATTTTAGCATTGATGTTCTCATCTCTGTGAACTTAGATTTGAAAGACCAGTTTTGCTTTTCTACAGGCAGGTGGCTGCCTTTCACTGCCTGTCAGCCCCTTTCTTCAAGCAGAAGCTGATCATCATCCAGTATTAGAAAAGCACGTTTTTCATGATAAAATGTTACCATTGTCCACAGGATTAGAAGAGGCAGAAGGAGAAGAGATCATTTTTGTCATAACTTTTAGAATGATATACAATCAGGAGTAGGTTTGTACTTGCTGTATGCTTAGAAAAGCAACTTCACTTTGGGAAGTATATAGATTACATCCTTTCCTTCTTTCTTTCTTTCTTTCTTTCTTTCTTTCTTTCTTTCTTTCTTTCTTTCTTTCTTTCTTTCTTTCTTTCTTTCTTTCTTTCTTTCTTTCTTTCTTTCTTTCTTTCTTTCTTTCTTTCTTTCTTTCTTTCTTTCTTTGGGAAATATGAACTTTCTTTCTTTCTTTCTTTCTTTCTTTCTTTCTTTCTTTCGCGGGGAAATATGAAATGTAATTATCTCATTAAGATGTTAATGAATTATCGGCAATAAATTATTGGAGAAGAACACTGTAGGCATCCTGTAGTTATGTCCTTTTTTCTAGATGTTTGTATGTTCTCTCTGTGTTTAAGAGTTTCTTCCTATATTGATTCAGCAGCCATGAGTCAGAACACTAAGTCCTCATCCACACGGCATTTGGTAGTTCAAAGAAAGTCTTTTGCTCTGTTGGAAACTATTGTTTGTTAACAGTTTTGTGAGATCTAAAAGACAGACTGAAAACTCCAAGATCTGAGGAGTGAGATCAGATTTAAGAATTTTAGTTTGTGGAAGAGACAAACACCTTTCTATTTTCGAAAGAAGGAAAGAAGAGAGTCAGGTACTACACCATAGCTCTTTCACATCAGGAGAAAAGATTTCTAATCCTGTGTTTTGCAGCAGCCTAAATTTGCTACCTCTCATAGATATGGAGTGTTGGTTTTGAGTTACTATAAAGTATATATAGTGTCTCACATAACTAGTAATACTACTTGAACTATGAGAAGACGTTGGTTTTTTTTTGTTTGTTTGTTTGTTTGGGTTTTTTTGTTTGTTTGTTTTTGTGAAATGTGAAAAAAAGCCACTGGAATTTATTTAATTATTCTATTTATTCTGTACACTATATATTGGAGTAATGCAAGTGCAAACAATACCTGCTTACTAGCTTTTATGTTTATGACACTGTATCTTCCATGTGTATGACACTGCTTCTGTCATGGTTATCTTGACTGAATTACAGATTTAAAGATTTGATTCTTTTCCCCGTCCTTATTGTATCTCCAAATCAGAAATTACCCTTAGAGGACAAGATACTCAGCAGTATCAGTATCAAAATCACGATTGTACTCATTATCACAGGTATCAAAATAAGGCCAGAGATCGTTGTGGTATTTTTTATGAAATCAAATTGTTTGTTTGCGTATTCACATAACATGCCTTAAGTTTCAATTTCCACAATAATAATCAGCAAAAATTTTTAATATAGATTTGAATATTTGAGTGACTTTTCTTATATTTGATATAAATTGCTTTATTTGCAGCACAGTGACAATCACTAAAGAAATGGAGAATATTCTGAAGAGTGAGTGATGTATGTTGATGTTGGACGTTGAAACAATCCAGGAAAGACAAGTTTTGAATCTGTAAATGACTGGTCACAAGACCATGTAGCAAATGCCGCCTCCTACTGTCCTCTTTCTAAAGAAAAACAGTTACCAACACTGCACTTTGCATAATATTACAAGATAATGAACAGGTATTTGTTGTTTGTTTGAGGCAGTACATCCTAGTCTTTGATGCTGGTCTGGTTTAGGTATCTAGAAAGAGGTGCTGAGTATTGGAAGCTCTAGTGTACTGATGCAGTTATCCTTTGCAGAGATGCAAAACTTGAAGAGAAGTTTCTCCTGAGGCTTACAGTATTGCATGTTTGGATTCAGCCCAGTGAGCCTTCAGGTTACTCCTAAGGCACTTTGTCTAGTTTTTTTTCTTTTTTGTTTTTCCTGAAATGTAAACTTTCCTCTGAGACATTCAGTGGTAAAGATTATACATTATTAGCCTCATTAAGAAATCAACTGGGAATGTGCTGGAGAATAAGCTCAGATGAATGAATTATCATAATTATTATTTTATGTTATGTTCAGAGTCTATATTACCTTCCAATTCTTTCAAGAAAGAGTAGTTGACGTGCTTTTGTTTTGTGTATTTTTCTTAAACAACTGTACAGGACTGTGAGTCTTTTTCTTTGTATTACAGTGCTGTAAATCTCTCTTTTTAGTTAGGTTTGAACCATTTTTGCTTACATCAATCCTGTTTATAATGTACAACATTTTAATGCTTTGTGGTGAAAACGTATGATTTATTTGTGACAGTCTGCTGCAGTGTAAGATTTTATTTCCTTCATTAATAAAAACTTATCACCTTTACCTTTGCTGTGGGAAGTGAAAGAGCTTAATTCTCTCTGACTCAAACAGTACTAATCTGCAAACAACTGTGCCAGGAGATGTTATTTGTCATTCCTCTGAATAAACTCAGGCTGAAAAAGATATAGATGTTAATATTTCATGATCAAAATACTGAACTATGAGCCTTGTTTTTTGTTTTGCTTTTTTTGTTGTTGTTGCTGTTTTTTTTTTAGTCTCTAAGGATCTAATAGTATGTTATATGGCATTTATGAATTCATTTTTTTATTCATTGCAGTGACATTGACAGTAATAACAAACTAAAGGTCAGTAATTCTTTTCTTTATTTTATTTTTTCTTCATTAGTTGATGGCAGTTCTGCCCTCTTAAAGGCTCTGACAGTGTGGTGAGAATGGAAACATCAATTTTAATATTCTGTAAAGCTAGTTATAGAGAAATGACAAGTAGAATTGCATGCTTATATGTGTAATTACTCTTCAGAGAAAAAAATAAAAATAGGATGGAGAGAGAAAAGAAAGATGGAAAGAAGAGGAGAAAGGAAGAAGAAAGGGATAAAATCAATGTAGAATTCCTCATTTCTTTATCAACATAAAGCACTGCTTCACCCCTTTAAGTGACTGAGTGTATATTATTTGGTTCTTAGTTATTATTTAGGCAAGTTCCCATCTTTAAACTGTTTATTTAAGGTAGAACAGTACTTTTCTAAATGTCACAGCACTTGTGTATTGGAAAGACATACACCAAAGCATTGTATCAAAACTATACTAATTTTGGACACATCATTTCTCACCAGGTAGACAGTCATGATTTCTCTTATGTTTCCTTCAAATCTCATTTTGATCTTGACTATAAATGTGACAGGTTCTTTGCTGACTCTGTAGTCTGTTGTGATGGGCTGCTGGCTCATTTATGTGTTGCCTTACCTCAGTTATTCATCCTTCACAGAGCTGGTGGGACTTGTCTCACAACTGGCATACTGTGATCCAGAGCTACATGATCTTCAGAAGGGATAGGCATGGTAGGAGAGGAGGGGGAGTTGCACTGTATGTTAGGAAGTGGATAGATTGTGAAGAGCTATGTCTGATAATGTAATAACCATGACTAGGTGGAGAGCTTAAAATCAGGGATTGGTCCAGTAAAGAACATCCAGTGGCTGGGATCTAATACAGGCCACCTGATCAAGGGAAGTCTGTTGACAAGGCCTTCTTGCTTCAACTTCAAGAGGTGTAGCACTCATGTGCTCTTGTCCTGATGGGAGATTTCAAACACTTGGATGTCTGCTGGGATAACAACACAGCAGGTAGCAGACAATCCAGGAGATTCCTGGAGTCTGTTGAGGATAACTTCCTGGTCCACGTACTCAGTGGACCAACCTGAGGTGAAGCCTTACTGGACCTGGTGCTCAACAATGCAGAGGAGAGCATTAGACATGTTAAGATTGGAGCCAGCCTGGGATGTAGTGATCATGCCCTGGTGGAGTTTGTGATCTGGAGGAATGCAGGCCTGGCAAAAAGTAGAGTCAGGACCCTGAATTTCAGGAATGAATTTGTCCATCTGCTCAAGGAACTGCTGGATCGGATCTCCTGGGAAACTGTTCTTAAGTGCATAGGAACAAAACAGAGCTGGCAGCTCTTTAAGGGCACCCTTCTGTGAGTACAAGAACTCTCCATCCCCCAGCAGAAAAAAATCGAGCAGAGGAGGCAGGCAACCAGCATGGCTGTGCAAGGACCTGCAGCTAAACCTGAGGGAAAAGAGAGAGATGTACAGGAAATGGAAGCAGGGTAGTGTAGCCTGGGAAGAATGCAGGGATGTCGTCAGCATGTGCAGAGATAAGATCAGGAAAGCCAAGGCACAGATGGAGTTGAACTTGGCAAGGGATGTGAAAAATAACAAGAAGCAGTTTTACAGGTACGTAGACAGGCAGAGACAAACCAAGGACAGTGTTCCCTCTCTGATTAATGAGGATGGAGAACTGGCTTCCTCAGACATGGAAAAAGCTGAGGTGCTCAATAAGTGCTTTGCCTCAGTCTTCACTGGTGGTCAGGCTTCCAATGTCTGGCAGGACCCTAAACCTCTAGGTGTGAGTGAGAAAAGTGGATTCCATACCACTGTAACAGTGGAACAAGTCTGAGACTCCTCATGAGACTGAATGTATATAAGTCTGTGGGCCAGATGATGTGCATCCCAGGGTTCTGAGAGAGATGGCTGATGTTGTTGCTGAGCATCACTCCATCATATTTGAAAAATCATAGCTGTCAGGTGAAATCCCCAGTGACTGGAAAGAAGGAAATATTACTCCCATTTTTAAGAAAGGGAGAAAGGAACTACAGGCCAGTGAGCCTCATGTCTGTGCCTGGGGAGATCATGGAGCAGATCCTCCTGGTTACCACATTAAGGCACATATGAAATGAAGAGGTGATCTGAGACATCAAGCATGGCTTCACCAAGGGCAGATCTTATGGAACCAATCTGGTGGCCTTCTATGATGGAGTGATCGCATCAATCGGCAGGGGAAGAGTGACAGATGTCATCTACCTGGACTTCTGCAAAGACTTTGACGTGGTTCCTCACCACATCCTTCTCTCAAAATTGGAGAGGTATGAATTTGAAAAATGGACTGTTTGATGGATTAAGAACAGTTTGGCTGGTCACAGCCAAAAGCTTGTGATCAGTGGTTATATGGGTCAAGGCCGATCACGAGTGGTGTCTCACAAGGGTCAGTCTTCGGGCTAGTGATCTTCAACACCTTAATCAATGACATAGACTATGGAATTGAATGCACTCACAGCAAGTTTGTGGATGACAACAAGCTGAGCAATGCAGTCAATGCATTGGAGGGAAGGGAAGCTANGTCAGGCTTCCAATGTCTGGCAGGACCCTAAACCTCTAGGTGTGAGTGAGAAAAGTGGATTCCATACCACTGTAACAGTGGAACAAGTCTGAGACTCCTCATGAGACTGAATGTATATAAGTCTGTGGGCCAGATGATGTGCATCCCAGGGTTCTGAGAGAGATGGCTGATGTTGTTGCTGAGCATCACTCCATCATATTTGAAAAATCATAGCTGTCAGGTGAAATCCCCAGTGACTGGAAAGAAGGAAATATTACTCCCATTTTTAAGAAAGGGAGAAAGGAACTACAGGCCAGTGAGCCTCATGTCTGTGCCTGGGGAGATCATGGAGCAGATCCTCCTGGTTACCACATTAAGGCACATATGAAATGAAGAGGTGATCTGAGACATCAAGCATGGCTTCACCAAGGGCAGATCTTATGGAACCAATCTGGTGGCCTTCTATGATGGAGTGATCGCATCAATCGGCAGGGGAAGAGTGACAGATGTCATCTACCTGGACTTCTGCAAAGACTTTGACGTGGTTCCTCACCACATCCTTCTCTCAAAATTGGAGAGGTATGAATTTGAAAAATGGACTGTTTGATGGATTAAGAACAGTTTGGCTGGTCACAGCCAAAAGCTTGTGATCAGTGGTTATATGGGTCAAGGCCGATCACGAGTGGTGTCTCACAAGGGTCAGTCTTCGGGCTAGTGATCTTCAACACCTTAATCAATGACATAGACTATGGAATTGAATGCACTCACAGCAAGTTTGTGGATGACAACAAGCTGAGCAATGCAGTCAATGCATTGGAGGGAAGGGAAGCTATCCAGAGGGACGTGGACAGGCTGGAGAAGTGGGCCCCTGTGAATCTAATGAGGTTCAACAAGGCCAAGTGCAAGGTGTTGCTCTTGGGCTGGGGCAATCCCAGGTATTTATACAGACTGGGGGAGGAACTCCTGGAGAGCAGCCCTGCGGAGAAGGACTTGGGGATCCTGGTGGTAGAGAAGTTGGGCGTGAGTCAGTAGTGCGAACTTGCAGCCCAGAAGGCCAGTTATATCCTGGGCTGCATTAAAAAAACGGGGGCCAGTAGGAAGAGGGAGGTGATTGTCCCCTCTATTCAGTTCTTGTGAGGCCCCATCTGGAGTACTGTATTCAGTCCAGGGGCCCCAGCACAAGAAACACAGAGCCCTTGGAACGGGTCCAGAGTAGGGCTAAAATGATCAGAGGGCTGGAGCATCTCTCCTGTGAAGAAAGGTAGAAGTAAGCTTGTTTAGCTTGGAGAAGAGAAGGCCCCAGGGAGACCTCACTGTGGCCTTCCAGTACTTGGAGGGAGTGTATACCAGAACTTGAAGGGAGTGTATAGACAGAATAGGGAACGACTGTTTATATGAGTTGATAGTGAAAGGAGAAGGGAAAACTAAGACAGGAGAGGTTTAGGTTAGATATTATGAGGAAGGTTTTCCCTCAGAGGGTGGTGATGCACTGGAACAGGTTGCCCAGGGAGGCTGTGGATGCCCCATCCCTGGAGGCATTCAAGGCAAGGCTGGATGTGTCTCTGGGCAGCCTGCTCTAGTGGTTGGTGACTCTGACCATGGCAGGGGGTTTTAAACTAGATGATCTTTGAGGTCCTTTACAACCCAGGCCATTCTATGATTCTATGATTCCTTTTCACTTTTGCTTTTATATGATAGGTTATCCCAGAGAAATTTTTCAAATAAACAGAACAGTACAATTTCAGAGAACTGAAAAAACAATTTTAGCAGCATGATAGAATAGTGAATAATTGTTAAAAGGAGGTGGTTTGTCAGTAAATACTTCAGATGACTTCAGTTACTCGAATAACAATTGAGTAACAATATTGAGTAGGCATCCTTTGGAAGGTAGTCTCTTACCTTGTTGCTAGAATGTCATGTTTATTTTATCGACAGACACATTTTGCAAGTCAGCATTTATTTGTGCATTGATATTTTGACTAATCTATATTAATGAAATTATGTAAAGAAAACATAATTATGTAACTTAATTATGTAGTAAGAAGGAGTGATGCATTGAAATGTCATCTTAATGTACTTGCACGTCCCCTGAGACTATTGACAGCATCTGTTAATCTACTCACCATTGTATTAGTAGTGATTGGTAAAAACTGCAAAAAGCAAGCCCTCCCTCTTATCATTCTCAGCTATATATATGTATTGAGTTTTACTTTGCACTTAGAAGAAATTTCTAATAGAAATCATTGATAGATGATTTAAGAGTGAAACTATTTTAAATGTATTTTTTAAAGTATAGCCCTCCTATTTTTTCTTTGTCTTTGAAATTTCCATTATTAGGAAATTAAAAAGCCATAGTAGAAGTAGCTATAACTCCTAAGCACATAGAATCACTGAATCACAGAATTTCAAAGGTTGGAGGGGACCTCTGGAGTTTATCTAGTCCAGCCCCTCTGCTAAAGCAGTTTCCCTAGATAGGTTGCCAAGGAAAGCATCCAAAAGGATGCATAACTGAAAAGAGCCTGACCACTTTACACCCACCCTTTAGATATTTATAAGCATTTATGAGATCTCCTCTCAGTCTTCTCTACTAGTTTCCTGTCTTTCTTGAACTGGGGAGCCCAGAACTGGACACAGTATTCTAAATGTGGCCTCACCAGGGCAGAGTAGTGGGGGGAGGATCACCTCCTTTGACCTGCTAGCCACACTCTTTTTAATGTGCCCCAGGATACCACTAGGGCCCCAAGAGTACACTGCTGGCTCACAGTCAAACTTCCATCCACCAGAACACTCATATCTTCCTCTGTAATTCTCCTTTCCAGGATGTCAGCCCTAACCTGCACTGATGCACATGGTTATTCCTTGCTGAGTGTAGCATTCTGCATTTGTCTTTGATGAACCTCATAAGGTTCCTTTCTGCCCAACTCTCTAACCTGTCCAGGTCTTGCTGAATGTCTTCAAAACCTTCTGGTTTGTCAGCCACTCCTGGTGGTTTTGTATTGTCAGCTGAGGATTCGCTCTACCCTTTCATCCAGATCACTGATGAAGATGTTGATCAAGACTGGACTCAGTACCAACCCCTGGGGAACACCACTAACTTCATGCTTCCAACTAGATGCTGTGCCACTTATCACAACTCTCTGAGCTCTTCTTGAGAACTATCTTCCAGTTGGTCAGTTCTCCATCTATCTTACTGTCCACTCTTCCCACACTTCCTAAAGAGGTCAATAAGACTAAACCTTTCTTAGAATTTTTGTTTATTTTTGTATAAATTCTGTAACTGTAGAGGTGAGAGTAATTAGAACTAGAAAACTCAAGAGAATTTGGTGTGTTCCTACCAAAATTACTGGAGTTTATTTATCCTTATTCTCTGTCCTCTCTTTTCCTTTTGCTTCCTTTTTTTTCATATGGAACAAAAGAGGCTTAGAACTGGTGACCTAGAAGAGAAAAAAGAAAAAAAATAATGATTTATAATTTGCAAAAATGAATTTGAAGCCTAAAAGTTTTAGATTTATTTACCATCATTCCAAAATAGTGATCGTGACAATTGTGAAAATATTTAAAATTTTAAGTTTGTTTGGTCTTCTAGTTTTTTTGGACAGGAAGGATTAAAAGAGCAAGAAAAATTATAGACCAAAACTCTAGACTATCTAGCAAGTTAAAGACTGTTCATCAAGTATTTAATGTGGCATGTGATATCCTGATATGGCTAATCTAAAAAAAACTTCATGATAGCACTATTAACTCTTTCTACATGTACATGTACGTGATCCCTTTTTACTTTTCATCCTATTTAATCACTGCAATGTACTTCAGTCCTCAAAGTGATTCTGAGGGTAAATCAATGTAAATGAGATGAATAGGATGCTTATAAAGGAGTTTAGCTTGTATAGAAGTGAGTGAACATACACATCTAAATTAAATACTCATTATACAAGCAGAACACACTGTATTGAGTTGCTAGAAATAATCAAGACGATTGAAAATGTTATGCATTCCAGAACAGTTACAGCATTTTACTATATAGAATTAATGTGTTTGGTTTTTTTTTTAATGAAGAAAGTAGAAATTTTCTGAGAATGAATATATGTGCAGCTTTTAGTTATGCTACCTTTTGAAGGCATTTCTTGATAAGAGTAGTTTAGAGAAGACATATTTAGTTGCTACAGAAATTTATTCTCAGACTGTAGTACAGGTGAGTTCCATAAGAAAATAAGGTAGATGATAGAATCAGCCTCTTTAAATTGCTTTTATATGAGCTAAATTGTTTCTATGTAAGATGTTTTTAAGTTTCATCTTTTTTAGCCCTATTAGAGGGCATAGTTTCAGCCTGCATGGTCTTTTTGGTAGTATTTAAAGCAAAGACAATTTCAGAAGTAACAAGAAAAAAAGTCATATCTTTGCTTCCCCAGCATGTGGCAAATTCTACTGAGATGAAGGGTTAGGTATGAGATGATCATAAAGGAATTTTGGAGAATGTATTGCTAGAATAGCTGTGAGGACATTGCAATTTCATATCAATCAGCCCCTATTCATATTGTCATAACATGATATTTATTGTTAAAGGAAAACTGCTATTTAAAGAACTTAATGTCTGGCACAAGACAATCTTTGTAGGGATCGTGGGCATTTTATGTCTTATGCAAATCAAGATTAGGTTTGTCATACTTTCACTATTTTCTGTGCTTAATTTTTAATGCACATGCACAGATTCTCATTTTTATAATATAGAAGTCCTAGCTGTTAGTTTCATGCTTGCAGTGAAAGCTACACAGAAAGAAACTGTGTGGGAAAGAAACACTTAGAACTTGTTCATGACTAAATGGTCTTGATGTTTGTAAGTAAAATGTGAGAGTTTTATAGCAAACAGAGCAGGAAAGACACTCTGCATGTAAATCAGATGAAACCAACAAAACAAACAGCAGAGATTTCCATTTTCAGTCAGCTACTGTGGTGCACTGTCCTGACAGGCCAGAACCTTACCAGTATATGATAAGAAAGAGGCAATTTTTTTTGTTTATAATTTCTTTAAAAAGCAATTCATTTTTTGATGTTGTCATTGTCTTTGCCTACTAAGAATTGTAATTTGAAATTATTGTGTGTTGCCAAATAGTTCAAACTTATGCTTATGGGAATCAAATTTTCAACTCAGTGTGACAGCATGTACTACAAAAAATAATACGAAAGGAGCACATCAAAGTGAATGAGAAGTTATCTTATTTTGTTCACTTAGTAGCTGTACCTTTTTTCATCCATTGTTTGGTACTTTTATGTGCACTGTTCCCATTTTCAAGGGACTAAGTCATAGAATGTAAGAGACATCAAAAACATCAGTCAAAATGGTAGCAGCTTTTAATATGGATTCACTAGTACACTTTTTTGGCATAAAATGCAATTGCCTGAGTCAACAGAATTTAAGTATGTTAGTGTAACAGTCTTTATTGCTGTTCAAGTAACATCTTAGCCTTTGGTAGACCAAATATTTCAATAAAATTTAGAGTCCTTCTTGTACAACACAATACAGATATTCACAGAGTTGTAATAGGACTGAATCGTTTTGTTTACTTAGAAAGTAATAAAGGGACCGAGATGCAGGAGAGTTAGCAAATCTATTTGTTTGAGAACTTTACAAACTCATTTTTAAAGGAATTACATGAAAGAATTTGAATTAATGACATAAACATAACCACAGTTACTAAAATTTATAAGATGATGACATTAGTTTACATCAGATGCGATTCTGAAGACAGCACCATTTTGTTTCCTGAATTATGACATCCATAAACTGAAAGCTTTCTTTCAGTTCCTAAGAACACTACCACACCATTAAATCTTTCTCCTTAGTCTGACAAATTTATTCCATCACTGTACTTTTAGTATGTTCTATTCAGAAATCTTTTCAGACTTTTTAGGTGACCTTGGACAGATGGACTTCGATTCATCTTCCTTAACTTCAGCTGACTGCATCTCAGCTAATCATCCTTAACTCCCTCTATTTGTTGGAGAAATGGGCACTACTAGGCTTGGTTCATCTGAACTGTTTTAGACAGACACTTTTAGATGAGATGAATGTCTGAAGTTGCACTGGATATATTCCACCCCTTTGTTGCATTGCCCTTCTGGGAAATGAAGAAAACGGTGCTATTTCATAACTGCCATATCAATGTATAAAAAGAGATAAATAATAGCAATAGGTGACTGATCCTTGATAGGCCATCAACCCAAAAAGATTCTGATTTATCTGTCCCCATTAATGTGCAGCAATATGGACAGTGAGTCAGACAAGACAGAAGGTGAAGAAATGCAATGGGAAATACATGACTGTTGACTAAGAGATTGATCTAAAAAGCTGATATGCTCCCTGAAGCATAGCAGGTTGAGAGAACTGAAAACTAAAACATGGAAGGATCATGCCACCTACTAAGGATTATTTTGGATTAAGAATAGTGATTGAAGAGGTTGGCATAGTGGTAGAAAAAAAATGAAATAAGATGCATTAGACAGGGATCTTATGTAGCAATTCATTCTTATATATGGTGAGAAATAATTTTATAATTACTTTTTAAACTTGTACCACTAAGACAAACTGTTTTAAATATTTTACGCTGATCAAATATATAAATGGGAACCTCTGAAGGACAATGTGAAGTCTTGGGTTACATACTAAGTATTGTTCTCATTCTCTGGACCATCTTGCACTCTCAATCTGGAGACGTTATATGGAGAGTCTTTTCTACTGGCTACACTGCTTCTCATTCCAGAAATCTTCTGTATAGCACTCAGCCAAATCTGTCATTGGAAAAAACTCATTTCTGAATGTGATATTTATATTATGTTAGAAAACAATGTTCTTCTGATCATGCAAATAGGTGTTTAGTGTTAATTTCTTAAAATCAGGTATCAGAACGATTTGGAGAACCAATGACAGACTAGGTTTTCAAGATCTCAGACTTGGAATCGGCATTTTCATTAATATAATCAGATTTTCTGCGATGTGCTGTATTTGATTATAAAACATATGAATAAAAATGTAATACAAATTTAAATCTTGGGCACAGAGTGACGACCAGTCATATGGCATTTTATTTACATTTAAAACTACAATCAATACTATTCAGTTACATTAACAAACTCCTATTTCCATGTTCATGTGAAATTCCACTACTAAATACCTCTCCTTTTCATGCACAGATGAATGTTATCTTGTGCTGCAAGAAGTGTGAGGCATCCTGAGAGTTCATGTGAAAAGAAAATAGACCTCCTGTGTAGCTAATAGAGAAAAGCAGGCTTCTTCAGTTGGTAGCTCAGAAGAACACGTCCCACTTTTAGTCATACTCTGAAGGGGGTCATCTTTCCTTTGAGTGGGGAGAGAGTTTAGCCCTAGAGCAGAACCTAAAGTTAACAATATATATTGCTTCTCTTCTTTCTTCCGCTGTTATCCCATTTTAAGAGAGGATCACTTAGCTGGTATATTGTACTCTTCAAGAAATATATAGAAAACTGTCAGGATCTTGACATATCCCGACATATTATAAAGTCTCCAGTCAGAGACTTATTCATACATCTGTTTTTTAGAGTTTGTTTTCTTTTAGTTTGCTTTACTTAATATGCATATACTCCATATAATATCTATAGGCTTGTTACCTATACCTGAATATTTAACAAATAAGCAAACCCACCGGACTTCAGCTATAGTAAAACATGAGGGGAACAAAACTTTCCATTTCTCAAGTAAGACCTAATTAGATGAGGCAAGTGAGAAAAACTGAAAGATGTGGAAAGGTGGGATTGTATTTTATTTATTTATTTTTTGCCAGCTTGTGAAAAATAAATGGAGTTATTTTCTGAACCTACCTTTATGACATTGATTGACTCTGTTGTAGTTGGTTGGTTCTATCTCTAGGCTAAAACCAAAGCTACTCTGCAGGGTAGAGGAATTAGATCTGTATATGTAGTGAGCCAAGGATTACAATATATTACATTATTTCCCATCGATGATTCTCCGGTTGTGTTTGTAAGTTGAAGGTAAATGAATAGTAAGAAAAGGTTTTGTTGATGTCTTTATTAACAAATTCAGAAGTCAAATTTTTTCTTCTCTAAAAGTGTAAAAGGGGGGAAAATTCAGTAACAGACAGTTGAAGTGTCAGATTGGCAGAATATGAAATGCGAATACACTTTTTAACAATAATGGAAAAAGCAGTAAAAGAAGAAAGCCAAAAATTAAATATTTTTTCAGTCTATTCCAGTGTAAAATTTCTGGCTGACTCACATGAAATCAAATTTTACATATTGATTTCTCATACAGTATATTATCCTGACTGATTTCATTTGTTGCCATATTCTATGAAAAATTATGTAGGTATCACTTGACCTTAGATTTATATTTTTGGCCAGCAATATTACAATAATTACTGCATTTTAGTTTTCTATGAATTGAGTGTAACTGGTAGCATTGGTGACATACTATGTGCATTTAACTAATTAAGTTTTATTTCACTGTTACATATATTATAATATTTTCCCAAGATACCAAATTTATAGCAGGATTTGAAGAAGAGTAAAATGCATTATTGCTCTCTCACCAGATGGACAATTATATTCTAAGAAAATGTCATCTTTACTTACAAGCAGGATGTACCATACAGTGTTTTGCTATACTCTATGGCATTTTATGTAATTATTAAAAAAATAAAAGGTAGCACTATGTATTTCTATGAGCTAATGAGCTAGGCATTCTTTTATTATAATTTCATTTTACACAGTACCTGCACTAAATGTGATTACTCACTCATACTGTTTGCCTTTTGCTTAAGCAAATAGCCTCTAGTCATTATTTTGAAAGTAGATGTGGAGAGGATTGCATTTCCATAATTAAAAATAAAAATCAAATCCCTCTTCTGTCTTCATTTTAAATTGCTGCTGTCAAACTGTACAAATGCACTGAAGAATAATGATTGAAATACTTCAAAAATATAATTCATAATACTTAGTTTTGGATGAAAAATAAAAATGTAGAACATTACAAATTGTTATTTCCTCATTCTAATTAGATTATACAAATCCTTAGTGCTTTACATGAGTAAAGTACATGGCAATCTTGAATCTAATGCATTTTTACACTGCTAAACATATGTAAGGCAGCTCAATAATCAAAGTAATCGTGCAACTTAATCTTGAAAAGTAATATCTTTTCACTATAGCTACTTAAAAGAAAAAAAATCAGGATTGTGCTCATTAAAATTAAACTGTCTTTCAATATCTATCTTTTCTTAAGATGGAGTATGACTGTTTGTTGTTTTTTGTCTCCTGCTGGTATTAAGTTACAGATAGAAAGTGCTTTTTCTTTGTATATTTTATTTTATTCATGATATTTTCTCTGACTTCCAATTAACATTTATTTAACATTTCAGAGCTCACTGATATGTCCTTTTAAAACAGTTGCAATTTTAATAGGCCACAGAGATGACATTTGTCTACAGATCAAACCAATTTCACAGTCAGAGTTTGGGTTTTAAATTATAGATTCTGAATACAATCATCTTGCCTGTCTCTATACTTCCTTTAGATTTAATAATTATATTCTAAAGGTAGGATACTTCTGATACATGTATATGTGCAATTTTACAGTTCATGCAGCTTTAGGAAATACGTGTGTCATGTATATCAGACTATAAAGAAATCATGAATGGCATCTGTAAAGAAAAGGGTGGTATGGGTCAGAATACCTATGTTGAAGCTAGTGAAGATGTACTGATTTATGCCAGCTGAAATTCTGGCCAGTAGGGATAACAAGCAAACTTTTTTTTTCTCTTGACTTTTGTGCATTATTGTCTAGAGCACGATGAAACATCCAGCACTTGAATTTAATGTTGACTATAGCAGCAGTACAGCGGTGGCGTTGTGATTGACAGATATGGTTACTGTCACCCCCACACGTGCTGTTATGTGCTCAGAAAGGCTTTCATCTGTAATCATGTGAAAAGTGAAAAACTTAGGTTTGAAGTTCGTAGATCACTATTAAAGTCACGGCCTCTTTTTTATTTCATTATAATTACTACTAAGACATTTAAAAATTTTAAGTGGCATATTTTTTAAATCATTTTTTACTGTTGTAAGAGGTGTATTCAAAATTAATACTAAAGAAGAAGAAACAAAACAACATTCTTCCGAGAGCTTTATAAATGTGTCATTTTAAAAACTCATTAAATTGTATAGTGTAGCATAAATTCCCATGAAAAGACTATGGCAATGAAAGCAAAGCTAATACAACAGAAATCTCACAGGCATTTGAAACAGAGTTAAAAATGACAGTTTTAGAAGGTCAGCCTTGGAGGTTTCTAATTGGGCATTCAGTTGTGATAGCTGTACCCATGGCCACTGTGCTGAGATGATGTTGTTTCAGTAGACTCAATATTCTGATTTCTTTAGTAGTAGGAAGAACGAGACATGGACCATCTGTCCATGATGACTGCTTATCTGATTCTCAAGTAAAATGACATGCATACAAAGTGCACAAATATAATTCCTAACGGAGTGGGGTTAAGAGGTGTAACTATGCTGGTTTTATGTAATCACCTGGGCAAAAAATGAAATAACAGCATGGATGCAGAAAATAAATAATTGTGTTCCAATTGTTTTGCTGTACTGATATTAGTAAACTTCCCAGGATGTTCTCATGACAAAGTTGTGCTATTGATAAACCAAACTTTGAGGTTAAAGCGGGTGTCATTAAAAACTACTTGAATCAGTTAAAAATACATTACCACCATTAAATTTCTCTAATTTTCAGTTATGTATTTGAAAATGGTGTCAAGTTTAGGTTGTTTCTGCCCTTCTAGCCTACATTATTAAGTAATGATTCATTAAAAAAAAATAATAAAATAAACAACACAACAATTACAGCGAACAAATGCAGATTAGTTTTTTATCTAGCTAATACAGACCTTACACAAAGATGCAGTATGCTTAGTGACACCTGAAGCATTAAGCCATGGCTATCCAACATTTTGACTTGTCTGGGATGCACTGAAAGAACAAGAATTGCTGTGGCCACATATACATTAAATTTATTATATATTTTACATAAGTAGCAAAACTAATTTTTAATGTTTTTTATTAAAACCCACACAAGAAAAAAAACTGCAACAAAAACATAAAACTAGTGAGATGTTTGATCTTTTTTATTTTTTTGTGCAACTAATGCATCAGGCAATGGTTGCCATTCCTAGTGAGTTATCAAGGAGTTCATCAGAGATTTTTGATGAAATGTTACCCTTCCTGTGCTTCATCCTTGACAATAATTGTTCACAGATGTACATATTGCAAAAAAAGTGATGACATGAATAAGGCGTGACCGTGGGTTATTTTTCTCTGTTAAGACAGGACTTATGAAAGTCAAGTAGAGAGATTTGTCCAAATTTACTTTAAATAAAATTACCAATTGCAGTATTCCAAAAATTCCAAAATTCCGTGAGAAAAATTACAAGTAATGTATTTATGTTGATTGAATATGACTTTACAAATATCAGGGAAAAAAAAAAAAAACCAGAAAAAAAATCCCAACAAAAAAATCTTTTTTTTTTTGAAATCTTGAAACCTTTTCTCAAATTTTTTTATCAAAATGGAAAGCACAGCTCCATATTTTTCAGAGGACTGTGTTTAGCCAGTGTATCAAAAAGCATGAAATCATTTGCTGTAACTTAGGCTTGCCATAATTTAAGTTCAAACACACTTAAAACAAAGCATAGATCAGGTGACTTTTATCTTGAAGACAGATGTTCAACTCGTTTAAACAAGCAGTCACATCCACAAAAAATGCTAAATCTGTGAGCCATTTTTAGTCTTCAGGTTCTTGCACAAATATTCCTTTTGATTCCATAAAGGTCTTGATTTCCCTTTGCAAAGTCTTCTTAGCATTTTACCCCAACTTAGCCNCGAACAAATGCAGATTAGTTTTTTATCTAGCTAATACAGACCTTACACAAAGATGCAGTATGCTTAGTGACACCTGAAGCATTAAGCCATGGCTATCCAACATTTTGACCTGTATGGGATGCACTGAAAGAACAAGAATTGCTGTGGCCACATATACATTAAATTTATTATATATTTTACATAAGTAGCAAAACTAATTTTTAATGTTTTTTATTAAAACCCACACAAGAAAAAAAACTGCAACAAAAACATAAAACTAGTGAGATGTTTGATCTTTTTTATTTTTTTGTGCAACTAATGCATCAGGCAATGGTTGCCATTCCTAGTGAGTTATCAAGGAGTTCATCAGAGATTTTTGATGAAATGTTACCCTTCCTGTGCTTCATCCTTGACAATAATTGTTCACAGATGTACATATTGCAAAAAAAGTGATGACATGAATAAGGCGTGACCGTGGGTTATTTTTCTCTGTTAAGACAGGACTTATGAAAGTCAAGTAGAGAGATTTGTCCAAATTTACTTTAAATAAAATTACCAATTGCAGTATTCCAAAAATTCCAAAATTCCGTGAGAAAAATTACAAGTAATGTATTTATGTTGATTGAATATGACTTTACAAATATCAGGGAAAAAAAAAAAAAACCAGAAAAAAAATCCCAACAAAAAAATCTTTTTTTTTTTGAAATCTTGAAACCTTTTCTCAAATTTCTTTATCAAAATGGAAAGCACAGCTCCATATTTTTCAGAGGACTGTGTTTAGCCAGTGTATCAAAAAGCATGAAATCATTTGCTGTAACTTAGGCTTGCCATAATTTAAGTTCAAACACACTTAAAACAAAGCATAGATCAGGTGACTTTTATCTTGAAGACAGATGTTCAACTCGTTTAAACAAGCAGTCACATCCACAAAAAATGCTAAATCTGTGAGCCATTTTTAGTCTTCAGGTTCTTGCACAAATATTCCTTTTGATTCCATAAAGGTCTTGATTTCCCTTTGCAAAGTCTTCTTAGCATTTTACCCCAACTTAGCCAACTTCCTTCAGAAAAGTAAATGATGACCCCATAATCAGCATCTGTACTTTTAATGAACTCCTATAACTGGCGATGTTTCAGTCCCTTGGGCTTGATGAAATTCACAGCTTTGATGACAATTTGCATGTCATTACCCATTTTTACATATTTTGCACATAAATTTTCTTGATGTCTGATGCAGTCATATTTCATCAAATGTGAGTTAGCAGTGATAATTGCATCATCTTCTATTAAATTTATGTCTCTTTTTTTACCAACCATCATTGAAGCACCTTTAGTAGCTATACCAGATAAGTTGACAAAGGTTAAAGAAAATTGCTTTAATGTATTTTCTTTTACTGCTTCATAGAAATTAAGAAATTTGATTGTGTCTTCCAGTGGCACCAAAGAAGCCATTTCTTCAGTGACATTTTTTTATCAATATTTTTAATAAAAATGGCAAGTTGAGCTGTATCTGTAGCATCAATATTTTCATCTGTTGCCAAAGCATACAATTTGAAATTAGCAGCTTTACTCTCCAATTTTTTTTTAAAATAGATTTCCTTATTTCTTCAGTTCACATGGCTATAGTCTGGTGAGACAAACTTTTAAAATAATCCCCTTTTATATCATTAAACATTCTATGTGCTGTGTTTCCCATCCACTGCTTAATAAACTCACCATCAGGAAATGATTTTGAATTTCTTTTTCATTCAGATTTGCTATTACATAACTAGCTTTTATTTTGTTGAGGTGACAGACTTTTTTCAGTTTAACTCTTTCATATTTATGAAACATTCCTTGATATACATCAAATTCAGCACGTTTCTGCATATTTTTAGCACGTTTTCTTCTCAAATAGCAATCTTGGAAAACTGACATGATCTCCTTGAAAATTAAGCATAGTGACGTATTATTTGTCAACACTGCACTGTACCCCCTTTGTGTGCCAGGGCTGGGCAGAGCCATCCCCATGATGATGCAATAGAAGGGGCACAAGCTTCAGTGCTGAACTGGCTAAATGCAGCTTGCAGGACACAGGTTGAACATGACAGCTTTTGTCCTCTTCCAAAGGAATACATTCTGCCTATCAGCAAAGTATAAGCAAGAAGTTCAAGACGAACAAAAATGTTGTTACAACCAATATTTTCTTATAACTATGTATCTATCTATCTATTTATACATAAACGTGTGTCTATACATGCATATATTATAGACAGGGCAGGTGAGAGCAAGAAATAAAGGGCTTTATTTTAATAGCCATGAACTAACATAGAACAAGAATATCTCACCTTCAGTAGCCAGATTCTATTCATTTCTGCAACTTCTTCAATTTCTCTGTTGGAATTTAATCTTATCATATCACTGCAGGGGCTCCATCTCCAAGTGTGAAAAACCACGGTTATTAAGTGGCAGTAGAGGACTGTCAAAGGTAGGCTCTGCTACAGCAAGCCTAATCCGGTACATTTTACAATCTAGGTGATTTCTCTTCTCTTCTGCTGCCATTCTTAGTTGAAGTTCCAGCCTGTGGCAGTGCTGCCACATCTTTCACTGGAGCATGGACAGCCACATTCTGTGTGAGTCACAGCTAGCCAGGTGCATCATCAAAGCAAGCCATTCCCCTACAGGCACCTCCATGAACACCCACAGCTCTTACACACAAAAGGAGTCAGACCAGTCTTTCTTCACCTGTCGTGTTGATGAGAACTTGTTTCCTGGTGGTAACATGCACATACATGCATGTACATGCATGGATCAGTAGCTGACGACAAGTATATGGTCTATCATCAGGATCAGGGATCCAACCCCAACCCCTGTTCTCCAAAGTGCTGAACTCTGAACTCCTGCCCTATATCCATAGTCAAACTTGGTGTTTCCAGTATAATTGCTGTGGTATTTGGGGGCATTAACTGTGGTAAGTAGATACGGCGCTGCAGGGCTCTTCCCTCCACACTAGCTCACTAGTCTCTCCAAAAGCATCCATGGAGTTTAGCCATTTCTTACAGTCTCTCCATTTACCACCTCAGGCATCCTGGCATCCCACCTGCCAGTGTGGCTTCCCATATGGCTTTCTTATGGAATTGTGTTAGTTGCTGAGTTGGCTAAGCCAGTACGTCTCTCTGCATACCACTGCAAGCCTATATATTTATAGATCACATCTGGAATCTGTATGTTGATTGGTTGATTTGGATAATACCTGAGTGACTGCCCTGTTTCTACCAGTCAGTTATGCCAGGCTGCTGCAGTATTATACCTTATGCCACTGTTCCTTATGCCATCACCAGGATTGAGATTTTTTTTAAGGGATTTTTTACACATTTGATGCAAGAGTACTCATTTCTTCTCCTTCTTATCCCTTCTTTTTAAGCAGTTTCTCTACTTCACTTACTCTTAACTCCAATCATCTTGTAACAGTACTAGGCAACTGACAACTGTCAGCAATTGTGAAATGAGTGAGAATACACTTGCCAGCACTGAAATTTATTGAGGATGCTCTGCATTCTTCATGCAATGTATGCTAACCTACTACCATCTCAGATTCCTCCCCCACAGAAAAGATTTCAGAGGTTTAGGATAACTTGTCTTTTTACACTACCACTTTTCATTTCTGTGATAGGGTCCACAGTTAGGAAAAGGAGACATTGCTAGTGGTGTTTACAGATACTCTCTGTTGCTTCTGGGAGGAAACAAATGTTAGCTGCTTGAGATCTTTATAGCCATTCTGGAATCCAACTAGGTAACCAAATATTCCTGAAAAAGGGTCAGTTATACAAAAAAGACATGCATCTTCCTATGACCACAGACTTTTCAGCTTCTGGGCACAGTGCATTAATTCTAGGTAAGTTTAGTTGAGTTTTCTCTCTACGTATTGATGAAAAGCCTTACAGCATTGAACATACATCTTAGGTCTTTCAGGTCATCTGAGATTGTGCCACTTGATTCTGGAGCTAAGGGATCTTTCAGATGTACTTCATACTTCGGCTATTCTGTCAGCAAAAATGTTTTTTTGAAGCTCCTTACTTTCATTTTCAGGGGATAACACTGAAGTCACTTGCCATAGAAAGAAGAAGGTGGATTTAAATAACTATTATTTAAATAATTTAAGTAAGCATTACAGCAATATTCCACATGCAGGATAAATGCTTGTTACATTAGGATTTATGTAAAGACACTTTGGTACTTAGATTCAAAAGAGCTCTCAATATTTCAAAGCAGACTGTGAAATAGAGCCTGAGGGAAAGCATTAATATCATTAACAGATTTTATACAATCAAAAAATATCAGATTTTTTTTTATAAGACTGTAATTAATCCATATTGCAATTTAAATTATTCTAAATGAATTTGTATAAGCATAAAATTCAGTATAAGTTTTTAGACATTTAGAGAAAACCTTTTAGAGTGTTTGGATCTTATGAGATATTCTGTGAGCAGGAGACAGGATGCACTTCATCATAAAAATAATTTAAGGGAAAAAAAGAAACTTAGGATAACATGACACTGTCACAGAATGACCAAATGTTGCATTTCTTTATTCGAGAGCTCTGAAAAAAAAATGAAAAGTACAGCTTAAAAAGCAGTTGTCCAAAGAAAACGGTTTTAATGCCTATTGTGTTAACCCAAACACGCTCATGCATTTTCTAAATCTTTGCTATCTATCAAATGTCCAATATCAGCAAATTGATAGTCAATTAGAGAAAGTTTGTATTTACTTCCTCTCTTACCACTTCTAGGGTGTATGACCCAAAAGAATAGTACCCACAAAAAATAACGGGGGTGGATGGTGTATTTTGTATGGCTTATCCAGATAGTATACAGACAGTCAGTAAGTAAAGAAAAGCTCACCTGTTGCTGATGGTCAGGGCTTGCCCAGAACTCCACAGGGGAGGGGTCTTCAACAAGAGACCCTACCCAAGTGATGATCAGTCCTGAAATGGGGTCTGGGAGAGGTGGGACCTGACTCCACCCCTTCTGGTTGCACAGGTGCATTGCTTTCACCTGTGCTCCTGCAGCTGACTCAGTGCTCGCCTCAGGTGATCAATCAGTGGTTCAGGCCATGATTCAACAGTTCCCATGCACCACCGAAGTTACCTGGCTGGAAAAGTAAAAATAAACAAACAAATAAATAAATAAATAATGAAAATTATAACATGGAAATCTTTTTTAAATTATTTTATATATATATATTTATTTTATTATTATTATTTATTTATTTTTTTTTTGCGATGCACACATTTAGATAGATTCAACAACTCAGAAAAGATAAAACAGCCATTGAAAGTTTCATGAAATTGTAGCCTGGGATGATCATTTGACAAGATTGAGAGCTGAAATAGAAACTGCTTGGAGATATGTATATATTTATAAACATGTTTACAATCTGGTAGTACCTGTACTAACTCAGAGTGGGTCATGAGAGATGTTCACAGTTTGACAACCTATGTGACTCTGTCTTTGCAAGTATTTATATTCTGCCTGGATTTTCAGCTGAGCAATCTTCTGTGGTAAAAATTATCTTCAGACATCTTTCTCTGTATTTAGTAATCAATTTCATATGGATGTTTGTTTAATGCATATGTAAATGAACAAAAAAAGTGCATTTAGAGGGGAAGGTGAGAGTTCATGAGAGTTCAGCAGAAATGTTTTTAATCAGTTTTCTGCCCATCATTAAGATTTGTTGCTTTTTTCAAGTCACTATTGCATTCATAGTCAGATCTCCATCTTTATTATACCTTCATTAACCTTTTAAAACTTCTCTATGTGTACAGGAACTTTTCTTTCATTTAATTATCTGTTTAAAATTCACAAATGATAGCTGCTGCCATTTTGGCTTTTTGACATTTTTCAATTAAAGACTGTAAGAAACAGATTTAAGATGCTGGTTTATGTTGCATCCTGGTTTTAGCTGAAATACTGATGCTGGAATTCAGTCATTCATTGTCATTCAAAAGTTGTTTGAGTTGTGCTTTGTGGGATCAGCAGACCTCAGCTGAATTATTGTCTTGAATTTTGTTTTGCAACTGTCTATTATTTTCCTTGTTCTGTCACTGTTTCTTCTTTTTAGTAACGATCATAAAATATCCCAGCTTGAACATTTTATACAGGAATTCTAATTCTTTGCATGCTGATAGGATCACTTGGTTTTCGAGTCCCTCATTTCTCTTATATATCAGTTGATCTACACTTTTCTAAGGCACACTTGTCACTCTGCTATCTAGCAGAGTGCTACCTTGCAGGTACAAGACAACAGTAGTTCTTCCAGCATGCCTTATTTGATGTATTTTACTCCTTTTCTCTTGATGTCAATAGTGTTTTCACTTGCATTTCCTAGAAAACCAAGTGGAAAGATATGTATCCATATCAGAATTGACATTAAATATTTTTGCCACTTTTCAGTCATTCAAGCAGTTCTTTCTTTTCTCCTAATCATATTATTGGAACATAATAGCAGTTGCTATGGGAGCTGGAGAACCAAACAGTGGCTGAGGCTCAGTGGCAATACATCTATGTTAAAGGTAACATCTGGTCTTTGCTCCCTTGAAGGTAAGAGATGTGGTGAGAGGAATTTTAACTACCCTTTCACACACTAGCTTATCCCTCAGTACACAGTGTGATTCAGTGCTAGGGAAGAAGTGGTGTTGCCAAATTTATGTGATCACATTTTGAGATTAGGAGGTATACTGAGTTCCTGCCATGGTTCCATATCTAAAGTGAAATGGTTAAAAAAAAAAGTGTGGCTCCTGCATATCTGGATTATTCATTAATGTTACCACTCTGGCTCACAGACTTTCTTCTTCAAACACAATTTCTGTTATAAGGAACTCAACCCAACTAAAAAAAGTCCTTGTCAAAATCTGACCTTCATCATCTTTGTCGATTTTCTGCTTATTCCCTGGGTGATGTATGCATTATAGTCATTCCTTATTATAACACATAGATACACTGCTTGCCAGAATTCCTGTGAGATAAAACCTTAGTCTTCTTTTATAAGTATCAAATATCTCTTTAATAATCTTCTGTAATTCTTATAGTTCAACTCTCTGGGTACAGCTCCTTGAAACTTATGCTTTAATAGTTCTGAATATCCATTGAAGAATTCTGAAGTTGGACTCCTATAATGTCCAAGCAAAATGCAGCAGAGAAGCTGTTTATTTTTATCTGTGAAACCAGTCAAGATTTCTCACGGGCATATTTGTTACTTTGCCTTTTGAAAGTTCTTTTTCAATGTGATATTAACACTGGAATGCGTATAAATGTGAACTAAGCTATTGAAAATAATGCTTTGTTGTCATGCTACTGTCTTTTGAATCCTAATTTCTGCAGTACATGGTGCCAGTTGACAACCTCATCATTATAAGCAGTCTTTTATGTTACACTTAAAAGTTTTCAATCTTCTTGTCATACTGAAGATTTTTGCTTTTAGACAAAAGAGTCTAATTTTATAGGAAAATAACTGACATTTTAATAATATTTTGCATTTCTACAGTACCATTCTAAGAATTGCTCAACACTCTACATATATTAATGAATTAAACTTTCCAGTAACCTTATGATAAAGTGTTATTATCCTTATTATACAGACATGGAAACAGTGGCATAGAAAAGATGAAAGCGTTATAAGTTTCAACAGCTTATTTGAATCAAGAATGGAAGTAAAACCCGTAGTCTTAGTCTTTCGTTCTGATTATTAGATCACGACTTTTCAGCCGTTACATTTCAAAGTAAAAATAGGATATAAAAATGTTTAGTGATTCATTATATTAGAAACTGAAGGAAGTGAGAGCAAGGGTAAATAAAATGTTCCTGTCTTTGCTGAAAGAAAGGAAGCTTAACTCCTTTTCTCTACCTTCCTGGCTTGGATAAGCAGTATTTTCCCACACATTTCTCATATCAGTAATTAAAGGTCTATCCTTGCCTAGTAATTTATGTCCTTGTCCCTTATGTCCTTAATTAACTAGTGGTTAATTAAGAAGTCAGTGGGAAAAAAAAGGGGAGCGAGGGGAAAGCTAAAACAACTCTTTGGTCCTTAAATTCTGTAGAAGTGATGGACAATCACATGTATGTATATTATTACTTTATTTTCCCTTCAGTTTATTTCTTCTAAAACCTACTGAAGATAATATGTTGAATGGGAAGCATTTAAAAAAAACTAAATACTAAAGATACCTTTTACATGCTATGAGTTTTAAAAATTTAATTGACAAACTGTGTGAAATTTCATTAGGTGGCCATCCATGCCGCAGCTGCATGGATTTTCCAAATCCCCAAAGCAGGATCTCAGTTTCCTTACACATGAATAATTTAAACAGCAAAACTCTTTACTACCAAAAGAAAGAAGTAAGAACCATCAAAGAGAAGTTCTGATTTGTGCTGACATACTTTACATGGGGGATAGTCACTCTCCATTAGTGACTGAAGACATGTGGTTGACCATGTTTCTCATTTAGGACAGTCAGTGAAATTCATAAGATTGGAGTGGTTACAACAGGGTTTTAGCACAGAGAAGTCAATGAATAAGCAAGCAAAACTTGAAGTACCTACAATGAGAACTAAACTGGAGGGGATCTTTTCCACACTGGAAACAAAGTATGCCAGTATGTTAATGCAGGTATGTAGCACCTCTCTGCTGCAAAACCTTGTATTTCATGAACACATGTACAAGTCGACAGAAGAGCATATTTATCTGTTGTTTTCCTTTACATGCAGGATAACTGTGGGAGAAGATAACTATCTGAATTGCATCAGGCTCATAGGTTTTCTTTTTTAACCCTGATGTATAAGATGAAGCAAAATCAGTACGCAGAAGAACCTGAAGTCATGCAGAAATCAACAAATGAGGAAATGACAAACTGAGAAAAATTGTGTGGTAGTAGTGCTTCTCTAAAACTGCTAACGCTCTGATGAATTAGATTTCTGGGTTGCAGTAGTGACTTGAAGAAAATGCATAAACACTGGTATTTACTTCCATTCTAAGCCGTCACTATACAATCTCACAATTATATTTTTACAGTTACGTTTTCAAATAAAAAGAGCACTGTTTTCCTGTGTAATAATCTATTATGAACCTAAAATATGATTATAATAGCATATAATCTTTGAGGGCTGTGTAATCAAGACTATCTGTCAGCCCTATAAAAGTTGTTTAGAGTCTCAAGATACAAACTCTATTTTGTATCTCATTAAAAAAAAAAGGAAAAATCCAGTCTTCCTTCAGTGCCATACCTAGACCTTCATATTAGTAGATCTTTGTTCCTTTAACAAATGTGCACATTGATTGAAACACTGTAGGTATTTCAGTTGAGAATGAGACAGAATGGAATCTCCTTGTTTATTTGATGAAAGCTATTTGATTTGTTTTGTGATAGGCAGCTAGTATCCAATGAAACCTTTTAGCCAGTTTTGGCAGAAGAAGATGTAGGAGACTACAAGAGCTGTGCTAATTTTATGACTTTAAAATAAATAAGAATTGATTTTCTAGAGATTTTTCTTAGAGGCACTTGGAAATTGTATGGAACTCAAGTATGTTTTTACACAAAAGCAATTCTGAGGCACTATGTGGCAAAACATGATAATGCTTTACATGTTTCATAACGAGGGTATTAGAGAATTGACTCATCACGTTTAAAATAGAAAAGAAACTGAAAATAGAAACAAGATAACATTAAAGTCTAGAAGTGGACAGATTCTGGACTCATTTAATCACGTTAATGAAACACATTAAAGAAGGCTTTTGAAAGTATGTATGTTTTCCTCCCTCCCTTCTTTCCCTTTTTACTGTCTGCATGGAGAATAAAAGCATATCAGGAACTTTCTTTCCAAAGTAAAAGTTCTCTTTCCTACAGAAACCTTATAACATACCTGACTGTGGAAGCCAATCACACGGCTGTGTAGAGCATGAGGTGTTTAGATAACTGTTGGGCTAAATCTGAATACTATAAAGTGTTTTATAATATTTTTTTCTTTTTATCTTTTCTAGAAAAGAAACATACTAAAGATGGGTTAGAAAAAATTCAGGTTGTGATGCCTAATATTCTCACAGCCTGCTGAGTGTACAATGCACTTGAAGGAGAGTAATAGGCATTTCTGTAAAGGAGCGTGTATCTCAAGATAAATATTCTCCTGATGTGCAGTAAGCTGCAGGAGTGCCACATGGCCCACTGCTATTCATTCTTGTACTTTAGCTTCCCCCTAATTTCAGTCTCTTAGCTGCTTTTTTTTATTATTTTTGTTCCCTAGGGAAGTTAGCTTGCAGTAGGCAGTGTGAATCAGCCCTGACTTTGATATCAGTCAGAAATTTGCTGGCACTTTAATATAAAGGAGAAATAATAAGAAAAATGAGTATCTAGTAAATTACTCATGGCTACATGTGCTAGTAGAAATGCAGTTAAGGTAGGTAGATAAATAGTTTCAATTCTTCACTCAAGATTTCTAAGTAATTTAATTCAACTCCAATTTTTGCTGTTTTGAAAAGGACTTCCACTCTACTTCAGACCCAACTCACAATCAAATGCTCCAATCTGTTATCAAAGCCATTTGATAGTTGTTTCTCTCATTTTGTTGTGTGGCTGCTAACATCATTGCCCATTGTAGAGTGAATAACCCAAAAGAGTGGTACTCAGAGAAAACAGTGAGGAAGATGGTATATTTTGCTAGGCTTATCTGGATGGTAAACAGACAACCAGTGAATAGAGGCTCGCCTTTTCCAGATGGTTGAGGTTCACCAATAACTCCACAAGGAAGGGATCTCCAACAAGAGATCCTTCCCCACAGGTGGTCAGCCCTTAAATGGGGTCTGGGAGAGGTGGAGCCAGACTCCACCCCTTCCAGTCACACAGGTACATTGCCTTCACCTGTGCTCCTGTGGCTGACTCAGTGCTCGTCTCAGGTGATCAAACAGTGGTTCAGGCTGTGATTCAACAGTTCCTGTACACCCATCCCTTACAAGATAGGCTAGAGTTTTGTCTAGTGAAAGATGATAGAAAATAGTTTGTGTTTAGTAGGGAAGTTCAGGAGCGGTGATCTCCAGGTCTCAGTACTGGGGTCAGATTTGTTTAAAATTTTCATCAATGATCATGATGAGGAGTTCGAATGCACCCTTGGTAGGTCTGCGGACAAAGTTGGATCAGAGTGTTAATCTATTTGCTGATAGGAGAGTTCTGCAGAGGGACCTGAATAGACTGAATTGATGGGACACATGCAGTGATGTGACATTCGACAAGGTTGAATGCCAAGTGCAGCACTGGGGTTATAACAACCCCATGCAGAAGTGTAGGCTTGAGGAAGATTGGTTGAAAAGTTACGTGGCAGAAAAGGACCTGAAGATGCTAGCTGAACATGAGCCAGCACTGTGCTCAGGTGACAAAGGAGGCCAACAACATCCTGACTTGTGTCAAAAACAGTGTGACAAGCAGGACTAAGAAAGTATCTGTCCTCTTGTTAAAAGTACTGTTAAAAGTACTGTTAAAAGTACTATATTCTTGTTTGGACCCCTGAATACAAGGAAGATTTTTGTTACTCAAGAATGTACAGAGAAGAGCAATGAAGCTGGTGAGCAGCAAGACACTGGAACAGACAGCCAATGGAAGTGGTGGATTTGCCCTCCCCAGAGGTATTTCAGAAGGATGTATGAGGCATTTAGGAACATTGTTTAGTGAGAGGTCATGGTTGGGCTTGGTCTTGTGTCGTTTTTACTGACCTAAATGATTCTGTGACTCAAAGTTAGAACAGAGGTGTTAGAAACTTATTTAATTTGAAAGCCTCCACTATACCAGTAGTTTAGTAGGACTGTAAAAACTAAACAGAAAACAATGATATAGGTTTTTTTGCAAGTCTTCTGTGCCTTCTATAATCCTTGTTGGGATCATGTCCTTACTTTGGGAATGTCAGAGTTTGAGGAAGTTAACAGTAAGGTATCAAGCCTGAGCAGAAAAAAAAACAAAACACTTATTTGAGGACCAGGTAGGAAGGAGATGAGAAGGAAGTAGTTGTGTGTGATAAGTAGGTAGTGGGTAGGAGAGGCTGGAGGAGATTGTGTCTAGATTAAGACTTTGTCAGAAGACAAAGTCTAAAGAACAGAATAAGGTGTTGGAAGTAATAGGAAAGAGATCTTCAATAGAGATTTTTGAAGTTAATGAGGAAAGGAAAGAGGTTGAGGACAAAGCAGAGAAAAAAATGATAAATGGCCTCAATTATCTCCTTTAAAAATTTGCTGAGATTCTTGACAGAGATGGAAAGAAAAGCTAAAAGTGCAGAACAGCTCTTACAGGCCTGTGTCTCCAAAAAAGAAAAGCTTTAATAGCTGTAAGTAACATTTATTATCTCAATTTTTAGTGGTCCGCTTGACGTACAATCAGTGATTCCACAGTTATATCAGGTTGGCCTAACAGTCAATGCTGTACATGAAAGGTGAGTACTCATTACTTTGCTTTTTAAAAACTCTTTCCAAGTGAGCTGCTTTTGATCAAAGACACATAATTAAAGAATTAAGCAAGTTTACATCTAATAGACTGCCTGCAGTCCTACGCTGCATTTTTACGAAGCAATAGTCTACTTTACATGATTGTCTATTATACTCATTAGGAAACCAAGCAAGCTGATTGTGTTTCTCTGAAAGGAAAGTAAATGAAAGCTAGAAAAGGTGTGTAATGCTTTAATGAGATGAGTATGGTGCTTGCTCACAGCCTGCTTGTTTTCATTTAGCACATGCATCAACTTGTAAATTATCTTCGGCTTTCAAGTGGTGTAAAGATCTTTTGCCATTTTGGTTGTGCTTCAGTGGTTGGCAAGTCATGGAGATGACTGGTGTTCTGGAAGAGGCTTCATTCTTCCTGACAACAAGAGTAACAATGATTAATTCAACTTACTTAGGACTATGTGCTATAACCCAGCTTGACATCACAAAAGCAACTGGTTTCTATGAGTCTTTTTTTTTTTTTTCCATCTTCTTTTTTCTCTCCTCTGTCTCTTCTGGAATGCTTTCTGCACAAATTCTTTGCTTGTGGAGGAATGTCACATTCTCTTGCACTGGTTGATAAATATTTATGCCTGAGAACAGCATAAAGCTCTCTTTTGGATGCTTTCCCATTTTACAGTGTGCTGGCTTTTGGCCTGATCTCTGTATTTAGAAAACAGTGTGTACCTGCATGCTTTCTTGACTCAATTTCCTATTCCTAATGGGTCTGCAGTCAGAACTGTGTGTGAACCATAGTGCGGATTGCAATATTGTCAATGAATTGTCAGAATACTTAAATAAAGATGAAAAATAAGTAGCTCCTTTTCTAGGTATGCAATTGCATTTTACAAAGGAATTTATAGACATGCTTGGAAAAAAGATATAGTACACAATAAATGAAAACATTTTTTGAACTATGTTGGTACTCTGATGGAAACAGTGTTAAATGAAATTAAATCAAACATTAGAAGTCTTATGGGAATATTAATTCAATTGTATTTTGCAAGTACATTTTCTCCTATCCCTTTTCTGAAATGTATTGCTGAGTTTTACTTTTTCTCTTAGATTTTCATCTTAAACCAACTCTGTACATTCATGGAAAAACATATTCATTATTAAAGATAATGTTCTACCACTAATAGAATGGTGATGGTGTCCAAAAAATCAGTTAAAGAAGATAACTTCTTTTTACCTGTTTAAAAGAAGTAACAGTCTATTCAGAACATCCTACATGATCTCTGTCTTCAGTAAGGAACCTTTAGCAGTTACTTTCTCCTAGAAAAATGTGAGCCCTCATGAAGTGCATACGTCTTATGTCACTGGATGAACAGACAATTGTGAGAAAGATGTAGACTGGATGCTACACTGCATCTACCTGAATGCTGAGTATATCTCTCCTTGAAACTTGTAGGAGATCTATAGGCCATTTCTGGAGTCTCCACTTTTGTATATTGTATTTGCTTTTGAGATACGTGACTGAAAAGGTCATCTAAAATCCTAGAAAGGTACTGGTGTCTTTTGTTGCAAGGGCAAAGAGCATTTATAGGTCTTCACAAGTCAGCAAAGTTGGCTATGGATCTTTCCAAGTTTTAGACCAGTGTTTGATGTCAACCAACTCAGCTTCGGGATGAATGTGTCTTGCCAGCCTTCATGGTTGCATGAACTGCATTTCAACATCTTCATATGGGGAAGAGCTAAAACTATATACTGTGTGCTTAGCAGAGCTCCTTTGAGGATTTACTCTGATAGAAGCTCATGGATAGCTCTTGATACCTATCCATGTCTACTCTTAATGTCTGCTACCTTAATGTTCCTTGAGTCTTCTCTACGGTGGGACAGGGTTGGGCAAGGTTTGCAGCTTGGTACCATGGCAAGCTGCAGCCTTATTCTCAAAGCTTGGCCAGTTCACTTTCTCTGTCACAGAATTTGCATTACCCCCAAAATCTTTATGTCAACAGACTGGCCACATGCTGCAGTCCCGGCATGGTGAGCAGATGTGAACTGCTTATGAACTGTATGTGGTTACCTGCTTGTCATCTCAACACAGTGCTGATCACTTACAGTACTGTGAGATCTCAGTGATGCTAATGCACACTGCTAATGAGCAATGTCTGCTCTGTGTGTATGTATATTTGCGTCAACATACGTATATAAATCTACAAATAATTTACAAAATCATGACTTTAGTTAAGAGTTAGCAGCTTTCATTTTTAAGTAGGATACAGTGTGGCCAAGCAGGAATCTCAATATCGGTGTTCAGATTTAAATAAAACATTATCTGAATAATTATCTTAATGTAAATGTTTTATGTATTTATATTTTCTTTGTTATTTTCAAATTACAGATAAATGGAAATTGTTTTGATTAATTTTAGCATATCACTGTCCTTAGTTGGGGTGTGATTTTACTGAGATTAGTGGTTAAAGTTTGTGTGAACTTCCAACTGTGTTGCTACTGTTGTTTTTCTGGGTAACTTGATTGCTAAGATTCATTCATTTTGGAAAGGGAAGTTAATAGGGCAAGAAGAATGTCAGTGTATGCTGTAGCAAACACTGAGTGCAGAGAGAAAAAAAAAAAAGGATTAAAAGGAAGGAGATTTAGGCTTGAAATATGCAAAACAGCAGAAATTGGAAATACTCTAATATTACTGGACCAATTATTATTTTCTCACAGTTGCATTTTTCTCTTTTTCTGATGAAAAAGCAGGGTTGGTCTATTTGGTTTTTGCAGGCTATGGCTATGTGTTTCAGTGACTCAATTAAAATTTGCCTCATGCAAATTGTTCCAGTAGCAGATGCGCCTGCCAAGCTGGGCAGAGAAAATGTGCAGCGAGGTCACAAAGAAGATGGTTTTTCATTATGCTCTGCCAAAATCTTAGCTGATCATCACTGAGCATGTCCAGATGTAAAATTTCAATTGCTATCTATTTTATTTTTGTATTATGTTTTTCATTTCCTGCATTCCCATCTCTACTGATGGGTGAAATCAGTTCTTCCCCTGTCAGCCAAGCAAAGTATCAAGTTGCCGTCTCTTTTTGACTTTGGCATTTTATTATTCTTTTCCCCCCAGGGTAGATGCATTGTGTATGTGTTTTTAAATCAGGACAGTGTTTCCTATCAGACATGCTGATACTGAGGGGTTAAAGGAGATATAACCATGATGCGGAAAAATCTGCACATAATGTGATGTGATTCTTTCACTATAAAGCTCCACTAATCATATGTTTCTAGCCCTCCCAATCACTTTGTATGGGCATGTCAAATTAGCGAGTTTCAGGAGGACATTTCTGATTTCTGTTTAAATTACTTTGGAGTGAGGATGAGCTCTGAAAGTTTAAACTGAAGCTGGCTTTTTAGAAGTCATTAAAATCTGGAAACAAATGGAAACCTTTTAGCAATTTTATAGGGTCAGTGATGGCTTCAAAAATCATTGCTGCTTGAAAAATAAATAAATAGAGATCACCTATGATTATGGCAACTGCAAATGATATGAAGAAAAGAAAGTCATTTTTCAGTGTCTTGACTTTCAGGACATGTTGGTATATTGTACAAATCATTTTTTTCCTTCTTTTGGAATCTAATTCTCTGAAATAAACATACAAATTAAATATAAACAAAAATATAAGACCACATGCTTGCAGAGTTGGTAGAATTACTGTAAGTATCTCCTGTATTTTTAAACCATTTTGTAAGTTTCTTTTAAGTAAAAATTCTTTTAAGAAAAGAATTACACAAAGGAAATGTTATTATTTTATGACATTAAATCCTTTATGTAGGAACTCTGTTCTGATATATAGAGCTTTTCATGGAGCCCCCAGATTTTTTATATGCTGTAACATCTCTGAAAGGAAAATAAATAGGATTTGAGACATTGAAAACCCTGCCTCTTTTTATTAGGAAAGACATTTTTCATCTTTAGATTTTATGCCCATATGAGCTAATTAAGACTGTAATATGAAATAAATCCATGACAGTGCAGATGTTTTAGTTGCAACAGCAGTAGCTTGAGTGATTTCCTGTAGGTTTTTAGAAGCATAAATATGAATCTCGGTCATTGGTCATGCACTCATTTATACTGGCATAATGTGTTACCAGAGGAAAAAAATGCAAATAAGCGGAGAAACAAGCCTACATATTTCCTGACTTTTGTTCTATTGTTTGTTTTTTCAGATCACTTAACGATAGATTTTCCCTCCTTTCATGGCTGAAATGCATTTCATCTTAATTGAATAACTACCCATTGAATAAAAAAAGTATCTTTGGTAGAATTTCTTGCTAGATACCTTGTTGTTGATTAGGAAACAGACTTTTTATATGTCAGATTTAAGAAAAAAAGGCTCTGTGTTTCTGATATAACTTCATCCTGGACTTTTATTTCTTCATTATCTTGTTATAAGAAAGAAAACATCTATAAGGCTCCCTTTTTCTTTTTTTTTCTTCTTTTTTTTCTAATGTCCTCAGGCATCCATGCACAAAATGAGCATGAGCCAAAAGGGAAAAGAAGAGGAATGAAGAGTGTAAAGGGAACAAAAACACAGGGAAATTAGAAAGTCATAGAAGCCAGACAAAGAATATCAGTATTTTTGTATTTCATCCATGCTCTCAAAATCAGGAACGACCTTTATGAAAGCTGAAATGAGTAGACATCTTAAGTAAGGTTCATTTAAGGAAAAATGGGCAGTTAATAAAACACAGTAGCAGTGACTATGCAATAACTCCTCAGGGACTTTTGATGAAGTCAAGCAAGATAATCTTATACTATATAAAGAGTATTAGATCAAATCTTTTGGGTCAAATATCTTATGACTTTTATTAAGTATTTTTTCCTATATGGTTGTAGGATGCATGACTGATCACCTTTCTTACAGCAGGCTAGAACTCAGATGGTTTTAAGAAAGGCCCTTAAGGCTACGGAGCTGTTTCTGTTTGACAGTCATGAGCTGGATTCCCTCATTTATATTTAACTGTAATCATCAGCTCTGAGAGGAGTTTCTAATTTTAAACACATATGGTGCTTTCTTCTTTCCTTTTGTCTAAAGGAAAGCTATGATTTTCCTGGGTGCATCTCTGCTTTAGCTGCCAACACACTTGAGCCCCAGAATGGGCTTTGCACATGAAAACTGCACTACTGAAAACTGTGTTACCTATTTGTTTATTTGTTGTTATGTGTTTTTTGTTTTCATTTCCCACCTCCTCCCTGTTTCCTTCTTTTTAAAGGTAATTTTTACCCAGATCTTCAGTACCATCCAAGCCAGATTGTTCAGTTGTCATTTATGGAATTAATAAAGCATCTTCACTTTTATATGGTCCTAAGTACCTCTCAAATTTATCTTAAAGTTAAAATAATGTCAGATCAACAAAAAAGAAATGCAATGAAATATTATTTCTTGAACTGATAGATACCTAAGTAGATCTATCTTTTTCAGCTATATATGAAGTATATAGATTTATTTTAAAAAGTCAGTTTTGTTCAGGTATCTTTTATCCAAATTAAAGTCAGATATCCACTTCCCAAGTAATTGTCCACAAATCAGCAAAATGTCATACATAAAGGTATAAACAAAACTTTACTGCAAAATTAGAACATTTGCTTAGATGTCTGTAAATTTAAACATCAAAAAGCTTTGTAAAATGTTTACCTTTGCTCTAAGTACAATACTAACCCCAGGGGCAGGGAAGAGTGAAGGGTAACAGAGTTTCTTCATGTTTGTACAGATTGTTATCCCTTTAAAAAAGACCAACACAAAACATGTAAATCCATATGCTTGGATTTGCTGCTGCCATATTAATTATACATATGCTCACAGTGTAACATGGTGCAAAACAATCTAAGATGATATTAAAAAAGGAATATCAGGACTGGCATCTTTAGTTAGAAATCTCAAATCCAAAGATGTATTTTCTGGGAGTTTCTTTAGCTTAATAGTCAGTGAGAAGCATCACAAGGAAAACATTTCCTTAACATTAATTTCTCCACTGTCTCTAACAGTTTGTCAAACTATAGTAATGAAAACCAAAAGGTCTTTTTTCAGCTTTTTGAAACAAGTTCATTTATTGATTTTTGACAACTATGTTGTGGTGAGAATAATTTCATGATAAATCTACTGAAGTACCTGAATCTTTCAGTATTTACTGTTTCGATAAATCTACTTAATGTTTGATATCTTTGATACCTTGAAGCCTACTCTGTAGTGTCAACAAACCCTGTAGAGACAGTTGAAGTAATGCCCACTTTTGGTCAAATGTATGTAATTTAGACTCTTTTGAACAAACAGATCTAGGGTTATGTTCAGTTCATCATGATAGGCACGTAACACTTCTGTGATGCCCTACAGTGTCAAAAATGTTAGCCTGAGGACGGCAGTTATGGCATCAGTCTTCTTGAATGGCCAGCTGGAAGTCAGGCTACCTAAAGGCTATTGAAAATGCACTAGGTATCTTTGTTTGTGTGGACGTGGTTCCCCACAGAAGGCTAGCTGAATTCCACCCTCTCATGCACTCCCCCTCCTCAAAGTAACACTGGGAGAAAATACAGTGTAAAAGATCTCAAGGGTTGGAAATCACTTGCCAATTACTGTCACAGGCAGAACAGAAACTGCGTAGGGAGATTAATGTAATTTATTGCCTATTACTAACAGTCTAAAGCGGTAAGAATCTTAACACAAAAAGCAAATTAAAAACATCTTTATCCCACATCTTTTTCCCACCTCCTCCTCATGAGGGAGGAAAGGGGAATAAGGGTGGCAGTCCACAAAGCTTTGTCTCTGCTGCTTCTTCGTGATCGCTCTCTCCCTCTGTTCCAGTCAGATGCCATCCTTCCCAAACCAATCCTACATGGGAATCCCACATGCTGCAACTTTTCAAGCACTGCTCCAGCATGGCTCTATATCATGGGGCCCATCCTTCAGGAGCACACTAATTCAGCACACGTCTCCATGAGTGGCAGCTCCCTCAGCCCTCCTGCTCTGCCACTGCCTGCTCCCCACAGGCTACAGCTCTGGCCTGGACCCTGCTCCTGCAGGGGTACCATGGTCTGTACCTCCTTCAGGCCACACCAACTGCTACACCATGGGCTCCTCCATGGCTGCACGTGGAAATCTGCTCCGTGAAGTGCCCGTGTGCTGAAGGGGCATGGCCTGCTCTTCCATGGGCCAATCCTGGACTGCAGGCAGCTTCTGCTCCATGCCTAGAGCAACTGACCTTGGTGGCTGCAGAGCTGTTTCTCGCTACACATTCTCATTCCTCTCACTCAGCTGTTGTTGCACAGCAGTTTTTTCTGTTTCTTAAATCTCAGTGTCATTCATAGCTCAGCTGTACCCCATGATGAGTCCCTTTTGGAGCAGCTGAAACAGACTCTTTCCTGACATGGGGCAACTGCTGGGCTCTGCTCACTGTTACCAGGTTGTCAGTCCTCCTGCTACCAAAACCTTGCCACGTATTCAAAATAGAGTGTGTGAGCAAATGAATAGAAGTCAAGACATAGATATCTAAATTTGGTCTGGAGTTTAAGTCAACTGCAAATCTGCTTAAATATGAATGGGAGTGAGGTGTCCAGTTCTTCTGCTTATGTTTGGGAACTTTGATGTCTGTTTTTTATAACAACTGAGTATTTAACACTGAAAATTTTAAAATAAGCACTCATTTCTTCACGAGCATATTGTGTTGGAGCCCTATATTTTAGTTTCATGTTGGTCGTCTAACATACATTTTGTAACCTTGTGCTGCTGGATTAGAAGCAACACATTGGACTCCCATCTCCTGAGCTGCAGAAAATTTCTGTCTTCAGACAGATTGTTTTTAAGTAAGCTTGTCCTGCTCCATCCTACTGTAGGTGTTCCACTTGGTAACAAGAAAAAAATTCTGTTATTCAAATAGAGAAGGCTGCAGAGCAGAGGCAGATGTATGACTTACAGCTGAAAGCTAAAGCACTTACAATCCAGGTCTCTCTTCATGTTAGTGTGAGAACTTGAAAGTAGTGATCTTGCTTTTTAACAAAAGCAGTCCCTTCCACAGACCCCTTGGTTTTTATGAATTTGCTAACTAACAAGTTCACACATGCTTTTTTCCTGCTGCCAAATCTTTTCCAGCGTGTATGTTTTATGTAGATTTATTTGAGTGTAAAAACATCAGAGGTGAAAAAT
Organism: Odontophorus gujanensis; assembly: GCA_013399175.1. Classification (NCBI taxonomy): domain Eukaryota; kingdom Metazoa; phylum Chordata; class Aves; order Galliformes; family Odontophoridae; genus Odontophorus; species Odontophorus gujanensis. The sequence continues at coordinate 103,539 of VXAB01006383.1, forward strand.
AAATGAACTATCTGATATATTGGGACTTGGTCACCTGATGTCTTGGGTGTGTAAAAATTTAGTTGTAGGCATGTTATTCTGGAAAAGGTATTGGCTTCTCTAGGGCTTGAGGTGATTTATGAGATTAAGGAACAATTTAAAAAGAGTTCAGAGCACCTCATTCAAACATAGGCAATCTTGTGGATTTACACCTAACTGCAAAAGTAAGTAGATGTACAAATTTTCCTGAAGCCTCTATTTCTGCGTTGTCTTCCAAGTCTCACTATAGTTAAGCAGATAAATGAGGTAACTATCTGACTGTCTGTGAAGACCAAGTCTTTACACCCTGAAAAATTGCACTCAGGTACAAGAGTCCTGAAAAATAATCAGTAAAATTAAGAAGTACAGATACTCAGCAGAATTGGGCCATCTAAATTAAGTATAGATCCTAATTAGGTAATTCACTAATTATGTTTAGATTGCCCCACTTACAAAACATTATTCTGATAGATTCTTTTTCCTTGGTTTCCCCATTGGCAAAAATAATATGCTGGTTTACTGTCCTTCAGAAAATATTTAATTAATTTGGTCATTTACAGAGATATATGATTGCATATCATAATACAAAACAAAACTCCTATCTATAGAAATGTGAAGGAAAGCTTAAATGGCTGTACCAAATGTCCTTGAGGTCTTATCACTGATCGAAGTGTTACTTGTATTTGTTAGTGGAGAGAATTCACAACATACATCATTAAACTTCATCATCTGTCTAACCAAAGAAATCATTTAAGCAGACAGAAAGTGTTCAGCTTCCACATTGTTACTAGGGGCAATTTTTATTGGAACTATCATAGAGTATCCAAATGCCTGAGAAATTCATTTTGCTGTCAAACAGCATGTGTAAGTGAAGTAGCATTTTCTTGTAAAGATTACTGCAAATTGATATAAATTGAGGTCTGCTTTCTGAGAAGAATGAAGTTAATCGAAGTGAGATTAAAGCTATAGGTTCCTTTCATTTACTAGAGGTGCTTCACTGATTTGTTAAATAATGGATTATTTGATGTACTATATGGAGAGTGATGTAGGTCACTTTCAGCTTGCAGTGCTGCAGATTTAAAGAAAAAAAGAAAATGCCAGTGCTTTTCAGTTTACCAAATAGAACATAAGAATATTTGTAGCAAACACATCCCTTCTCCCTTTCCACCAGAAAAAAACAACACTTTATTTGCATTATTTCTGTAAATGCATTTCTTATATATCCTTGCCTTATTGCATAGTCCTAACATCCAGTTAAAAAAATCTCTCAGAAAGATGAGCCCCAATTTTTTCATATTACATCGAATTACAGTCCTATTGATGGTTTTACATTTAAAGTGATATTGTCTTTTTGGTTTTTTTTTTTCTTCTTTATGTTTCCATGTTTTCAGATACCATGCAGTTCTGTATGTTTTTCTACTCCTTAAACAGATCCTTTAATGCTTGTAAAAGGAAATGAAACATGATGTCTAAAGTTGTTAAGAGATGATTAATGTTCATGGAGCTTCTGTTCAAATCCAAGTTATCAACTGATACAAGAGAGTGAGAAGTCAGTTCAGTTCAAAGGCTATCAGAAAACAAGAGTGATTTTCTCTCGGTGTAAAACATCTGTAGAAGGGTATTTAAATTCTGATGCCAACATGTCAACAGGTGTCTAACCTCCCATTATAGTTGATGGAGATCGAGCATTCCAGCATTTCTTTTAATGGCCCATATGGCTTTTCTTGCCATTTGAGGTATCTGAGCATTTGAAATACTGTGATTGGAATAGGAGACTGTTACATGTGAGGTAAAACCTCTAAGATGTATACCATTCTGTAGCACAAAAGGGAGAATGGGCAGAGTTCCCTATGTCACAGACCGATACCCATATGTGAAAATGAAGCAAATCTACCCTCGTCAATAGAGAGCAATGAGAAATTCAATTTACCTAATACTAAATGCCTAGTAAGCTGAACTGCTCTGTTGATTAAATATTCACTGATTCTTGCAAGGATTTCAACATTATTACCTACTTATGTTCAACAACCTGATCTTACTTTGCTCAGTTTTATAATATGTAATGTGAAAACTTTTATGTATATGAGACTGATTTTCCTGACTAATATATTTACCATGGGAAAGTAGGAATTTGCTTGTACAGTCAAGCAGTTCACATTGAAAACAAGCCATTTGCATATGCAGTTCTTCTTGTAGGGATTGTCAGTGGAAACATTCTGAATTTTTTTTCCACACATATTGAATGAGAAGCAGAAATACTTGTATTCCAGAATACATGACTTAAAATTAAATGTTAAAGAAATGGTTTTGAAAAAAATAAACCACAGGTACTTATATGCATAAGTTCATTCAGTTATTTATTTTAAATTATTCCTAATATGAACAATTATTCACTGCTGAATCTTCTCTCATATGAATGGAATCAGAAGTTGATAAAGTCTAGTTTGAGACTAGCACTGTATTTTATATGTGAAACATAAAGGAACTTTCCTGCACATAATATCTTAGTGAAAACCAATTGTCTGGGAAACTGCTCTGGCTTAAGTATGTATTTATGCATATTTCAGATCAGATGACAGAAGAATTACAGAGTATTCTTATCTCTTACAAAGAGATTCTGTGGATTAATTTGTTACACGAATAAGTTTTATCTGAGCACATGAAAGTAATACAATTTACATAAAGATGTTTAAAATTGATGTATCTAAAACTGTGCACAGTGTATTTCCTTTTTGTTACTATTTAAAAGCATTCTTTTTGAAAATCACAGGTAATTACTTCAATTTTGGATGCAGTGTGAGTCTAGCACGGGGTATTTTATATCCAAAAAATCAACATTAGGCCTATATAAATGAATCTACTTTATTCATTACATTGTTTCTGGAAAGTATAGGCTATTTAGCAGACTACCCTTGTAGCTGTTTTCAGGCAAAGTGACACTGACTGTAAATGGCCATTTTAATATAGGAATCAGGAAAGATGGCATAATATGCACTGAGAAATAATGTGTCAGAAAACACTGCTTCATCACAGTGCTTCTTCATTTGTGGGATCTGAACCATTGCTGCAAGTCTTGTGACTAAATGAGCATTTCTTATTTTCCTTAGAGTAAGTAAGGAGTGATTTTTTTGTACCTCACTGATGAGTATTCAACACCTGAAAGGATTCCCATTACTAATATCAGATTTCTGTCTGGCTTTGGGCAAGGCCTTAGGTGATAATAAGATATAATGAGAAATGAGTATTCATTATGAAGGAAACTGGATTTAGGAGAAAAGACTATGCTCACCTCAGTGTGAGAACAGTCTTCCCTTCTCTATTCACAGCGGCAGAGTCTTACTGTGCTGTTTCATTACCACATTGTGACACAGTGTTAGGATTCACAGAACATGCCCTAGTTTTCTTTCCTTCTGAAATTGTATAGCAACAGTCATGGTTCACAATAGCTACATCGTCTTGTTTCATCCATTGAAAAAACTTGTTGCTTCTCTGAGATCCTTGCAAATCCAAAAAAGGCAAGGCAGAATAAATCGCCTGATTAGAGTCCTCACAAAGTTATCCATGTTTTTCCAATTGCATTGGGCTCTAGATCAAATTTCGCGTGTATTAAGATTCAAAAACCAGGCTAGAAATTGTTATCTCTCTGTGCTTGTGTGTTGGTGCGTAGGTATTATGTCTTATCGAACATTTCTCATACTGTGAGAGTTCTACCATGTTTCATGGGGCCACTTAAGTATTCATAATCTGTTCAGAAACTAGATTGTCAATTCATCCAACAGCTGAGTAATTCTAATCACACACTTACAGTGTGTGAAAGCAAAGCACTTTCATTTCTGACGAGAATTTGTTAGGACTATAAAGAAGTCATTAGCACATAGACTAATCATGAAGAAAGGGAATATGGTTAGAAACAAGTATATCTGCAGAGAATTTAGTTGCCAAACTAAGCCACTAAATGAAAATCATGAGTACTATTTTTTTTAAGTTCAGGGCTTGGGTTTATTTCTTGTGTGTGCTCTTTTTGTTTGCTTCTTTTTTTTTGCCACCACTGAGTATTCTGAACATAGTCATAACATCCAAACAAGTTATAAATTACGTGTTGAGGAGCACTGAAGTATTAAAAATTGTCAATGGAATACATGGAAGACATTTTTCTTTCTTAATACAAGTGTCTGTTTTCTTTTTTATTTATTATTTTTTTTTCTGTTTGTTTGGTTTTGTGCTTTTTTTTTTCTTTCCCTGATTTCACTCTAAGATAAAAAACAATCTTTTAAGATATACCAGATCCAATCAATGATGGGCAATTATGCATTACGAAAATCTCGAGGTTGAAGATTTTTACTTTAGGTTATATAATAATGTATTTTATTTAAAAAGTAGATTATGGAATATTTCATAAACATATTCACTTTGGATTATCATAACTAGAATTCTTTAAATTTGCTTGATATAAAGAGTTGGAGTTTTTTGGACCAATTAGATTATCTATTTGCTTACCTCACCACAACCAACAGAATAAAAGTGAATTGTGTTTTTTTGGAAGAGAGAGGAAATTAGTTGTTCAGGCAGAATGATTTTTCATTCTCAGATAACTCAGATTTTCTTATGAACTATCTCAAATAGAATTCCACATCAGGTGGAGAAAAGTTTGGGGAAAAGGCTAGCACAGGCTGATGCTTGTTTACTTTTTTAAAGTTAAGATATGGAGGTAAATTTAAAATCTATCCTGTGTGCATATGTCAGTTCAACATTGGGTGGATTTGCCAGTTACTTATAGAGGTATTTTACCTTACTGTTTGAAGAACTACTCAATTTTCTTATCTTTCTCAGTTCTATAATCAGATAAAGGGCTTAGGATATATTGTGAGGATGGAAGGTCTAGATTACCACTGAAACTAATGCTGTTTCCACTGCAGACACCTCCTGCTGCTAGCTCTTGATTTCCTTGGTTGTTGGTTTTTGAACTATTAGTAGTTACTTCAGTAATAGAGGTAGGCACGTTTACATGCCAGGATTATTTAGCTGATTTATTGCTTGTTTTTTTTGGTTTTTTTTTTTTTTTTTTTGTTTGTTTGTTTGTTTTGCATTCAAAAGTAAAATTGGTTATTTAGTTATTTTTCCTCTGTGAACATATATTTTTACTTCTAAATATTCATGTAATACTTAACAAGTAGTAGTCCAAGTGTACTTATAATTTTCAAACAAAATTGAGTTAGCAGGGATTCACTTCCTATTTTTCAGCTGATACTGCTGACAAAGTTGTATGTATGTGTCTGGATTTTACTGATATGATTTATGGCAGCCAGAGGAGCCCTTCCAAGCATAGATCTCCAGTTTATGTGTTAGGTGGGCAAAATCCTGCTGTAACAGTGCTACTGTTTAAAAGATTGAATGGATTAAACATACAAGTAAAGTCATAAGCAGAAACCTCTCCTGCCATAGGCAAAGTTTAAATCTCTGGATTGGATGACATTCGTGTCCATACTGAAGTTATTGAAACTACCAGTGTATGTTAAGTTTTTGTGGGATGGAAGCCCAAGGGGGACTTGTACATAAACACAGTTTAAGATCTCCTTCTTATTGTTTGTCGAATACTGGAGACATATATTTTTCAGTTCTTTGTCATTGTCACCAGGTTTCAATAGTGGTCATGAAATGCAAAAAAATGGGCTCACCTCTCTTCTGTAAGAACAGCCCTAGAATGGTATTTCCAGGGAACTTGACTCATTAAGTTTTAACATTATTACAGTGTCTTTGAATTTCTTGATGTTAATGCCTGTGGTTTCAGTTGTCTGAGTTAGTTTTGCCTTTATTTTTAAGGACACATTGTCCAAATGTTGTAATGGGTAACGGCTTGATGTTCGTTGTATCCGTGGAGTTATTGTTTCAATAGCATACTTCCATATCAAGGATTGGGACCAGCAGTTATTCTGATTTTAAATGTGAAATTTTAAGAGAGTGTTTATTTTTTACTTTCAGGGTAAAATTCACTACCCGTTTAAGTGAACCAGCCTTTTGTCATTGATTTCAGGAGTATTAAGGGAGTTATTAAAAATAGACAGAAAAAAATAAGGGGAATATAATTGCTCCTGCTTCAGAAAATATTTGTAAATTCTCAGAAGCAAGAGGTAAAGTGAATTTGTGATAACCCTTAGAGCATTAATAAGAAGATTGGCATCCCATTGTGATCTTATTATCATTTAATTAAGAATTAGAACATTTTTTGTCATAAATAACCATCAGAAAAGGCTAAAGGTGATTAGTAAATATCTTCGTAGATTTGTCTATTATTCACCCTAGAATAACTTCCTTTGCAGATAAAAGTATGCCTGATTTCCACAAAGGAACATAAATTAGCCAGTGACCTTATCTGTGTTCAGAAACATTATTTAAACTTTCAAGTTAATTGTCTATCTCTGAAAAAGTACTGAGGCTCTATTATCTGCTTACCCTTGTTATGATAAGCTTAGTTATTCTTTAAGTTGTTTCTAATAGAAATCAAGATGCCAGTAAGTGTATTTCAAAATTGCAGAGCTGCAGAACTGGAAAAAAAAAAAAGACACCAAGCATCCAAAGCAACAAACAAACAGCAAATTTTATGTTTTCTATGTATTGTAATCAAGCATATTCAAAACATAACCAAAGATTAGAAGTCAATACAGTAGTTAGGATATGCATAGACTGTTTACTACAGGAAAATATGATCTCTTTCATGGCAACCTTATTGTTGTGTAAATTAATAGTGAAAATATCTCACTGTTTTAATGTAACTTAAATGCTAACATAGGCATTGATGCATTGTGATTTTCATGAATGAAAATTTTTAAGAATATTTTGCACTACAAAAAAATCTTCTCATTGTTTCTTTTATTTAAGTGTTTAATGAAAAAAGAACAAATTGGAAAAAAAAGAAGAACAGAGTTGAATGGGTATGGAGGGTTTCTTAAAACTGTTGTAGTACATGGCTAAATGTCACTTTTTTTTGGTACATCCCTTATCTATTCTGTTTTGCTCTTATTATTATTATTATTTAAGAAAAACACAATATGTTGGGTTTTTGTTGTTTTTGCCTTAAGTTATTCCTTTCCTTAGAAGGCATCTAAGAACAGTGGGCAGTATTCTATTTTCATTAAACAATGTAAGGAATAAGATATTATTTATTCTAGTGCTGCATAAGATTCATAGGGTTCTATCACATAATGAATGAAGATTAAAAAAATAAAATCTTTTTTAGTTACTTTAAGTAAAGAAAAAAATAAGAAGCTATTTAAATGTTTGTAGTCCAGTAAATGATCACTTTGATTGGAATGGTTTGTCTCTTTAGATAGTACAAAATGCAATTGATTTATTTTAGGCCATTTGCTAAAACAAACTGATGTCTGAAGTACTCAATTGCAGGTAGGAAGAGCTCTCTTTTTCTCTTACAGGTAGTGGTGAAAGTGTACCAGCAAATTAAAAAAAAACATTTTAGTGGACTTTTAGTGAGAGAAGATATGGATGCAAGTAATGAGCCAACAGTAGAAAGGGCATAAATCATGACTGGTGATTTAGAGCTATTAACAGTCCATGGATATACAGTAAGAACCAATTCTTCCTCAACCTCTCTTTTCCAGGAATCTTTCCCCAAATAAAAAGTAGGTGAACATTATTGAGCAGGATTTCTCTATCCAGTATCTTCAAAATGTGCATAGATCTAAAACATCTTTGTCATACAAATGAAAGCTAAATTTGGATCATTATAAAACAGGGGAAACTCTCAAGGAGGACTCAAGTAGGATTAGTTAAATACTGAGTTTGCAAGATATGAAAGTCAATTCTTACTAAGACCATGTCTTGTCTGTCTAATTTTGATTAAATCATTCCCCAAGACCTTTGATTTTTGCCAAAGGAAGAAAATGTCATCTATTTAGTTAATAGAATAGCATCAGACACTTCTTTTTAGTATACAGCACATTATGTTTAAATTACTAACCATCAGAGGTGTAAAACGAGGTAACTAAATTAATCCTCTGCAGACAGTTTTTGTAAAATAAACATTGTATGTCCTCAGAAGATACCAGAGAGAAAGACTTCGAAGATCCTCAGGCAGTGAGCCTGTCTAGATAAGTTAGATAGTGTACAAGATGAGGAGCTGGTTCTAGAAATGTAATTTCTACTGCAGTCTATATATGGCAGTCTATATACTGAATAAAGGCCCTAAATACTAGTGTGGACTGCTTTACAAAATAAGGCAGCAGCATCATTTTTACTTATTAAGTAACTGTAATATTAATCTAAGTGGGACAGAGCTGAAGTCTGTTTCAAATTGACATCAGAAGTGGAGGAGCTATTCACTACTTTCTAGGTCATTGTACTATATGGTAAAAACATGCACTCTTTGTACCCTATGAAGCTCAGACACTGTGCAATCATAATTTTTAACAGTCTGAACTCATTGTTTTCTAACAAATATATATTTCCCCCTCATTTCAAAATATCTTATATAGCAGCCACAAATCTGAAAACAGTAAAAATTCTTTTGTCTGTTTTGTGAACATTTTATTATATATAGAGAGAGAGATTATAATATTATATATACAATATATATATTTTATTAGATATTTCTACCATATAAGTTGAGAATGCTGTCAAGAGTGCTCCAAATTTAAAAATAAAAACTCATAAGAATATTGCTCCTGAATTGGACTGGTGACAGCTTTTAACGTAGGGAAACCTTATCTGAGATTTACTAATAATGGCCAGTAAATGATAAGAGAAATAAAATTCTAACTGCAATTGTATTATGATAGTTTTGCCAAGTCAAGAAAGCAGTGTCATCAGTGCACCAATAAAATTATAAACGTATGTATTGAGGACTGCCTTTCATTTGTTAAAATAAAAAGCTTTTCTGAGGATCCAAGTCAAAACACTTGCAATCTTTTTAAAATATTAATTTAAAAGATTAGAGTCTAGCTTTGATGTGTCATACCATATTGATGGATTACAGAGGATAAAAATGCCAGTAAAATGACATCTAAGATGCTGGTTTGAAGCACTGTGCTTTTGCAAGATGCTTGTAAGCCAAGGCTTTTTCCCCTTTATTCCTTATGTTTTCACTGGAATTGACAGCTACCAGATGAAATCTATGGCCTGACCCATGTTACATCCGTTCCTCACAGGAAAAAAGCTCTATCATTGCCAATCAATGTGTATGTTGTATTTTATTATGCAGCACTTTTGTATCTCTACGGAATATATTTTATGAAAAGTCTTGGAGGCTTTATGCTGAATTATCTTATAAACCTATAAAAGCAGGTAAATGGAAAAAAACATCTGCTTCAGAAGGCCTTAGAACTCACTGTACTTTGCTTCTTTGAGTCTGAATTTTTGATTTCACAGGTAGTAGTTATTTGAAATTGATCCTTGCAACAGTGAAAAAAAGCAACTCCTGATTTTTATTCTCACTGCAGCTCTTTTGCAGCTGCCTCAGCATGAAGCTAGTACACAACTAAAAGATTTGTATTTCAAGGCCACTACTCTTTAGCATATTGATACAGCTAAGCTCTAGTGTAAATGCAAGATGAATTCAAATTACTAATTTTTTGTGACCCCATCTTTTCCCTGGAAAGACGTTTTCAATCTGCCAACTTATCTAGATAAGTTAGATCGGTAGTGTTAATACAGTATGTTGCTTCTGACTAATAAGCTTGCTTTGTTGGAGTGTTTTGTGGCATTTCAGGCAGCCTACTATGTCCGTAAACTGTGGTTTGTGAGTGGTAGAACCATAGTCTAATGAAATTGAAGAGCACAGAAATGTACAGATAAAGTCAGGAGGGAAAAAAAATCAGAAAAGCATATTTCATTAGAATGTAGTGAATACTTAAACAGAAATGTTCATAGAAATGGTCCAATTTGGCCAAAATATCAAGAACAAATTATCATGGCAAATTGCCAACACAGCTTCTTAGCTGCAGGAAATCTAAGCTTTCTAAGTCTACAGCCTCCCAAGAGCTGACCTTGTAACCAGGATCTTTTATGCAAATTGCTCCAGGGCTTTAACGACCAATAAATGTGTCCCTTTTAATGGAGCATTTCAGTGTTTGAATTTGGTTGGCTTTTGTAATCAGATTGAAATTAGATTTTGGAATATCCAATTCCCTTGTGAAGTGGAGTGACCTTTTTCTGTGTAGATAAAATGAAGAATAATCTTGTGATACAAGGGAAACACTGTAATTTGCAGCAGCTGTTAGATTTTCAGAGATGCCTTCTTTTATTATCAGCTTATTTGTGCAAGTGCTGATGGGTTTCCCCATAAAACATGCACAGCTCAGTTGTTAGGGTGCTGACAGTCAAGTCCCGATTGCACAAAATATTGTGCTGGTAAAGTGTAAGCAGTCAAATTAGGACTTTCAGGTGCTTTTAGCCCTCTTCTCTGAGGTGAGGTGAGGTGTATTGTCCACAATGTTTACAGTATCTGCAAGCAAACAGAACAAAATTCAAGTCAGGTTTTACTCTTCTGCAGCTCAGTGAAGCTAGCAATAGCAGCAGAGGCACTAGAGCTGGCTTTTGTAAGGCTTCTGGAGTCCCAGATATATCCATTTATACTCAGTACACGTTTGAGTGGCTGATGCTACGAAAAAGGCCTCAGATGCTTGTTTGTTGTTTTATTTTTTCAAATGAAAAGGAGATCCTGCAGCACTGGCAGTTGACTGAGGAAGAGCTAGCATAAAAGGTGCATGCAGGTGAGCAGGTATTTCCTGCCAAAATCTGATGCCATTTTGTGTCATCATTTAGTTTACATGCTCAGATACAGGATTGTGGAACAATGACTATGAATTGTAGCTGCAGTTCCCTAGACTTAGAGCTCTGTTTGAATATCAGCAGCTATATGTAACACATTTGCTAATGAACCAAAGAGAAGAAGATGCAAGAGAGACTGAAGGTCACATATAATTACCAGTGATTATGACTGTAAATAGATTGTGTAACAAAGGAAATGAGAAAGTCTGGCAAACGTCTTTTATACCCAAACCCAGAAAACATTGAAACTGTTATCTTGTTTACGTTGTCTCATTTTTATCTGTTCTTTGTCAGAGAGAAATCAGGGGTGATAGTACACATTTATACACTACCCATCTCTTGGAAAACAGAAACTGGTCTTTCTGTATTAGCTTCCCAACCTATTCTGAGGAAAAATAAATAAATGTTTAGGAAGGCTCTACTGTTTGGCAAAGGTAGAGAAAGTGCGTGTACTTATATATGTTTTAACAATGCATACAAATTTGCTGTGATTTTCAGTATAAAAGCACTGACAGTTTTATCATTTGTGACGTATGAATTTAAGACTACAGTGGCATGTTCAGAACTTCAGTGCAGTCTCACAGGTTTGAGATGATCCATGTTTTCCAGCTGTTAGTTAAAGTAAGCAGATTCATGTGCTAACAGAAAACAAAAAACAATGTCAGGAGACAGGTTCAAGTTGAGTGACATGATGAAATATGCTGCTGCTTTAAAAGGCATAGGTTTTCCAATTCAGGAATTTTTATGTCTATGCAATATTTTCAACAAGTTTATTTAATGCACCTGTTTCTTGCTACATTCTATTCTGTTAATTTTAAGGAGGAGAGAATAGAATGTCTCTGACGTAAATAAAGAACTGAACAGAAACGTGGTTGCAGCCTTGTCCTGTGATGCAGGACTATGTGCTATCAGGGACAGCAACAGTAGGGTGGAGGGGAAATACAAACCTTTGCAGAACTCATTCTATCCCTGGCATAGTATTATATGGGAACCGTTGTGGGAAGGGACAGTCCTTAGGACAGAAAGATGAGCTAGGACAAGAAAGGGAATCAAGCACCAAAAGGCTGGGAAAAGCTAATAATCCAAGGGAGAAATGTAGGTCAGAAGTGGGGTGATTACAAGTTATTACATCAGCCCAAAATTTTCATACTGTGTTTTTCATCTGAACTGTAATGAATGGGTACACAAAGCACATGTTATCAGAAATTACATAAAATTTAATTCTTACCCACAGTCGCACAATTTCATATCATTCCTGACTGTGATGGAAACATCCGTGTCTAGATAGATGGGATCTGGAATGGTCTTCTTTATTCCCTCCTTGTTATCCAGTTCAACATTATCCTGGTTTATTTTGAAGCTGTTTCATTATTTGATACACGATCACAGTACAAAATAAGAAATTTAAAATAGGAGTCATAAGAAACTCATGACATGAGATAGATTTTAGACTGCACTGTGTCTGTTCAGTCACCTTTTACCAAAAGTAACCTGTGTTCCATTTTTCATGGGTAAACAAGGCAGTGGATTTGCATTGTGTTAGGCTACTCTGTAACAGTAACACATGCAGTTTGAAGTGCTGGAAATCCTCGTATATGTTTCCTGTGATAACTTGTTCAGGAAACAGTATCCAAAGAAGATTGTGGTGGGTCATTTATTCATGTATTTATTTCGTGTTTTTTTTTGTTTGGTTGTTTTTGTTTGTTTTTTTGTTTTTTGTTTTTTTTTATGAGAAGCAATAATGTAGAGTCTTTAAAAACAACCTGAAAAATGTTATACTTCAATCACTCATAATGCATCCTTCCAAACTAAGCTAATGTCTAGTAGATTCATGTACACATTTAGGATTTTTTCCCTTCAAAAATGGAAACACTGAAAAAGATTATATCATTTTCTTGTTATTCCCAATCAGACTGTTAGATTTGTGAAAATGTATTAAAGCAATGGGACAACACAGAGAGTAAGAAGCCATTCCCATAAGAAGAGAAAAACTGTAAGTCTAAGTATGGATACAGGACAGCCTAAATTCTGGACATCTAGACTTTCAGTATTCTGGGATTAATTAACATTTCTGCCTCAATTTCCCCATTAAAAAAATGAGAAGCAATAAAATGCTTAACTTCATAGTCACAGGAAAGCTCTGTTGGTAATTAGATCCTGTCAGACAGAATTGCTGTAAATTACAGTAATTACTGTTCATTAATTAATTCTGTCAGTTTTATGTTTTATTGTAATGCTCTGTCATAGTAGTATAGTGTTTAAATTGGATACATTTAAAATGAGCATTCACATTAAAAAGGAGTGAAAGAGAACCCTTTATTGAAATTAAAAAAAGTTCCAAAGAAATATTTTATTATGATCTAATTTTGGCTATGGGATGCTGAAGCTGAAAAGTACTACATACAGGTAATTGCACGTGTTATTGTAATTAAAATTGATAGAAAAATATCCGTGAGATATTCAGTATTTAGATTGCACTGCTTATTTTAGTGCAGAATTGAGTATTTAATTGTATCATTCTCTGTTGAACCAGGTGTATTTCCAGGGGATGTTTTGTGCCAAAGAGAATTAAGGCAGGAAAGTTGACATTTCCCTTGGGAGCAGAAGACTAAACACTAAATCTGTATCTCCCACTGCAGGAAGTGCAGCTTCCATTGGCTCACACAACACTGAAGTTTTGTACATGCTGGTTTATTGTACAACTAGTAGTTTATTTTAAACTGTTGCTATGTAGTGCTGATAATTAAGCTATTGCAGTGCTGTAACAATTGCAGAGAAATTACGTTCTGGTTTTGTCAGTGTTATGGATGTATGAACATGGAGAAAAAAGGATCTGCTGCTTCCAATTGTAGGTTAAAGCATGGTTGGCAGAATGTATGCATTTCCAACCTTTTAGGTGGAAACGGACTGCTTAAGTCAAACTGAAATAAAGTTGCAAACTAACAGGATAGTAGACTATGCATAAAGAACAACAAATGTGGCAAGTTCTACAGTAAGAAAAAAGAAGAGTTGTATCCATCCCGTCCATGAAATCTGTGGTTTAACTTCAGTGAGTCTAGAAAAGGAAATTGTGATTACCTTACAGAAACACAGCCTCTGCCTGCCTAGGAGTTCTGTGATCCACCAAAGGAGGAGGAATCACACCATGCCAGTCAGTGCCAGTATAAGAAGTGCATGCAAGCTGATATTTTTTTCTAGAAAATATGTGTCTGTGTAGCTATAGAACTAATAAAAAGTAGAACTGTTCCATGCCCAAACACGACCTGAAAGAAAAACTAGCAAACTAAAATATCTTCCTAGACAAATAGGTAGCCAAAGTCAATATTTCTAAGTACAGCGTATGTCTCCCAACAAATTCTGTTTTCTAAAGCATACAAAAATAAATGTTATCTTGTCATATGAACTAAAGGTTAGAAGGTACAAGGGAGCATGTTCATGACTAATAATTGAATTATTTTTTGTTTACCTTACAGAATATGCTCACATCATGTATTTTGTTTAAAAGAGTAGTGCTGGCTAGAAGCAAGAAGTGATCTCTGCCTTGTTTTGGGGCATTATGTAGATGCTGTGGAAACTGAAGAATAATGGAATCATAGAATAACAAATTGGGAAGGACTTTTATAGATCAAATTATCTATCTGCCTTCTCAAGCATACTTACTCAGAACTGCTTCCCAAGACCTTGTCCAGTTAGTATCTGAAACTCCAAGGGGATGTGGGCAACCTATGCCAGCTGCATGTGCTCAGGCACCTGCACAGTAAAAAAGATGCTATCTGAACACCTCCTGTGTTCTAGTTTCTACCCTCTGCCTTGTGTCCCATCCTTGAGCATTACTGCTTGACTCCCATCGTCTTTGCACCCTCCTTTCAGTTACTTATAGACATTGGTAAGATTGCTCCAAGCCTCCTTTTCTCTAGGCCCAGCTCTCTCAGCATCTCCTCACAGAATATCTCCAGTTCCTGGATTCATTGCTGGCTCATGTTCAGTTTGTTATCTACTGGGACCCCTAGATCCTTTTCTACCAAGCTGTTTTTCAGCTGAGTAACCCCCAGTATATATGGATGCATGGAGTTATTCCTCCTCATGTTCAGGACTTTGCACTTAACTTTTTGTTCTTCATATAATATACTTCTCCAGACAGTTGAGGTAAAAACCTATTGAAGTTATCACACCGATGGGAGAGCTGGGAAAAAAAAAAAAAAAAGTTCACTGTAAGAACAGCAAGCAGGGATGAATTTATTTACAAGCATCTCAAGTTTCACCCAGTCAGTCAGGCTGTGTTTTAAGAGTATATTTTAACATATCGTTAGGAAATAAAAGCCAAGTATAATTTGATGTGCTCACAAGGAGATGAAGGTAATTCTGCTTCAAGGGTCTGGTTGATTTGGGTCCCACAGGGCAGAAACTTTCCATAAAGAGCATTGTAGTGACTCCAATTTCTTTAAACTGGGAGGAATTTATGTTAAGACTCTGTTGATGTTAGTTGTGGCATCATTTCAAATAGGTACAATAGAGCACATTTGAAGCTTTTTTGGATCAAAGTTCCCTATAAATTAAAAATGAATTGGAACTGTACAGGTCACGGAATCCTGGAGCCACACTGTAACTGTACAATGCTATTGCCTAAACCAAATATCATTTCTCAATTTAATTTTTAGATTGATCAGAAGTTAAGGAATTGATTTGAGTTGAGGTAACTGAAGCTATGTGGATATAAAATCCTAGTACTGTAAATACAAATAATGAAATGTGTTCTCGAATATTACTTTACTGTTCAATCCACTAAAAGGAGCTGTGAATGGAGTGAAACTGATGGATTGCTAGTGTGAATCATAATTGGTAAGCAACTTCCCAGAGCTTTGGTTTGATGTTAGATGAAATTACTACTTCACTAGTTTAAAAAAGAGCTCTGTTGACTAATTTGAAAGTAAAATTATACTGAACAATAATAAAGTCAATCCCATTGGTAATCTGGGATTTTCTCAAAGGTTTATTTTTAGAGACTGCTTGAGAAAAACTGCGGACTGATCTGTTTGAGTCTGCGTGAAACAGAATTACTTTTGTTTATAGAATCTTCTATTTAAAGGAACCTGTTAAGTGAGATGGAAGGTATTTTTTTGTGTTTGCATTTGTAGTTTTTGCTTTCAATTTTATTGCTTGCATGTGTCACTTCAATGAATGACATATAAAATATTTTCCTTTGTGAGTGTGCAAACAATGTTGTTTTATCAAGCAGCTTTCATTTTGTTTTTATCTTAACTAGAAATTCACAGAAATGCTACCTCAATTGCTGAATAAACTCAAAGTATTTCATTTTGTTTACCTAATAGTTCTAATTGTAATAGCATTTTCCATTCAGAAATGTTTTTGTTGTTTTACAGTCCTTAAAAAAATACCTACTCAGTGAAGATAATAATAATTAAATACTTTTTACTTCAGGAGTTGTTATTTTGGAATTAGTTCTATCAGATAACCTCTTTTTGAATTCCAGATAGAAAAATCTCTTCTGTGGTTCTCAGTATAGTATTTAGTTAGTCTCAAAATGACAGAAATCCATGAACAGGTAGAAAGACTTCAAGAAAGTGGAGGTTGAATTTGGTCATTTTTACCTGGTAATCTAATGGCAACCTGAGGCAAATAGTGGAATGTCCAGTACTTTTTTAAATAATTCCCAGATTTGAAAATGTGTGTATTTTTGAAAGATGCAATTACTCGAATAGTCATGCTTTTATTGTTGTGTTATTACAGCTATGCAGAGAAATGGTATTTCATGTTTGTTTGTTTGTTTGTTTGTCTTTGATGAATGAATGAAAACTCAAAGCCATACAAGAGTTATCTTCTTTTATCTCAAAAAAAATCTTTTTTATCTCTTCTAAGTTAGACAAAATATGAAATATTTTTGGTAATTATATTTTTTCAGATATCTCTAGCCAAATGCATGTCTCTAAAAAAGCATGAATAACAGAATCACAGAATTGTAGAGGTTGGAAGGGACCTTTAAAGATCATCTAGTACAACCCCCCTGCCAAAGCAGGCTCCCTACAGCAGGCTGCGCAGGTTGGTGTTCAGGTTGGTAACTCTGCCCAGTAACTCTGAGACTGTGGACACACTCTTGGGAGTGTGTGAAAACTTGGTTCAAATTTCCTTTCCACATGATTGCAAGTGATGCAATGACTGTATCTGTAACATGTCAAAAGACCACTTAAGTCAGTGGTTCTTCTTAGTAGGGCTCTCTTAATCACTTCAGCTTAAATTCTTCCATCTACTTTAAATTATTAAATCGTCATTGAATTGGAAAGAAATATGTGAAAATGATTCTGAAAAGGTTTGGGGTAGCCTATGTGCTTCAATCTATAAATAAAAAATAAGTTAAAATAATGAGTTTTGTTCAGTTGGAAGATCTTTGGAGCTGGTTTAAATTGCTGTTTTTCAGCAAGTTATCTACTTTTTTTCCAAAACCAGTTGTATTTTGTGTATGTAGGCATCAGTAATGATATTATATGGCTGCTCTGTAGATGTTAAAGTTGGAGACAAACCAAAATAATGTGAAATAAAAAGTTACCGTGGCGCTTCTTAAGTGGAAAAAAAAGTGATTAATTAGTAGGTCTTCTTAAATAATGATAAATGGAGGATTCCATTGGACAGCTGTATTTCTGATAGAAAATTAAGCTTTTATCTTTAGTGCCTAATATTCTTTGTTTTCAGAAGAAAAGTTTGGTCAGTGATTCACAAACTAAAGGGAGGTAAAAAAAAAAGTCTCAGTGACCACAGTATTTTTTGTGGCTTTGGGTGCCTTGTTGTGCTATATCAACTTCACGAAGCCCTTCTGATGATAACCATGCTGAAATACCTATTTGCATTGCTGCTGCAAGGCTTTAAGATGATCCCAGTCACTGCATACTGCAAAGGAGGACTTTCAGTTGACCCAGACACTTCATGATGTCATCCCCATGATTTCAGCACAGCTTTTCCAGAACTTTCTCCCTGATGGCTCCCTGCACACTTAGACCTCTGCCTTTCCCATATTAGTGAATATATGCTTTGCCAGTGCCTGTTGGAAAAGAAGGATGGGCAGCACCAAGCACTGGGTTGTATAACATATGAACCAAAGAATTATCATTTCTGTCAGCTTTTCTCCACTGTCTCTCATAACATCATTGATCAGAGCTGCTTGCTATCCAAAAGTTGGACAGCAGACCCAGCTGGCTTCTACTTACTGGGACCAGGAGCCAAGGCTGAGCAGGCACCATGTGTATCTGTCTTCTGTAGCTGCCAAGGAACAAGATGATGCCATGGGAAATAGCAAACATACTGCGATGACCTTGTTATACATGCTGACTTGGTGGTTGCTAGACAGATTTGAGTTGCCTGGGAAACCCCCATTCCAGCTCTCAACATACAATGTTAGGGCAAGAGCCCAAGTAAAGACTGGCATGTATAGAAGCTAAGCTAGGAATTTGTAGAAGCTAAGCCATGGAAGGTGCGAGGTTGCTCTATTCTTTGTGTTTATTATGGACACTTCTTATAGCTGTTGCTTTAAGTGTGGTCACAAATGCAATGCTTTTCCTTTGAAGTCTCAAGTGTGTGTTCCTAGAGTATTGGCTCCTACAAGTAAGGTTTTTGCTACATCCTAACTGTGAAAAGATAAACTACAAGTGGAGTCATCAGGGCTCACACCAATTTCCTCCACAAACCGTATCTTTCAAGAAACTGTGGTAGGTTGAACCTGGCTAGTAACTAAGCACTCACCAGCTGCTTGTTTACTGCTCCCTGCACCCCCGCAGCAGACTGGGAGAGAGACCAAAAAATGAAAAGCAAGAGAAGGGAAGGGGAAAAAAAAAAAAAGAAGAAGAAGAAGAAGAAAAGAAGAAAAAAGAAAAATAAAGCAAGCAATGCAAAGGCCATCAGTCATCACCTCCCACAAGCTGACTGATGTCCAGTCGGCATGTCTGCATTGGAAAGACTATCCCACAGTTTTTGCTGCTGAGCATGATGTTACATGGTATGGAATATCCCTTTCGTCAGTGTGAATCAGCTGTCCTGTCTGTTTCCCCTCCCAGCCTCCTGCCCACCTCCAGCCTCCTCACTGTGGGGGCAGAGTGAGAATCTGAGAAAGCTTTGATGCTGTGCAAGCTAGAAGTGCTCAGCAGTGAAATATTGGTGTGTTATCAGCACTGTTTTATCAAGAAATCTGAAGTGCAGCATCATAGGGGCTGCTAAAAAGAAAATTAGCTTCAGTCCAGCTAGATACAGCACAGATGCTGAAATGAAAGATCTGGAGGATGGACAATACTCATAAAAGTGGACATCTTACATATAATAACCTACAAAACCTAATGCTGCCATTGGGTGAATACTGGAAAAATATATTGCTACATATCTGAGACAGAGGCAGATGTTATTAGACCAGTATGTTCTATTCTCATGTTCACAATTCAAGGTTATGGAAAAAAATGGGAAGAGTTTAGAGAGCAGCCTTGGTAATGATGGAAGAAACATACCTTAAAGTATGAGATTCTAGAAGCTCAGTTTGTAGTAATCAAGTTGTTGATAAAGAGTTAAGAGAACCAGAAATCTCTTGAGACCTCTTCCAACCCTGTCTCTGCAATACAGAATTAAAGGAACTAATGCTGTGACTTCAACTTGAAAAAAAAAAACAAACAGAACAAACATGAGATTTTTTGAAGCGTGACAGCTGTTATCCTTTGGGACAAATCACCAAAGATGTGGTTTGAAAATGTTAAACTCTGAATTTTCTATTTGCGTTTCCAAAACAATCCTCTAGTTCTGCTACACCTACTGATAGCTGTGATGGGAGAGTAATGAATTCAGGGAATTCCTCTGGGTTACGTTATACAGGAGGTCAGAATATTGATTAACAACCAATCTTGCTGGTTTTACAGTCTGTCATCCATAAAATAAATTAGCAGCTCCTTTGTTCTCCAGTTGCATATTTTTGACTCAACACAATATTTTTAGGTTTCCTTTAACTACAAGTCTTTCTTTTTTTTTTTTTTGTAAACTGGTTAAGGATATTTTAATTGCTGTAGTTGTTTACACAACTTTGCATGTGATTGATTTCTCCTTTATTTGCTGTGGTAAGACCAACTGTTGCAGTAAGGACATGAACTGCAAGCTGTGCGTTTTCTCTCAGGTAACCTAGGTTTTAAATTTTCTAGTTTTTGAGAATAACTGTAATTTTATTAATCACAAGTTGTGCTCATGTGTGTGCAAAAACATAAAATTCTAGTGAGTGGAAATTCCCAGTACTTAATGAACCCAAACAATTCAGGATTTATGTAATTAAATTCCATTTGTTTTATGGGATTATTCTGGTTTACACCAGATAAAAAAAAAGGCAAAAAACCTCTTTATATTGGTAGTGATAGCCATTAAAGTCACATCTTGTTCTACTAGCTTGCTTGAAGAAATTGTGGGAGATACAAAAGTGCAGCTCTTAAAATTTGTTGTGGGGCATTTGGAATTATACTTCAGTGATTCTCACTGTGGGACAGTCTTTAAGAGTTGCACTTCTGCCTAGCCATTTTTGTTAAATCTGACTCAGTAAAAACATGAACTGATTTTTC
Organism: Odontophorus gujanensis; assembly: GCA_013399175.1. Classification (NCBI taxonomy): domain Eukaryota; kingdom Metazoa; phylum Chordata; class Aves; order Galliformes; family Odontophoridae; genus Odontophorus; species Odontophorus gujanensis. Next base: position 123,923 of record VXAB01006383.1, read on the forward strand.
CTAACCATGGCATATTTTTATCCAGTGCAATACTCAGATGCTTCTCTTCACCTTAAAATTCGTCTTTCAACTACCTTCTTCCAGGTTTGTCTTGCCCCACCGATTTAATTTAATTTTATGAGAGCTTCCTTATTTAGTTAACTGAATTAAGATCACAGCTAACTTTTATATCTTCAACTGAACCGTGAAACTTGAAGTGTTTGAAAAAGGCTTCAAGTGATATGTATCTTTGGCAACGTGCTTTGCTGCAAGACAAGTAGACAGACTTGTCTTCCAGTGCCTACATAACCTTCGCGAGAAATGTTAAGTCATGTTTAAATTTAACTTAAAGAAACACAATGATATAGCCAGTATTATAGTCAGAGTATCTGGAGGATTTGCTTTGTTCCAGGCTCCAGCTTCAGAAGTACAAGTTCCTCATCTGCAAAAATGGGACTGGGCGGGGTGCAGGCTTCAGAGATATTCTAAATGCCAAAATTGTTATCTTGTCACTCTTATAACATGTATCATCAATAAGAAGCTATTGAAACAATGTAGAGGTTACGCATTTTCTAGGATAAATGTACTACACATACATTAATATTTTTACTAATCTATTGTGGCAATACAAGAAAGACTATTCAGAGCAGAAGCTGTGGAGCAAAGTAAACACCAATCTACGTATGAACTGTCTCAAATATACATGTAAGTGTAGGATTAAAAGTAAAAGTGCATACTAAATATTATGACTGTTGTCCCAGCCAGTCCTCCAAGGAGATAGAATTCTCCATTTTGTCCTTGTTCTCTTCTTTTCTGAAGGTAATCAGGAATAAAAAGTTCCTTAAAGCAGTTTCTCTGTTAGAGTGGTAGACCACTATCACCATCCTGAGCGTGGGAAGGTACTGGACTGTCAACGGTTTACGGNCTAATGCACTGCAAAACTGGTTGTTATGATCTAGACTTGTTGCTATTTTATTTATATTTTAGTGTGTTAACACTGGAACACTAGAATACGTGTGTTTTAATGTTTAAAAGTGACTAATAATAAGAATGGCCACCACCAGTGAACCTGATAAAAATAATGTTCCTTTTCCTGAAGCAGTGAATCCAAATGGAATAGTCTGTACAGACAAGAGATTTAAATGTCCAAAACTGAGGGTGTATATAGGAATTTCATGAGACCAGTGTGATTTCTTTCACAACTGGAGAGTTATTTTGAGAGCTGCCATGGTTGAGAGGATAGATGTTTGGAGAAGCGTCTTGAAGTTAATATAATTAAATGTAATTATTTACAAGAGTGGGCAGGAATGAAAATGCATCAGGCAGCCTCATTTGGTATGTTGCTCTGCTAAGTAAAATAGTCAATGACCTTAGACAGAAATAAATTTTGAAGAACTAAGGACACAACACGACACAGGATCTTCTACTCTAAGTACAGGATTTATTTCATTGATTTGCTTTCTCTAACATAAGCATGTGCATTCAGAAATCAAACAAAACAAGATTAAAAAAAAAGTCTTAACTAAAGCATTCACTGTGTATACTTTTTGCCATAGGGAATGAATGAACATTCTCATGACAGATATGAGCCATGCTGCTCATGCCATGCCGAGAGGCATTCCAATGCTGTGCTGCTGAGTGCTGAATTAGAAGCTGAATGGAACAGAATACTGTATGAACAAATCAGGCTTTTATTTGTGAACAGTTTCATACCTGATGGAGGAGAATAATGTGATGCAGGTATGGCATACTTCTCCTCAAGCAAGCAGTAGTACCCTTGCATCAAAATCCCTGCAAATTCTATCATACAAAACAAATTTTTGTATGCATTTGAGGCAGAGAAAGGTAGGCAGTATGGATGATTTTCATAATACATAGGAAGAACAAAAAACTAAATATAACTATTTTATCATATTCATGAAGCAGCTCTATGTATGTACATTTTTGTGAAGTATTAATGGCAAACACAGTTGTTAATGTCATATGCAGGCCTGATGCTGAATTATACCGTGGACAAAAGACTATGTGATTTATCTGATTGGGGTTTTTGCATGTCCTTAATTTTTTCATGATTAATGTATGATGCAGTACTTTCTGTATTACTGTGGAATAATTTATACTTTTTTTTTTCCCCTCAATTTTTGCAATATAAAAATCTTAAGAAAAGAGGCGGTTTTAAAAATAGATGCATTAACTTGTTTAATGCTATCAGCTTAGATCTATTACAATAAATTCTCCTTGGAATAATTTATGTTTTCATGAGTTATGGTAGACCTCAAGGGATCAGCAAAGAAGTTAATTGTTCCTCAGAGATGAACAATTTTTACCCTTTGCCCCTCAATCAATAACTTGCAAAGCAGTAACTGAGAAAATGCAGAGAAACAAATCTTAGCATTTAAAATGATTTCTTCTTGAAACAACTGTGCTAGCACATACAAAAGTAGAGGCTGCTGGCTGGTACACAGTTCTTATTAGCCCTCTGGCTACCTACAGAGACAGGCTTTAGACTAGACTTATTCAGGTCTAATCCAGTATAGTAATTTCTGTGTTACTTAGCTTTAGCCTTTGTTATTCTGGGTCAGTTGATGAATACATTAAGTGCGGTAACCAAGAGTCTATCCATGTTTTGACCAACTGATAAGGAAAAGCTTAGTAGCAGGCTGTACTATGCTTGCTTACTCAGTGTAAAATAAAGACACACAAGAGCTTTTGAGAGGGTCACTTCTTTTTTGTGACTTGTTTTGCCAGTGTGTGTTGTGCTGGTGGACACTGGGAGTAAAACCTTCCAGATAATGTTAACACTATCACCAAATGATTGAGTTTATTGAAATGTCACAGGCCTGTGACATTCAAGAATAAGGAAATATCATGACTATCTGATATTGAGTATGTCTTTTGGACAGTTCGGCTTTCATATCTATCTTACATCTTTTATTACTTTGGAATGTCTCAGTATTGCTTGTGTGCTGTTATTCCAAATGGTTTTGTGTTCTATGTTTTTCCTTTACGAACCCTCTGCTACTCAGTTTTTTGCCATGTTTGAGTTATTCCTTGGAGAAAGTATAAAGCATTTCCATTTTTTCTTGCTCTCTAATTAACAGTATCTTAACACCTACAGCACAGCATCTGTAAAGTAACAAGCTTACCTCAAGGGCTACCTCTGTGTTGCTGTTAGTGCCAATACAGCAACTTGATGCAGTTCTGGTGACAAAATCCACCAGCTCACAGTGTGATGGAGTTGCAGGTTCTCTCTCCTGCTCAACTACTGTTTCATGTTAGCAGTATTTTCAGGAATCTCAATGCCAATCAGTCCTTTTTGTTTTTTGTCAGATTGGACGAAGCTGAAAATGTTTTCCCTGTCCTCTATAGCAGGGAAGGAAATTGAGAAAAACTTTCAGAGGAAGCACTCTAGAGTTTCCACAGAAAATCCTGTATCTGATTGTTAATATGCAGGTTCCAATACCATGAACCCCTGAAGAGGTTAGAGATGTGAGAGATCCCTTAGGTCACCTAGTCCTGCTCTCTACATACAGTAGATTCATATAAGGCACAGTCATGTCCCATCTGCACTGAATGAGAGCTTTATTTTCACATAGCATGAGTGCTTCACTGATATGGGAAAGGAAAGACCTTTTCCTGTAAAGGGTGCATGAGATTAAATTGTAGCACGTAGACATAAAAGACTCCTTGTTAACTGCTATTGTGCTAATAGCTCTTCGAATATGAATGTTTTGTAAGCAAGGAACAGGCAATGATTCAGATGAACAGTGCTACAAGCAGAACTTAAGCAGTGAATGTGAAAGAAAGTCTTCGGTACTCAGCACTCTGGTTTTGAATGGGTTGAGAAGATTCAAGTAGTAGTCAGATCATACATATAATAAGAGTGCTACGGGAGCTTCAGCATCGACTGTGAATTAGAAAAAAAAAACATAACGTTCATATAACAGAAAAGTTGCTCAAAAATTGGCTGGCTTTTGCATGTGTGTGAGTTTGCTTTACATGTCTCTATCACAAGTGAAACAAGGGTGAGGAATAAATTTTCAGTAGGCTGAAGTCTTCACTCATTCATCTCATAGAAAGCTTCAGTCTCCAAGATATCAGTCTATTATCTCTGTTTTTATTAGGTAATTCTCCCTTATTTTGAGTATTTCACAGCTGGTGAACTTAGAAATCATTATAAGATATGTTTTCATATGTATAGTCAAAATTTAGGATTTTGAAGACCATTCTAGGATGTAGAACATACTGATAATGGTATGATATCTGAATAACCTTATGTTGAGATCTAAGTAACCTTCTGCTTACTAACAAAATATATTGTTTTTGAGCAAAGGAATTAAAAACCTCAGTGAGCATTTTTTCCTCAGAAAGCAGACAAACTCAGTAGCTCCCTTCTTAGATTTAAACTGTGTGCTGCAAATTTTACAGACAGGGACAAATGATCTACCTTTGAACAAATGTGTTTAGTCATGGAAAGCCATCTATGAAAGCAGAAAATAATGTATGATGATGAGAAATAAGGTTTACATCAGCTGTATAAAGAGGCGTTACTGAAGAGCTCCTAGCATGTTATAAATTCACTGTTTAACTTTCCAACAACTTGGCCATGTAAATAGGCTCTAAACTTTTAAAAGGTAAAATGGTTAAAGTTTTATATATATATTTTTTCTTATTCCAGTAGTAGAAGGTGCGTCCAATATTGTATGATTTAATAAAAATGATTTATGTTTCTCCTGTACAACTTCACACTTTATACAAGTTATACTGTTAAATGGAGATAAAACATTTTCATAAAAGCAGTGACAATAATTTTTATTACTAATACACTCTATGCATAGATACATGCATACATAATCCATAATTATGTATGCATGAGAATTATGCATACATAAATAATAAAAAGGTCGTTTTTTAAGCTATTCGTGGAAAAAGAACTCTTGTTCAAGAGTATTCTATTTTTCTATGTTTTAAAAGCTTAGAGTACGTGAACACTTAGGTAGTTTAGTATGGTACTTAAGAGAGTCAGAGAGAACTAGCAGTTATCGTTTCTTAACCTGCGAGGGGCTATTTCCAAGCTGCAGACTCAGTCAAGCAGCACTTTGTTGAAAGGAACCCCCAAGAAACCGATTGCAAGTTTTGCTTGAGTCAGTACTGCAAATTCAGTGCCATTGGTACTGTTAGACATATAAATATTTCCAATAAGAATTCCCCACTGCTCTTGTAAAGTAAGAGTTTGTTGAGAAAGCTGTTTTGCGGACAGTTGCTATTAAAAGAAAACAATGAATAACCTAACTTGCTTCTGTCAGCCCTTTTAAAACCTATGATTGCAGACACTGAACCAAGCAACGTTTGTTGGTTTTGAAACTCTTGTTTGTATCAGGTGTTGAACTTGTTTGATTCATTTTACTTAATATGCTTTTCAATGTAAAAGTAAGCAATAGCAGGAGATTTGAATTTTAAATTCTTAATTTTTAGGAGCCCCTGGTGTTTTGTTAGGCATATGGCCTTATTATAGCTGACAGCAGACCACTCAATCATTTAGTAAGGAAAGACCAGTATACTCCTATGAGAGTTAAAAAGGAGTCCTGTAGAAGCAGTACTAAATAGATCTGAGGAATTTGCTTTTGCTATTGAATTTTATAAGTTGCCTTAAGGGTTTGTAGAACTGTGATTATTGCCTAAAAATCACTACTGATTGTCTTCCTATAAGATACATAGTACCTCAAACAGAAATTATCAAGATTATTACAGAAAAAAATTGCTAGATTAAATTTTATGGCCTGCATAAAAATGAAGATCAGGTTATATTGATGTAATTTTTTTTGCTTCGACCCCTAAAATTCACAACTTATCACATTTCCTGTGAAAGAATCCAATTCAAAAAGTAGTTCTGACACTCAGTGGTCTTGATCTGATTTTTAACAGTTGCTGGAGAACCACAAGTATTTGGAATGCCTTTTTTTTTTTTTTTCAGATTTCATAAAGTTTAAAAAAGTACTTCATCATATGTTGCCTATTCCTTGGTCCTGTCCTCTGTCCCTACCAGCCTCCACTGCACTGCTTTTCACAGTGGCCAGGACTCCTGATGCACCGATGCTTAGGATTGCCTACAATGAAAGATGGGGCTGGGCAATGCCTAAAGGAAGAGTATTTCCCTATTCTTTTCCCTACAACCAATCCCTTTGGTCTACTTTTGCAGAAATAATTTTGGAATTTTCACATGAAATTTTCTGATGGTGAAGGAGACAGGGATGAGTACTGACCTGTAAAATAACTTGTGGCTGTTCATAGATGTGCTGGATATGTGAAAGTACAATAGAGATGGAAAATATTTATATTACAAATTATGTAAAACTCAGGTAAAAAATGGTAACATTTCATATATGTGAAAAGCTACATTAAAAAAAATAATAATAATGATATGGCCTTATCTGTCAGAAATCATTCTGCGTACCCATGATGTCAAGTGCTTAGCTGACAAGATTTGTGATTGATCTTGCTGTCAGTGTGTGATAAACTTTCATGACTGTGCCACTGTTTCTCATGGACACATGCTGGTGCAGTGCCTGTTATGGGAATTACCCTTTATGCAGCATTTATACACTTCTGCCCTCCTATTGGTCAAACACTAGCTAATGGAAGCTGTAGACATGGGAAAAAGCCAAGTGTCCAAGTTATCTAAAGGTCGACACTGCAGTTCACTGCAGCAAGATTCTGGAGGTACTGACAAAGTAATATTTATGAAAAAAAGTTTCAGAAGAGTCACAATTGGATATATTCTATTTCCATTGTGAAAGATAAAACTGTCTTCCTTCTTTCTCATTTTTACCTTTTCACTGCTTTTTATTAGAAGTTTTCTTAGTTTTCATGTAGGTGCCATTAATTTGCAAAGAGTCCACAGAGCATCTAGGCATGAAATAGAGGGAAATTGTAAGGGGCATGCAATAAGTGCAGTCTCCTCCCTAAATTGCCTTTTCTAATACTTTTAATTGTTCACATAGAGGCAGTGTGTAAGTGTCCTCCTGTGCTAGTCACTGATCTCGTTTCAGCTCAATTTACTTGCACGTTCTCTTCTTACATACGTGACAAAAGGAGGGCAGAGTTTCCCACTGCTGCAGTTGTTGACAAAGGAAGCCCATTGTACTTGAGAACAGCTGCATTATTATCCCTTTCAGTGCACAATAAAGTGACACCACCATGTCACAGCAGCAGTGTACATGCTGACACTGGGCTTAGAAAGAACCAAAGGCAGTGAGGGTCAGGGAACAGCTCTGCTAAATGTTTGTCCTTTGAATGCACAGAATGAGCACTAATATTCCCAGAAAAAGTTTAAAGGGATTAAAGAATAACCCTCTTCTGTTCTCACATTTAGTTTCTTTACTTAGTAAATACTCATTAGTCTCTTTACTTCATCTATGCAAACGATGAAGTGTCAAATTAAGAGGTAAATAAATTTTTTTTTGCCTTTTCTTACTGACCATGCACAGACTTCATTGAACATGAGTAGAGAGCCTGGGTATGTGAGCACTGCACTGCTCAAGTCCCAGAAGAGGCACTGATTACTTAATTTGACACTTCGTCATGTTGCCATCATTTCAGTGTGTTTCACGTTCAGATCTTCCGCAGCAGCATATGAAACTGCAGTTGCCACCTAGATCAGCTCCAAGGCTCAGCCTGTTTTCAGACACTTCTTGTAAGATTGGTTTATAGCCTTCCTGTCTTACTTTCTACATTAGCTTCACAATTTTTCTTTTTTTTTTCTTCCCAGCTTCTTTTCAGTGATAACACTGATATGTGCATATCCTTAATAGCCAAGAGTTCTGGGGCCATTTTCCTCTTCCACAGTTGCACCGTGTAATTCAGGACAGGTCACAGGTATTTGCCCTATTATTTCACATTCTTCCTTCAACCACAGTAAATCTTGTCTTTCACTGCAGTCCTCTGCTCATATCAGGACGATTGGAATTAGTGTACTTGATTGAAAAAAAAATCAATTCTATTCTTTAGCCTTCACTTATCCATGTCATCCTGCTGACTTCACTGAACAAGTTGCACAGGTTTTTGACCTTGTTCAGCCGGCTCAGTAGCTGCTACATACACTGGGGCTTTGTCCTGCATTGTCCTCTTTTACCTTCCTTTCCTATCTTATTCTTTATTTTCTATTATCTGTTTTATTGTTGCTTTCCATTATAGCCCTCCCTTGTCTCTGCCCTTTGCTGTTGTCTTCAAATCCCTTTCTTTGGGTCTGAAATTGTTGTTCCTTTCCAGTTAAATCTGCTGCTCTTGGTGTCCTGGCAGTGAAGTGAAATGTGGTGAAAACCTGATCTCTGGTGGATTCTTTGCTGGCAGATTTTTAGTTGCTTCCAGCACACTAATTGAATACAACAGAGCAGAACAGTAGGGGGTAGCAACAGAAGACACTGAGTCCTGACAAAGGTTTTCTCCGAGAGTAGGTGTTCAATTAGCATATCTTATTAGATGGCAAATGCTAACTACCCACAGACAATGAAGTGCTAGATCATTCACAGGTTGAAAAGCAGTGAATATGTACTTCTTTGGGTATTCAGGGATGTGCTGAAATCCTGGCCTAAGTTGTGGACCACGTTGCCTATTTAAAGTATTGGCCTTGTGATGCATAGAAACTAGCTCAGAAGAGGCTACTTACACATATCGTATGCCTACAGAAAAGTCTAATGTATAGATTTTATTTGCATTTATTATTTATAATGATTCTCTTGATGCTTGATACGACCCTGTGAGACTTGGCAAACTATACAGTTGTTTTTTGGTGCTTTTTTTCCTTCTAACTGTTAAATTGTTTTGTAAGCTGTTGAAATATACGTGCTATATTTGCTGAACTGCTTTTCTGTGTGAGCAATTGCAGTAATTGCGAGAGAAAGGCCAAGGGGTTGAGAATGAATGCAGGGATACACTGCAGTCTCAATGCAATTATAAATAGAAGAAATTTAGTCCTTGCATCTTAAAATGGAAATAGACATAAATTGACTGTGAAACTGGTTTGTAGGGCATTTTCCATTTTAGGATAGTGCTTCAAGTGTTCAAGTATTTTAAAAACTGGATGTAGACAACTCTAAGATAACTATCACCATTAGTGCTCCTAAAGAATAACTGAAAAGATAGGGATTGCTTATTCACTGCTAAAGGTCCCTTGCATTTATTCTTATATATTTATTATCATAATTGATGTATTAATATATTATTTGGACAAGCATAAGGACAAAATCCTGGTATTGGGAAACAAACAGGAAAGAAGATAAGAGCTGTTGAATTTCATCACTGTGCTTCCAGAATCTGCATATCTGCATTCTGCATTGTGTTTTTTGTTTTGTTTTGTTTTGTAATTATGGGCTGCTGGGCTGGTGGAGTTTTGTTGTTGTTGTTTTATGGTTGTTTTTTTTTTTTTTTAACCCTTTGTCATGTGTTCTGGAGGTTTATTATATATAAATACTCATTTCTGATTTGTGCCATATCTTTGAACATTCCTCTTCTTCAGCTGTCAGTAGGTGTTTATTTTACAGTCTTGTGAAGATTCATCAAAATTTTGAGGATGCCTGGATGCCTTGCTAAATGCAGTAGTTTAGGAGTTAAACCTGTCCTGCTGTGGCATACTGAGATAGCTTTTACACAGCCTCTTCCAGTGACCTTTTATGCCACAACTGAATTCTAAGGGATCGTCCATATAGATGGAGTGTCCTTTATGCAGCTGTAGTTCGGAATGATATGGATGACTACAGAACTTGGAGATCATATCCTGTATACTGTATTGCTCCTTCCCAAAATACATTGTGCATAGTATAGTCTACACTGTTTCTGGTAAACCAGAACTTTCATCCCTTTACATGGAATAGGCCAATAGTGAAGGCTTCTTCTTAACAGTAGGAAAACAATAAAACTTCTCCCTTACTGAAGCTGTATTTGGGGTGAGATGCAGGAATTTTCTGCCTTGTCATTCCATTTTTTACTCTTCATCCAGTAACAGGGTATAAATTTGCAGGCTTTCAGTAGCCTGCAGGGGAACACTTTTTTCCATGTATTTCTCAGCCTTCTTCTCAATCTTGACAGCAAGAGCAAAATGACAAAATGAGTGTCTAGACATTGCTATATTGCTGTTCTTAGAACTAAGTAGACTTTGGTCTAGATGTCCTATAAATAATTGAGATGAGCTAACTCTGTGAATTAACACTGCTTCCAGTGTTTTAAGTGGAGCAGAATGACCGTAGTAAAAGGTATCTAAGGTTTGTGATGTTTCCTTGTTGTATAGTAAAATAGATTAATGTTTGGGGCTTATAACACTATTACAGTCAAATTGCTGCACTAAAGACAGTACGTTATTGCAGTTCTTGTTAAAGGACTCTGATTCCATTTCTTTCTATTGGCCTCTTTCCTGATGCTGCAATTTCACTGATGTGTGTTTTTAAAAGCCTATTACTATGCATAAAATTATTTTCCTTAATTTCTCATCTGTATGTAATAAAGCATGCTCTTTCTTCTTCTGGAGGAGTATGAGACAGATAAAGGCCTCTGCGCAAGTGACCTCTAAGAATTCAGAAATGTTTCTTTCAACTATGTAACAAATTTCTTGTGTTACCTTGGTCAAGTTAATTAACCTCTGTTAGGGACAATTAAAATTAGCTACCAGTTTTAGGTAGAACTAGCTAAACATAAGAAGCTCTGCAAAGTTTTTTTGGTAGGTAGATATTGTGTATTTAACAAATAAGGCAGAGGAGAGATACAGTTGGAGCAAATGTTCAAACAGTTGAGGAGAGAATTTACGGCTGAATAAAATGGAAGAAGGAATAGGAAAATGTGAGGTAAGAAGAATAGTGAGGTAGGGAGAAGTGTGGGATGATTATACCATTTGGGATTAACTGGAGGTAATCAATAAGGAAAGATGTAGATTTTGTTCAGTTAAAAGAGGAAAAAGGGTCTCCAGGATAAATTTGTTTAAGTAATTGCATCTAAACTGATAAAGCCAAATGCATTCTTGAGCTTTGGGAATTGGCTATGCTGATTAACTTTCTTCAGATCTTCAGATTAACAACAGTGAAGTAAGGTATAAAAATCAAAAAGGAAATATTTTCATCTTAATGCATACTTTACATCCTACATTAAGTGCTGCAAGTTATCACTGAAAAAAAAAAATGTGCAGGAGGACATCATTCTGTAAGAAGTATAAGTGATCTAAGCCCTCAGCTAAGTATGTTTAATAACTCTGTATTCCATTTGGGCTCAGGAGAAATCTTCCTTGCTCTCCACTACAAAGAACTTTCCATTTGTTACTTCAGACACCTGAAACTGACTGACTTTCTTTAGGTTCTTCTACAATGGTTTTCATTATGATTTGTAAACACTCATTTCCCATACCACTTTTCATGCCTAGAAGCATGTTGTATTCTAAAGTACTGTTCTCAGAATCCAAGTGCTGTTTTAACAAAGAAAAAAATCTTAGTGAAAAAATGATGATTTTTTTAATTTTACTTCTAAGTTCATTCCCCAAAATTTTGGGGAAAAAAAATACAATCTGCCAGACTGCATTGATCTAATATACTCTATATGGCTGTAAGCTTTTGCATTTACTGCCACCGAGTAAGATCTAGCTCACTTTTTGCTATCATAAAATGTCACGACTTTCAGTTGAGAGATTGACTAGAGATACAGCAACTGATAACTATCTGAATGTAGAATTAACATTTGAAAGTACTGAAAATAAACCTGTGTCTCTATAGAAAGGTATGCATTTAATTTATACCTGGTGAAAAACTTAGACAAATTTCTAATTGTGATATTTAGCAGAAATAAATTGTGTTCTGAATCACTTCACAGTTAAATATTCTTCAAAATGATCATGGATATATTTATTCATTTTTAACAAATCCATTTTGAAGTGCTTTAACAGAATACTTAAGAACATTTCAGTAGATAGCTTAGCATCATGTTGGTATCACCTCTTCCTTCCTGGTACATCTCAGACTTGTTTGTATGAGAAGCTGTTGTATTGCCCCTCTTTGTTCTCCTTTTCGAATTGCATTACCCAGGAAAGCAATTCCACCATGTGCTAAGCATCGTCAGTTCCCATTAACTTCAGCTGAAGTGAAGGGGCATGGTCTTTCTTAAGGGATGCAAAGAGGCACTGGATCAGATTCTTGATGTGAAATTCAGTTATTTGTAGGTCTGTATAGTGCTTATGTATCATTTAAGTACTTTCTTTATAATGGAGCTTGGAGGGGATTTGAGGAGTCTGATAGGCTTTTTGCTGTCTGTCTACAGAGGTCTGAATTTCATCCTTGGTGAATATAGGAAGTAAAATTGCAACTACACTGCCAGAGGAAATACACTGTATTCCTTTGCTTTGATGAATATAACTCATTTTAAATTATCAATAGAAGTTCTTCATATTGTGCTGATAAAATGGTTGTATGCTTTGCTACTTAAGTATTTAGCTTCACTGTGACAGTCTGCAATAATGGTCAAACTGAAAAGGAAAAATGCAAAAATAGATGTAACTCCACAGATATGGATATGGCTTCAGATGTAGCTGCATGTGCTTAGGAGAACAATATGCCTGTATAAACTACAAGTTAGACACGAATGTGAGGTTGTCCATCTGCCTACTTCTGGCAAATAGCCCAGAAAACAAAGCATGCTAAGGTGGGAATATGAATGTGTGTGTGTTTTCTATAAAATGTCTGTCCAAAATTGATTATGTTAAGGAAGAGGGCATCCATTATCTGAGTTAAACTGTACCAGGGAAACTGCAGAGTATTTAGGAGGGAAAAGACGGTATCAGCTTGAAAAGTGTTAGGTTTGCAAGGTGGGGAGAGACCCTACGAAGCAAACTTCACAGAGCAAATGAGGTGCACTTTAACCCATGAGCTGAGTAATTACTCCTGCAAAAAAATAATGCTTTTGGTTTTAGATGCAAGAGCTAGCCAGTACACTTAAGACAGAAATTCTGTATTGGTATGTTCTAAATTTGTGTGGGTATAGCCAATGCCCAGAGCAAGAGCTCATGTATTTGTGATATTACAGATAGCTGCATTCTGAGATAGTGACCAGGCAAACACTAAGAGTAATCCATAGGGGAAATATATTTTCAAGGTTACTTCAAATTATGTTTCCAGAAAAACCTCATACCTGAGATAATACTGGCAATCTAATATATATTTTTGAGTTTAACTGACTGTTCAGTCTTTTGCTGAGCCTTCATATTGTTGAGACATTGACAGAAATAGCCATTTCAATATGTGATTTGCAAAGCATATAAATGCAAATGGATGAGGTTTGGCGTTAACATTTTACTAAGGTTTTTCTGTGAAGGCTGCAACTGAATGCATCCCTTCACTCAGGAAGGATGAGGCTATTACATAAGAGATGTTAGCCTCAAAAATTTATGCAGTCCAGTTCACAATAGAGCAGTACCTATGCACCCCAAGTACATATGTATTTCATTATTTTATGTGTTACAAAAACTTAGTTTATCTTTTTCTAAAAAAATAAAAAAAAAAATGTAGTTATGAAATTCTGTGGGGAATTGTTCCTCTAGTGATATATATCACCTAATGAACAGTGAATGTTTCTATGTAGATGTTAAGGAGCTGTGGTGTTTTTTAGTAATGAAAATACTGTTAAAAATTTCAGATTGAGCTTCCACTGAAAGAAATGTTTGTTATATTGTTGGAGCTTACCAACAATTGTACTGGGACTGAGGACACAAGATGTTTCATGTCAAAATATTGGAAAGAATGTTACTGAAAGACTTTAAATTACAGTTGTATTTCTTGTCATTGTCTAGTGACATTGGGAATTGTGTTCTTAAGTAGTTCCAGACAGGAAATGAAGGGTGTGAGGGTTCAGGTGAGTGTAAAGAGCTGCCACTGGGTGTAAATGCCTGCTTTTAATCTCCTTGAACCCCAAATTAATTTGAAGCACCATAAGCTTCATGTACATGGAATTCCCCGGTAGCTCTCTTTTTGTTGGTCTCATGATATATTGTGTGACTCAGATAATAGTGTTACACATGAACGTAGAGGAGGACATGATCTCTGTCTTTGTATGTGGAATTTACTTTCATGTTTAATCCTAAAACACACATGCATCCAAGTTAAGGTGGCAGAGCTTTCTCACAGCCTAGCACAGTATTGTCTACATAGTCTGTGAAAGAACAGGAGGCCATTTTCTGTGGGCTACAATTCTTAAAGTCTGATTAAAAACAGATGGCTCATAATTTAGCATGAACATGTGACACCATTCAAAAAAAATTGTGCCTGGGTCTGTATTACAGAAAAAGCATCCCAAACTAATGGCCCCCAACACAAGAAAGACATGGAACTGTGGGTCCAGAGAAGGACCCTGAAGGTGATCAAAGTGCTGGAGCAACATTCTTATAAAGGGAGATGAGCTTGTTCTTCTTGGAGAAGAGAAAGCTTCAGAGAAACCCCACTGTAGCTTTCCAGTACTTAAAGCACTTAACAGGAAGGAGTCTGACTTGGTATATAGTCAGATATTGATAGGACAGGGGGAATGATTTTAAATTAAAAGAGAGGAGATTTAGATGAGATATTAGGAGAAAATTTTTACTCAGATGATAGCGAGGCCCTGGAACAGTGTTGGTAGAGAAGCTGTGGGTGCCCCATCCCTGGAGTTATTCATGACCAGGTTGGATGGGGCCCTGGGCAACATGAGCCGGTTGGGTGGCAACCCTGTCTGTGGTAGGGGGGTTGGAACTAGATGATCACTAAGGACCCTGCCAAGCCAAGCTATTCTGTAACTCTCCACTCTACAATTTTCTGTACGTGAAGAATAAAAGAACAAAATATCTGTTCTTAGTCTTACTGCTTCTTATTCCACCAGAATGAACCCAACTACAAAAGAGGTGAACTCAAGATAAGTATTATTATAACCCATAAATACAGGAATTAACCCCTCATTTTTTCTCCCTACCTTGTAGAAAAATTTATCTATATAGCTAGTCTGCATCTCCTTTAACGCTATGTTGCTACATAATCTTAAGGAAGTCATGAGGAACCAGCTTGCTAGAGAGACTAAGTAATAAGAGATGTCACAAAGCATGCAACACAACACCTTTCAGGTGGTTAGGGACCTTCACCTTTCTGACTAGATCTCCTTTCTCCTGTGGCAATAGGGCAATAGGGTTTTTGTTCCAGGCTTATTATCTCCTTCCCCATGATTTCCTAATGTTTTCTTCCTTCGACACTAGTCATAGAATCTGAGGGTATCTCAAGTTGGAAGGGACCCACAAGGATCGTTGAGTCCAACTCCTAGCTCCACACAGGACCACCCAAAATTCAAACCCTACACCTGAGAGTGTCGTGTAAATACTTTTTGAATTCCAGCAGGGTTAATACTTGACCACTTACTTCTCTGAGGAGCTTGTTCATGCCCACCACCCTCTGGTGAAGAACGTTTTCCTAATTCCCAACCTAACCCTTCCCTGATACAACTCCTTTGGGTTCTGTCACTGTCACCAGAGAGCAGAGCTCAGTGCTGCCCCCCTGCTCTCTGTGGGGTGATGCAGCTGCCACGAGCCCTCCTCTCTGGGCTGAACAAACAAGTAAGTCTCAGCTGTTCATGATCTCCTGCTTACATTTCTAGTTCCTGACTATACCTAACGTTGCAAGTATCACAAGGCTTTCCCAATCACTATTGTTATTTTGACCTTTTTACCAGTTACAGCTTTTCTTTCTCCTCTGGCTGCCATGTTTGTTTACTCTATAAGCTATTCAGGATAAGATTACTTACAGTCTAATACAGTGGATCTCAGTCATAGGTCATTTTTAGGCTATTGTAACGATTAATTAAAATAATAAGGCTCCAGTTGTTAGATCTGTTTAATTGACTGTAAAGAGCATGGAATTTAAAGTTAGCTGACTTTTATGTTCTTTTTATGTATGACAGGGGTCTCCTTTTGTTTATTGTTGTTGTTTAAGTTCTATTTTTATTATGAAATTTGCTGGCATGGCAGATGTTGTAAATAATTCTGTAAATTGCCTAGGGCTGTTTATATCATAACCTATGGATGTGTTGTCAGAGGATGAAAATAGACAACTCTAATGAGAAATTACTTAGAAATAAGTGAAATGTGAACTTTCCTGACAACCTTTTTTATTGTTTTCTTTTTGTTTTGTTTTTGTTTGTTTGTTTGTTTCTGTTCAGCACGAATTATCAAAACAAAACAGTGGTGTGAAATGCTGCCATGTTTAGAAGGAGAAGGCTGTGATTTGCTAATCAATAAATCAGGCTGGACCTGTACACAACCAGGAGGTCGGATAAAGACAACCACGGTAAATTGCTTCTCTTTTCTATATTCAGTTTCTTTTTCACTGTACTTTATTGAAAAACAAAGAGTGAGATTTTAATTGCTTTTCAGCACAGATACGTAAAGTCTGTTGTCTTATGATTAAGCTATGGGTCCAAATATTCATATTGAAATGCATAGAAGTGCTATCACGAAGACAGGAAAAAATGTAAAATGCCCCTAAGAATAGAAATTATCTCAAGATTTTCTTATAAGGGATCAGTGGTTTAACTAATGGTCATATCAAGGCTGGAAATGGTTTCTTATTTCTTTATTGGATGAAAATTTTCTTATGCTGGGGAAGTATAGGATATAAAACTGAGCACATGTTCTAACAGAGCAGAAAGAAATCTTTCACTTGGAAGTGAGAAGGAAATATTTTTGCTACTCCCACCACACTAGAAAAGCCTTTCCACAGACAGGTCTTTAGTTTTCATTGAGTCAGCAACTGAGCAGCATAGAAAACCTGGTACAAAAAAAAAAATAAAAAANTATTGAAAAACAAAGAGTGAGATTTTAATTGCTTTTCAGCACAGATACGTAAAGTCTGTTGTCTTATGATTAAGCTATGGGTCCAAATATTCATATTGAAATGAATAGAAGTGCTATCACGAAGACAGGAAAAAATGTAAAATGCCCCTAAGAATAGAAATTATCTCAAGATTTTCTTATAAGGGATCAGTGGTTTAACTAATGGTCATATCAAGGCTGGAAATGGTTTCTTATTTCTTTATTGGATGAAAATTTTCTTATGCTGGGGAAGTATAGGATATAAAAC
Source organism: Odontophorus gujanensis (assembly GCA_013399175.1). Taxonomy (NCBI): domain Eukaryota; kingdom Metazoa; phylum Chordata; class Aves; order Galliformes; family Odontophoridae; genus Odontophorus; species Odontophorus gujanensis. The sequence goes on from VXAB01006383.1 coordinate 141,016, forward strand.
TGAGCACATGTTCTAACAGAGCAGAAAGAAATCTGTCACTTGGAAGTGAGAAGGAAATATTTTTGCTACTCCCACCACACTAGAAAAGCCTTTCCACAGACAGGTCTTTAGTTTTCATTGAGTCAGCAACTGAGCAGCATAGAAAACCTGGTACAAAAAAAAAAAAAAAAATCCAAAAACATTTTAGCTTCATTTTTATCCTAGTTTGCTGATAGAATCTTCAGATCTCTGATTTGGTGTCTTGGGGCACATACCGTGAAGCTGATAGTGTATATGACAGCGATAGTTTCTAGAGACCATATTATACCAAATATTTCTATGAAATGTTCTCCAACACCAATAATTCTCTGACTTCAGAAATGGAAAAAACTTGATAAGTATAAAGAGAAACATTCTGATAGCTAGCTAGACCTTGTGAAATGATTTTTTCCATATAAAAGTTTTTTTTAGATTTACAGGCAACTTGAGTGTAATTTAAATAAGAACAATCTCAAGAATATTTTGTTACAAGTACTTATTAGTGAGGACTAAATTAATGCCTATCAACCCCTGCATAATTTCTCTGTCTGAACAGGAGACAGGCAGCAGTAGAGAGCCTTGTACAGCTTTAGAATATCTGTATTTTGGAAAATTATCATTGTTCTCTTTTGTAAAAGGAATGGAGAGTTGATGGGACTGTTATAAGATATATGCAAAAGAAGCTATATGTATTGTGATTATTTTGATGCTTTTATATTTGCTAGACATAATATTCATTATGGACAGGGCTGCAAAAATAACTCAGCCTCTGAGGTCTTACTTAAATATTGTTTGCCTATAGATATTTTGAATTCAAGTTACATAAACATGGACAAAAACAAAAAACAAAAAAGGAAAGACAAAAAAAAATGTTTTAAACATTAATATAAGCTTCTTATGGCAAGGATTCCTGGTACAATTTTGTGAAACTGAATTATCTTAAATCTTGTAAATGAAGGGGTGTTTTCTGTATTTGATGTAAATGGAAAACCTATGTACCATGACACATTATCAGCTGTCATTACAGTTCTTTATTTGGTGTTTTATGCTAATGGAATGGCTGAATAATGCAAAGTAAGCTGAGGATCTATCCTTCGGTATCTATCTTTAATAAAGAGATTCAGATAACCTTTCAGATTTAACACTGGTAGCTTGATTCTGAGCTTTTACTTGTCTGTATAGCTCTTAAATGCTATTGACATGAATTGAATGACTCATGATTTTGATTAACATAAATGAAATTATAATCATGCCCCATCTCAGTTAAATTATGGCCGAGGAAAGTATAATATTATTAAGCAGACTCTCCCCCACACAGAGACATTGTTGTCATTGATGAGGAAAGATTCTGCCAGAGAGCCAACTGTAGAACAGCTCTGAGCATAAGCCCTCATGTAACACTGAGCAGCCTTCAACAGTTGGTATCACACGTGCAGACACACAACAAACATGCAGTATTTTTCAGTCAAGCCAGTCTTACACTCAGAATGGGAAGGAAAGTAAAACCAACCAAAAGTAAAACTGAGAAACTGCAAGCCATAATGCAGTATTAATAAAATTACATTTTAACAAACGTTCACTTGTTCTCTAGACGCTTCATTGAAGGTTGTGGAAACCTCTAGAGAATGGTAACAGGCGTGGGAACCATGTTCTTAGGATAACTTTTTGTTTTGCCTGACTGTGATTAAAAGAAGAGAAATACTCTAGCAGAAACATCATGAGACATTTTTTTCTAGCAGTATTCTTAGGTCAAAAGCTACTGAAGTAGTCCAGTAATTTCTATTTCTGCTCGGAAATCATCTGAGTTACCAGTCCCATAGTAGCATCTAATTATAATGGGAAAGACTAGAAGTATGCAGGGGAGGGATGGGAAAATGGTCACCAGGAAGTATGGGGAAATTCATGTCCAAACATATTAAATAAATTATTATACGTTATTTGTATGAAACAATTTTTAACCCTATCTTCAGTGGAAGCTACATTATATCCTTTCTTATATCCTAACTGTTTTGTTAACTCACATTTGTTAATCTAATATTTGCAGGCCTTTTCTAAATATATTAATTGGTATCATGAAGATGTTTGGCACTAGGTCTTACATTTTCATGGTGGTGATAGATCATATAGCAGAGAGAATTCTGTTAAATGCTGAAGACAATCATTTGCTACCTGTACTGATGCCAGGACAGTACTGAACTCTGATGGACTGAGACCAGCTGTTGTGATAATACCGGCTGTTGCAATGATTACAGGTAGTTGTGTGTTTGAATAATTGAGTTTAGAAGAAGCACATGAAAATATAAAACTAGGAGAGATTCTGTCTAGGGCGTAATTTTTGTATGTGAGAATATAATCTAGGACTCCTAGTTAAATATGATTTTAACCAAAACAAGGATGAAATAGTTTTCATTTTCTTTAGATATGTTTAACATTTATGTTTTTCCCAATGAATTTACAATGCAATTAGCACAAGAAAATACTCTTTTCTCTAAAGTATAAATACAATTTCTTTATATTGCTACTTTATGTTTGCGCCAAAGTTCTGTAGACTTTCTATGAAGAGCCAGATTTATTTTTTTTTTCACTGCATGGCACTTTTTGTAATTACTGCTTGAAATAATGCAACGAAATCAGAATTCTCTCCTCACATGGGTAGGAGTGTTTTATATCCATTTTGTGCTCACTTTGCACGGCTATAAATGACTGCACAAGGTGCAAGGCAAAGGAGAATCAAACTCAAAATATACTCTAAATGGATCTGGATGTCACTTCTGCCCTGTCATCCTATCTACAAGGTGTGAATGAACCAAGGATTTTTCATCTGCTAAGAGGCTTTTAGAATTGAGGATTGTCTGGGCTGACTGCCAATCTGTATATTAAGCAGGTGATACAAGGAAACAATATGGTAAAATTAGGTAGCAAGAGAATACTACAGAATTGTTAGCACCTTCAACATATAAGTATTTTCATGTAAAAAAATGTCCTTAGAGTCACTTTAATATCTTCTACCTTAAAAAGCTCTTCCCTCTTGCTATTCTCAGTACTGTTTTATTTTATTTTAATAAAGGCAGGCATATTATATTTTAAAATAGTTTGTAGAATCAATAGTACCATAAAATATGTTATAATAATTATTTTTTCAGATGTTGTTGAGAAGCTTATCCATTTTATATGTTAAGTTTGAAAAAAAAAAATCTGTTGTATATATGAGAAAATACACAATGTATCACCTTTACAGGGGAGATTAATTTTAGCAGTAAGTGTGTATATGTTGTCAATGATCCATCACTACCTAATTGTTACTTAATTAATTCCTTCTTCTACATTATGTGATTTCAATGCATGGAGCTTAACAGAACATTCATGCGCCAGTTCCTCAGTAGCTAACCTTTTAAAACCTTTGTGATTGTACTGCTAAATTAGCTGAAGTGGGAAATTAAAGAGGATGAAGAAGCTAAGAGAGAGCTCACAGTGGATAAAAGGTGTAATTACTCTGACATGGAGCTCAGTGCTTAGCTAGTAAAATTTACTAAGGATCTAGTTTCACCAAGGGACGTGACTTTCTTAATAGAGTTTACTTACACACAGAGCAACTTAGCATTCCTCGCCATTAATATAAATGACATGCTGGCTGGGTTGGAAAGGCAATTTGTTCTTTACTCTGAGAAATGCAACAGCAGTCTTCACTGGCTGCAACTTAAATCAAGATTTTTTTGTAGAACCTTATCATACACAGATGTATGATAATGGTAAATCAGTGAAAATATACTGGTTTTCTTTTCATTGTTGACTTATGAGCAATGTGTTCTCATTCATAACATTACATTCAAAGTAAAAAAGAAAAAAAAAAAGTATATATATATATATGTTACATACTTGTAACATACTTGAGAATTTACTTTTTTTTAGACTGAAGACCAGCTGGAAATGTCCTGAGGCCATGGTCTAGTGGTCTGAGCTTGGGACTGGGAGCCAGAAACTCCTGAGCTCTAATCCCGGCTCTGACAGTGACTTCCTCTGTGGCCTTGGGTAAGTCACTGAACCTCTCTGCCTCAGTTTACCCAGCAGTAAAAATAAGATTAACAATCCTTAGCTATCTATCTTAGTCAATTTGGAGATCTGAATTAATATTTTTAAGAGCTTTAGAAATTCAGAGTTACTTAAAAATGAAAGTACTGTTATTTATGTCCTTATTGATGATATTCATGTTTTTGTTAGATATTCATATAACTCTGGCTTTACTGTACTTAGCTTCACTGACATTTCAGTTCTGAGTGTTTCTAAATGTGCATTTCACATGTCCACAGCTTGGCTGATTGTATTTGATTAAGCTGTTTCTGGAAGTTTGTTGACATCTCACCAGTTTAGTTCTGTGTCATTCCAGAATACAACACCAACCAAAATAAGCTTTCAGGCAGCACTGAAATTAGAGTGATGGGATGATGCAAGCATGCATGCCATGCCAAATTAGGTTTCCCTCTTTCCCTTTAAAAATCAACTTATGAAACAGATACATTAGATCCACTTGTCAGGAGGTCATCTATCAAGTTCTCACACTGTTGCGACTGTAAACAGGAACACTACACACAGACAAAAATTAGAGGATATTTTTCAGGAAGTTGTATTACTCCTTCATCTCAGTCCTATGAAGGTTTTCAGATACAAGAAGGAAGTAATGATCCTGAATTTTCTGTCATTCATGTCCAAGATTGTTCGGGAATCAGGATCTTGGGCTAAATTTACCCTGTGACACCAGGGGTACATACATCCTGGCTTCAAAGTCCATATATGTGCATCACATTGAGTAGCAATGTCTTATCTATTTTCAGTTGTGAAGAAATCATAGAATCATAAAATAATTTGAGTTGTTAGGGATCTTATAAGATCAGAATCTGGAAACTTCAGAATCTGGAAGTCCCCAAAGGATCGGAGGGATGAAGGGGTATCATGAGGGCATGTGTATCCAGCTCAACGAGCTTTTTGAGCAGTGGCCATGTTGCGAGAGGAAATCACTAGGCAGAGAAGTATCCAGCAATCAGAGAGGGAGACTGATGCATGATATTGTGCAGTGACACAGGCAGATCAAAAGCCCTGTCTGAAGTCCCTGCAAGAAGAAGATAAAAATCTTCCAACCCTGAGGAGATGGATGGCAAAAACACTCAAGGTGAGCAGACTGTGTACTCCTCTCAGCTGAGAGCAGAAAGAAGAACCTCCTCCTTGACCCTGAAATGCCCATAAGCAACAGATATGAAGCTCTAGGGGTATAAAGAGAAAAAGGTGTGGATAATGGTTCAGACCTGGAAAAGGACAACCACAGTAAGGCTGACCAAACAAGGGCACAAGTCAGAGCCAATGCTGCCAAAAAAATGCAGTGTCTTAGTCCCTGAGGGGCACTGAGGCAGTCACTTGCTGCCTGGATAATCTCTCTAGAGAGGTTTGTTGCTTGCTTGAGGCCTGCATTCAGAACATGAGGAAAAGGCTAATGGGTATAAGACTATTATCTGCTCCTTCTCTTTCAAGCTGTGTCACAAGAAGGTGCAACTAGGAAACTACAAAATGTCGAATAAGATTCTGTGTTCCTTTGGAGGATGTTGAAGGGATCAGAAGCACAGGTGTTCTCCTTGATCCTGCTAGTTGGAGACTGGGATCCAGGCAGAAGGAGCAGAACAGATCAGTTAAATGAATGACTTCATGGCTGGCATCATGATCAGGGTTTGGTCTATTATGATCTTGGACACGCTTTTGAGAGACTGGACATGTTGACATTGGATGGGATGCAACTAACTAGGATGTGTGACCAGCGAAAAATATAAGGATGCTGACTGAATGTGTAGCAATGGAATCAGGAAAGTCAAGGCACAGATGAAACTGAACTTGACAAGGAATATGGAAAATAACAAGAAAGGATTCTACAAGTACGTTGGTTAGAAAAAGACAGAATGTACACTATCTGGTAAATGAAGAGGAAGAACAGGCTTCATAAGGCATGGAAAAGGCTGAGGTACTCAATGAGTTCTTTGCCTCAGACTTCACTGGTAGTCAGGCTTCGTAAACCTTTAGGCAAGAGTCAAGGGGAGCAAAAGTCCCTTCCACTGTAACAGCGAAGCAAGTCTGAGACCACCTGATAAGACTGAACATGTGCAAGTCTATGGAGTTGGATGATATGTATCACATGGTCTTGAAGGAGCTAAGTGAAGTGATTGCCAAGCCACTTGTCGTCATGTCTGAGAAATCGTGACTGTCAGACGAAGTCCTTTGTGACTGGAAAAAGGGAAATATTGCTTCCATTTTTACCCAGGGAACAACTACAGACTGGTGAGCCTCTCATCTGTGCCTGGGAAAATCATGGAAGATATCCTCCTCAAGAAGCAATGATAAGGCATTTGTGAGAAGACATGTTCCAGGATGGTCAGGATGTCTTCACCAAAAACAGATCATGCCTGAACAATGTATTGACCCCCTATGATGGGATGATAACTTTGGTGGACGAAAGGACAACTGATGTCTACCTGGACTTGTGCAAGTTCATAGACATGGTCCCACACCATTTCTTTATTTTTAAATTAGAGAGATATGAATCTGAAGGTTGGACTGGTAGACTGATTTACCTTGTGAGGCCTCATCTGGAATATTGTGACCAGGTATGGGGACCCCAATATGAGAAAGATGTGCAGCTATTGGAGTGGGTTGAAAGGAGGGGCATGCACACGATCAAAGGACTGCAGCACCACTGTTATAAAGAAAAGTGGAGGGAATTGGTCTCATTCAGTCTAGAGAAGAGAAAACTATGGGGAGACCTCATTGCAGCCAAATATTTGAGGAAAAGATTAATATTATTTTTTTAATTAAAGCATATAAAAAAGTAACAAAACCATAAAAGTAGTGAGATATTTGACTTTATTTTTGTTAATCTAATGAATCAGTCTGGTTTGGTGGTGTTGGTTGTAACATGTAGTGAGCTCTCCAGGTGTTCATCAGAGATTTTTATTGAAATTTTACTCTTCCTGTGCTTCATCCTTGAAAGCCGTTTTTCGCATACATACATACTGCCAAAAGCAATGACATGAATAAGGTATGACTGTGAAGAGAGGGATATTTCTCTCTGGTAAGAAGGGGCTTATAGAAGTCTGGTAGAGACAAGATTAAGTTTTGGATTGCCACTCTATGCATTCCATTTGAAAATCTGCATGTAGTGCCTTTATTCTGACTAAAAATGGAGTTACAAATAAACCAAACCATTGATTATTTTTTGGCAATCTTGAAACTTGTTCTAAAATTCTATTTTTTTGCTGTTCATGTGATTGTGTCCAGCCAGTCTATAAAAATCCGTAAACATATTTGCCATACTTTGAGTTGGCACTGCACTACAACCTGTGCCATGGTTTCAACCCAGTAGGGTTACTAGCAAAACAGTGAGGGGCTGGGCTGCTCAGCAAGAAGAGCCACCACCATGATGGTGCAGGGCAAGGGGTGACTACGGTGTGAGCTGTGCCTACAGTGCTTGGGCTGCAAATTGGATATACCTTTACAAAATTGTACATCTGAAGTGCTAAAGTATATCCAAAGTTTCAGAAATTGTATTTCAGTGAATATTATACCTAAATTTCTACTTGGGTAATGATTAAAAATTAAAAAAAAAAAAAAAGAAACAACAACAAAAAAAATCCTTGAACTTTTTTTCATATCCCTAAGAAAGAAGAAGAGAAGTGAGTTATCAGGAGTAGTCAGCATGGGTTCACCAGGGGAGGTTGTGCTCAACCAACCTTGCAGCCTTCTATGATGTCATTTGTGGATGGGGGGAGAGTAGTGGGTGTAGTCTAACTTGATTTCAGTAAGGCATTTGACACCGTCTCCCACAGCAGCCTTATAACAAAGCTGAGAATGCGTGGAATAGATGAGTGATTGGTGAGGTGAGTTGAGAGCTGGCTGACTGGCAGAGCTCTGAGGGTTGTGATCAGTGGCACAGAGTCCAGTTGGAGGCCTGTATTTAGTAGTGTTCCTCAGGGGTCAGTTCTGGGTCTGATCCTGTTCAACATCAGTGACCTTGATGAGTGGATGGAGTCCACCCTCAGCAAGTTTGCTGATGATACAAAACTGGGAGGAATAGCTGACAGGCTAGAAGGCTGTGTTGCCATTCAGTAAGACCTGGACAGGCTGGAGAGTTGGGCAGAAAGGAACCAGATGATGCTTAATAAGAGCAAGTGTAGAGTCTTGAACCTAGACAAGAATAACTGCATGCACCAGTACAGGTTGGGGGGTGACCTGCTGCAGGGGAACCCTGAGGAGAGACCTGGGTGTCCTGACGGATGACAGATTGGCCATGAACCAGCAGTGTGCCGTGGTGACCATGAACACCAATGATATCCTGGGGTACATTAAGAGTGTGGCCAGCAGGTTGAGGGAGGTGATCGCCTCCCTCTCCTCTGCCCTGGTTTGACCTCAGCTGGAGTATTGTGTCCAGTTCTGGGCTCCCTGGTACAAAAAAGATAGTAATCTCCTTGAAAGAGTCCAGCGGAGGGCTACTAAGATGATAAAGGGCATGGAGCACCTCCATCATGAAGAAAGGGTGAGAGACCTGGGTCTGTTCAGCCTTGGAAAAAGAAGGTTCAGAGGGGATCTGATCCATGTCTGTAAATATCTAAGGTGTGGAAGGCAAAAGGATGAGTCTGGACTCTTCTCTGCAGTGTGTGGCGATAGGACAAGAGGAAACAGCCACAAACTGAAGCACAGGAAGTTCCACACAAATGTGCGTGGGAACTTCTTCACAGTGAGGGTAACAGAGCACTGGCACAGTCTGCACAGAGAGGTGGTGGAGCCTCCTTCTCTGGAGGTGTTCAAGACCTGTGCAACCTGATCTAAGGAGCCTGCTTTGACAATGGGGTTGGACTCGATGATCTCTAGAGGTCCCTTCCAACACCTACAATTCTGTGATTCTGTGAACTTTGCAATACTTCATGGTTAGATTCATGGTTTAGTGGGCAATATTGGTGATAGGTGGGCAGTTGGACTAGATGATCTTAAAGGTCTTCTGCAACCTTAATGATTCTATGATTCTATGATCAGTAAAAATTATATAATTATATAGAGATAATGGTTTAAGTACACTTCATGATAAATTAAAATTTGTCTGAATGTTCTGATTTTTGCTTGAATATGAGCAAATAAATTTTCATTTAATAACTGATGGTAAAGAGAGACTATTTGAGGAAATGGTACTGAAGATTGTTTTACAGTTCCATGATTCACTTTAAGTTGCACAACACATTGTAAGAAGTGATTCACTAGATATTATATGGTGTGTAGTTGAACTGAAGATGACAAGAGGGTACATGATATGTGTAGAAGACAAAAACAGATTTTATTGTGGAAGTGTGGAAGAAATCTGTAAACCACTTGAGTATATAGCTTAAATCATGTTTTTAACGAGAATACGAATGGAATACTATGAAGCTTGGAAATTGGTATGACACATTGACATCAAAAACTTAAAATTATGTTAAAAATATTACACACATTTCTTCTAATGAGAATGCTCGTAGTGCAAGTTTTAGTATATGAAGCTGTTTAAAATACTTATTCACTTTTAAACATTTCTTTTCAAAAATATTTCCAGAAGTTTCTGTCAAATCACACAAAACAAGCTTGAATTTTTGGACTGAACAAAACAAACAGTAAATACAGGAAATTAAATAGATGTGATAGCACAGAACTTTCAAAAATTTGTTTGACATGTTATTTCCTAAATTCATACTTGAAAATTAATTCAGATAGACCTGTCACATTGAAAACTGCAATTTCAAAAAGAAACATATGGAGGATCTGTGGACAGCACATAATAGCAGTTAACAGGAGTGTATTGATCTTGATTGAGGTGGCCCAGGAGGTGAGAGATTTTTGAAAGGTCTAATTTTATTTTATTAAGAGTGGTTTCAAAAGCATAAAAGATGTTAAGACCTCAAGTGTTAGTGAAAATCTGTGGAAGGCAGCACATAACGGACATTTCTGTTTTTCTATATTCCCCTGCAGTATTTTCATCAAGTGTCTGAAACAGAACTCCAGTCCTTAATAGCAATATGCCTGCACCTAAGTTTCTTTACAGTGAGAGCAAACCTGAAGGATAGTCTTGTCTGTTTTTCAGTCTAATTAACTCCTGTCTGTAAGACTTGTTCTCACATATTCCTTTTGTTCTCATGTATATATGAGCATGCTAGGGCACACAGGAAGGCAGTGCAACTCCCAGAGTCATGATAATGTGAGGACCCTAAGTTTCAGATTTTCATGCTTTCGTTAGTCTCATTACATACCTCAGAAATTAAAATTCCAAACTGTTCAGGCTAGCTTTAACAAGGACTTAGAAACAGACTCGTTTAGATAGGACATGAAATACATAAACTGATTGGTCTTTGCCAGTTCAAGCGTTATAATTATATTTTAACGTATTTATAAAAGCCACGGTGAGATAATGCATAAATCATAAGAGGGGAAGAGTTGTGATACTCTCAGGTTGCTCTGGGTCACCTGAGAAATTTAATTTTTCTCAAAGAGATTTGTTGTTTGTTCAGACAGACAGCACACTGCTTACAGAAACTTGTCACTGAATTGTGTTGTGGAGTAATATTTCTGTTGCTTTAATGTGACTGAAAGTGTATTGATAGTTGGTGGGATTTATTTCAGTATTACGTCAGTCTCAACCCTCTTGTAACTAGATTTAGGCCTTCAGTAGAATAAATCCACAATCACAATAAATTTGGTCATGCAGCAATGAAAAATGAAAACAGTCAAGACTTTGAACAATAAGTTGAGGATATCTAAGTGAAATTACAGGAAACAGAATACATACTGATGTTTAAGATGTTTCCTTACGAAAGTACAAATTCCCTTCTCATGGCCTTGAAATCATTAACAATAATAAAGTGACCAACAGATTGTTTTAAAATGAAGTGAGAATCAGTAAATCTCTACATAGACCAGCATCCTTGAGGACTTTTGTCATCCTATCTTTTTCCTTTCTATGCCTTCTTTTATTTCTGTTTCTCTATGAAGTACTGAGAATCAATGTGTGTATTTTCTCCTACAGAACATTTTTTATAACTGTTAAAACAACAAAAGAATTATGCACTCTGTGGCGTGGAAATATAAAATTGTAATAAATAAATGAATATAAAAGACTGATATTTAGTTCTTACAACAGGAAAGGTAGTAAAGGCAGTTTACTGAATCCTTTTCCCTTTAGATAACCCTCAAAGAAGTTCTATCACTCACTTGTAAGACCTTTAGACAGGTAGGATGAAGTTGATTTGTGGCATTTATGTTTCTAATCACAGGTATATTTTAATGAAATGTGGCATTTTACATAATTCTGAGATAACTTTTTGTCATATATGTGAAATGAGTTAATGCAACTAAAAGTGCTTTTAGTAACCTAGGTGATGTCTAGTGATGATACTACCTCAGATCAACAGAGAAGGAAGTAGTTGAGAATTGCACAGAGCTGCTTTGGTTGAAGGAGGAATATCCTCTGAAAAATCATTTAGAAGTCTAACGTGTGACTCTAGCATGGAAAAGAAATTACAAGCCAATTGTGAGAATTTCTCGCTTTGACCACAAGACCTGACATATCACAGAATCATAGAACCACTTTTGCTGAAAGGGACCTCAAAGGTCATCTAGTTCATCTGGATAAGCCTGGAGGACACCACTGATTACTGCCTTCCACCTGAACATGGAGCCATTGACCACGACCCTCTGGCTATGACCAATTCCTTATTCAGTGAGTAATACATCTTTCAAGCACAAAGCTTTCCGATTTAGAGATAAGAACATGATGTGGAACCATCTGGAACACCTTGCACAAGTCCAGGTAGATGACATCAGTCACTCTTTATCTACTGAAGCTGTAACTGCATCAATAGAAGGCCACTAGATTAGTCAGGGATGATCTTCCCTTGGTGGAGCTGTGCTGGCTGTCTTAGATCACCTCCTCATCTTGCACGTGCCTTAACATATCTTCCAGGAAGATCTGTTACATGATCTTCCCAGGCACAAAAATGGGAGTGATGTTTCCCTTTTTCCAGTCACTGTGGACTTCAAATATGATGGAGAGTTGCTTGGCAACCACATATCAGCCATTTCCTTCAGGACCCTGAGGTGTATGTCATCCAGACTTGTACTCATTTAATTTCAGCAGGTGATCTTGAACTTGCTTTTGGCTTACAGCAGGAGGGATTTGGTACCTCAACTCCTCCCTAGAATTTCAGGAAGAGAAATATAGGAAGCCATTCCATGTCTTTTGAAGCAGTTTTCCCTTCCCATTTATTGGAGAGGTACACTCTCCTTGTACTTTCTTTTCTTACCAATATACCTGTAGAATCTCTTGTTATTTTTTACATGCCTTGTCAATTGCAATTCCATCTGTGACTTGACTTCCGCTCCATCTGGGGCTTGGTATAGGACACCAATTATATGGTCAGATTTCTTTCTGAGAATTTTGAATTTTGAATTTAATTTATTGTTAGGCACAGTGTATTTGAACCAAGGACATGAGTGAACATGTCCAGCTTTGCTATCCATAGAAGTAGATGCCTATTTAGATATACATCATGATATTGATTTTCTGTCTCCGGTGGCTAAGTAGGCAGGTTAGGTATCTTCTGAATACAGTTAAATTCATCTGACCTGTTTAATTATCCAATCAATATCAATTCTAAAAAGCATATATGTATTTGGGAGATAATTACATATTTTTTATTTTTTCCCTATAGGAGTAAGTCTACTACAGGATTTGGGCAGCCTATCCTGTCTGTTCTCCATGATATGTCATGATTTGTTGCAAAGTAGCTTAGCTTTTGAAAGAGGAGTACAAAAACGTCTCATTCAGAACACATGCTAGGTGATGATGGCTAGACATCCTGAATTTCCTGATGTCTCAATACTCTTTGCACTAAAGAGGCCTAGATGAACCATAGATGAATAGTCTAACTATGAGACTAATATGTAGAAGTTGGATGACGTAATGAATAGCTGAGGTACAGTCTATGTCTTTGTGAGCTTTTCGTAGTGGTTTAGCCACACATCATATTTTTGTCTGCCTAAGGAAAAAGAAATTGGAATCATTGGTGAATTTGAACCCAGGATGCTACAGGCAATCAAATTGGATATTATGAAAATATTCTTCACTGAGAGCGTGGTCAGACACTGGAACACACTCTCCAGGGCAGCAGTCATAGTACTAAGCCTGCAAGAGTTAAGAAGTATTTGGACAATGATCCCTAAGAAAGGGTTTGATTTTTTGGTGTCCTGAGTGGAGCCAGGAGTTGATGATCCTGTGGGTTCCTTCCAGCTTAGGATACTCTGTATTTCTATGATTTGGTCTAGAGTATCAGACTTATCTCTGTAGCACTGTAGTATGAGTGCTCAGTGTCACATAGAGGAGTGACACAAAACGTATTTGAGGGAGGCAGATTCTAAGCATTTGTTTCCTGAATTTAGTCACATTTTATGTCTTTATTTTGAGGTCAAATCATGCCCTGGTGCTCTCAGATCAAGAAAAATACTAATCTGCATGATAATAGTATTCTTTTTACCTCCATTTCATTTGTTATTTGAACAGGGAGATTAAGAGCATACTTGCATTTTGAAGGTATGAAAATCATCCTGTTTTCTCAGAAGGCTGTTACATTAAATGTATTTTCTTTCATCTGTTTTTCCTTTACAAACTGTTGTCTTTTCTCATTTCCTATGTAACTAACTTCTGAAACCAATGGAATTACGTTATGAATGAATTATGTTGTGTGTGCATATAACTAAGCTAGTTAATGTACATTGCAATTAGTGTGTCTATTATTTGTTGAGCAGCTGTTGCAGGAGTAAGTCAAGCCATGAGTACTTTAATAGCATATTGTTCAGCCATTCTGCTCGAGGGAGTATGAAAATGTCCCTACCTGTATTACTGAAATTTTCACAATACTCTGATGGATTGTTATTTGAGTATTATGAAATCAAGACGTACACTTGGTAATGCAGAAAACCACTCCCACTTCATTCCCTAGATGTGATATCTTAGTTTTCATTTAAAAAATCAAAAGAAACCTGGGCCAGATCTTCCTCCTACTGTGAATTTTGTGCCAAGCATTTATTTGTTTTTGATTGAACAAATAAATTCAGAATCTAGCACTAATAAATATTGTCTCTTTAACAAGAAAATAAAGGAAACTCACAAAGCCACATTCTCTGCAATATAGTCATTTTAATGAAAGCTAAGAATGCGGAGTTTTTAATGCATGTATATTTTAAATGTGTCAAATTAATGAACTTTGAAATGAAACAAAAATTTTTGAAGCATTTCCCAAAGTGTTTCAGATGTTGCTGACACGGTAGTTTATACATGAGTGTTATTCCTATTAGTAGGTACTGCACTAAGCATATTTGTCAGCTCTTAATGAAATTACTGAAATACCAAGAATTTTCATAGAAATAACACAAGTTTTTAGAAGGAAAAGAAACAAGGAAAGAAAGATAAGCACAAAACTTCTACCATAATTCTGCCATAAAAGCAAGCATTGCATAAAAATTTGGCACCATAGCTTGTAACTATTATAGCTAGGTCATACAAAGTGAAATATCTGCACATCAGGGTTTATATAACTATTCAAGGAACTCTTCATTACGATGCTATAAAGCTTAACCAAAATAACATAATCTGAAAGAAAAGTAAAATACTAATTAGTAGTTATCATATGTGAAAAATGATCTGATACATAGTATTTGTTACATTGCAACTTAAAATGTACAGTATTTTAGTAATAAGATTTTCCTGTGAACAATGGAACTAATAAACTAGTGGTTTATTCCCTGCAATTTTGATAGATTTTTCTTCTTGTCACCCAGTAGTCTAAGACCTCCAGCTCTTCCCAGGACTGCAAATGCATCTCAAACCTTTCTTTGTTCCCTACTTCCTCATTCTACCATATCCTGTGATTCTTCCTACCTACAAAATACCGTGGGTAAATTATCAATCATTTTTGAACAGCTGGCAATACAAGCAGACTGCTTGTACTGCTGCCTGACCCTGCAGCTGCATGCTTTCCCATCAGTAGGATCATTAATAAGCATGAAATTGTCATTTTCAATTTTTTTTGCTCTTCCCTACTGCCAAACTTTCAAATATTCAGGACCTTAATATTTTGGAGATGTTTATCAAATGTAGTTGAAATAGTCTACAGACTCAAAAGCTGATAATTTGAGATGGGACTGTGAAACCTCATAATGAGAAACTAGATTAGGATTCTTAAGCTAGTGTGTGTTATTGGGAATTTTTTTTTTTTTCAGAATGATTTTTGTTGTCTAATTTTACAAATATCATGTTTTCAAAGTTTAAAGTTGTCACAGGTTTTCCAACAAAGTGATGCACTGAAAAAGTATAATATCACAAGATTTGTATTAAATAGCACTTTTTAATTTTTTTTTTGTAATTAAAATTTATTCCAGGCACCGACTAGTCACAAATATGTATATGTTGTGAATTTTTTTGTTAGGATCAATAAGAATGAAGAAATATAGTACTGCATTGACTTCAACATCAAATGTGTATTCCTGGTTAAAGTTCTAAGTTGTTAGCATGCTAGACTAATAAAACTGCAATGAAGTCTCTGTATATTAGTTGAAGAATAGTACATTAGTTCAAGGATTGCCCCCAAGTTCCATATTCAGAGAAGAGAATGTTCCCAAATAAACCTTCTCATAAGATAAGGTTTCTTTTTTAATGTTTAGTTCCTAATTACAAATGCAGAGATAGGTAATTATAACATCACAAACATATGCCTTTGGATTTAACTCTATACCTATAGGCATGAGGGCTACTTTTGTAGACCTGAGAGGCTCAATTAGCCAGCCTCTGCTCCTCCACAGCTGGATCTGGCCTACACTGTGGTCCAGCCTTAGGGGGCTTGACCCTTATGCACCACTCATAGTGCCCATCTCATCCAGGACAACCAGCAAGTGAAGCAGAAATGAACCAAAACACAAATCACATCTTAGCAGTGTGGAAAGCAATTTCCAAGCACATCATATGGGAATGAGATGGCAATGTAGGAAGCACTAGGTCCCTCTGTACCCATCACTGATGAGGTCACAACTCAAGTACTGCACTCAGTTTTGGGCCACTCACTACAAGAAAGACACTGAGGTCCTGGAGTATGCCCAGAGAAGGGCAGTGAAGCTGGTGAAGGGTCTGGAAGACAAGTCTTACGGGGAGCAGCTGAGGGAACTGAGATAGTTAAATCTGGAGAAAAGGAGGCTTAAGGGTGACATTATGCTCTCTACAACTGCATGACAGGAGGCTGAAGTGAGGTAGGGGTTGGCCTGTTCTCTCAGGTAACTAGTGATAGGACAAGAGGTAATGGCCTTAGGTTAAGCCAGAGGAGGTTCAAGTTCGATATTAGGAATAATTTATTCTGTGTGGTGAGATGTTAGAACAAGCTGCCCAGGGAGGTGGTTGAGTCATCATCCCTGCAGGTTCTCAGGAGTGTAGATGTTGCACTGAGTGATGTGGTCTGGAGTGGTCACAGGCAGTGGTTGATGGTTGGGCTAGATGGTCTTACTGACCTTTCCAACCTAAATGATTCTATAATTAAAGTACTGACATATACTTTCTTTTCTTTTTGCCTTTTCCTTGGGAGGAGGACTGCAAATCCTCTTGACTTAATTTATTTGATGCTGTTGATGTTTCCTTTCAGTCTTACTAGATATGGAAGACCAAGATTTACTAAGCTTGCTTCAGTAATATTCTTCTGATTGACACAGAGTATAGATATTTCTTCACACTGCACATTTCTATACAAACTGTACTGTATGTAAACAAAATCTAGAGTTTTCATTAAATTCCAGTAAGATTTGGTACACTTTGATATTCTTCTCATTCAGTTTCTTCATTATTTTCTGAATATAATTTCCAACTGTCTGTTGTTGGTTTCTTTTTTATTTTTTTTTCCACTTAGTATGTATACAAAAAAGTCTCTTGTTGTTGAGTAATCGAACACTTTAGAAGAACTTTAACCTTTGCTGTAAATGAAAAACATCCAGAAAAATAAGTTCGTTAAATCCCAGATTTTGAGATAGAGATTATATTGTTCACAAATTAATTATTTCCAAGTGGGTTGTTTTGAAGTGTCTTAATATAAGACAGGGAAAAGGAAAAAAATTATTACTGTGATGCTGTGATTTCTGAAACTATCTCCTTTAAAAGGGTATTGTATTAGGAGCTAATAAAGAGAAAAAGAAGAAAAAATAAGATAACTACAGCAAAGATTATTAATAATAAAAAAAGGGGTAATGTCTGTTATTTTAGAGTTTGTGGTATATATTTCAGTAGAATAATTTTATCCAGACATCTTTCATGTTTGCAGAAATATTTCCGTAGCTCTTACTTTACCATTAAGTGATACACTGTCCAGATCCTGGCCCATACAGAGGACTCCATGGTGCAGGTGACAGGAGCAGAGACTGAACTGGGGGTTTGGAAAAGGACAAAAAATGCTATTGCCTAAATGTACATGCCAGTGCCTGCATAGAAGGCTTTAGAAGACTGTACTGGAAAAGTATCATTGATAGTTTCCTGGAAAATCTTAGATTACTTTGCTTTTTTCTCAGTAAAATGTAAATCCTGTAGTATCATCTGGCAGTTGAAGATTTCATTTTTCAGGCAGGTTTCATGTGAATTTTTTATTGGCCCCCAGACAGGCATCCAGTGTTGCTTTCAGTGATGGAATTGATGTGAATCACTCTTGGTGCTTTATCATGAGCAGCATCTTAAACATATGTAATCTCATTAACACTGAGTCCTTTGAAGATAAAACAGCCATGATAAGGGCTAATCACAGAGCTTTCATCTACAGTCAGTGGCTACGTTTTTGGTCATTTGAATTAGTTACTCATAAAGGGCATGGATCCAGTGGGCTCCCCAGTCTGCAGAACTGCCACTCTCAGTGTTCTGCCTCCTGCAGAGCTTGTTCAAGTTGACTTGGGTAGGTCACAGTACAGGTTTAGTCTTTCTGGTGGGAATGGTCTGTCTTTTACAGTCCTGTGAAAATAAAATCCCTCTCAAATTAGGATGAACATGAAGAATGCAGGAAGCACAAGAAATACATAGCTGATTTGAGAAGTCCAGAAGCTGTTGTAATGGTCATAAAGAAGGTATATTGCTATTTTCTTTGCTGTATGTATTTCCCTCATTATAATTTCAAGTATGAAGATTTCATACTATTGCCTAGTGGTGGAGAGTAGCCTGCTGTTAGCAGTGGAGATTGTACTGTTAGCATTTATATAAAAACGAGTTCAAAGCAATGCACAATAAAGAGAAAGAAACCATCAGTACCATAATTTTAGTAAAAGTGCTTGTTAAAATAAGAGGGATGCATGTATCTTGTATGTTGTTGATAACATATATTGTAGTAAATGCATGAGACTATGTCTCATTAACTTATCTGAGGAATGATATTCCCATTAAAGTTAGGTTTTTTCATATACTTCCTTGTTGTCCTTGGAAAATTACATGATGTGACTGAAACATGATTTCTAAATTTGTCATCTAAAAAGAAAGTCCCAAGCTTCAAAGGGTAAGAGGTCACGAAAAACTTATGTTTGGCCTTTTGTTATTGATGCTCAGAGGAAACAGGTGCACTGTAATAGTCTGAGTTTCAAACTCACCAAAGGATTAGAAAGCCATCATACTTTGTAAATAACCATATTTTATGCAGTTCTTCACCTGGGTAACATTTTCTCTCTGGTAGTGTGTTGTTGCACTCATATAGGAAGATAAGGAGGTTTGCAGCTGGTGGCAGAGGAGAAGATGGAGCTAGAATGGGGTGGCAGGGATGGAGGTAGCAACAGAGGAAGGAGTACACTTAGATGGTTTTAGCTAGGAGGAAGAGGAAGGTGAACAGGTAGAATAACAAACAGATATGTCAATGTCTCCTCAGCCCATGGCTGTCACTACAACATGGACATTCAGCAGCCCAGCTGAATATGGCTTAGAACCAATTGTCTGTGGTCTTTTTGTTTTCAAATCTGGTTTTCAAGTGTTAGGAGATGAGGGTCTTAACTATGTAGTCATAGACTCCTAAGTCTGAGTGACTTTTTGATTTTTGAGTGGATTTTTGCTATACTCTCATTTTTTGGAGGTTTGCAAATAAAGAACTTTTTGCACTCATTTTCTGTCATGTTTTCTGAAGTAGAAGTAAGAATTTCCCAAGCCTACATTTGTGAAGCAGAAGGATACCCAGGGCAAAGGATGTGAAAAAGGGAACATATCAGAAAGGGAAATAAAACCTTACAGGCTATAGGATGCTGCCACAGTAGGTCTCTGTAAATACAGAACTTCAAATTAAGACTTTGTGAACAGTTATTTGTTTGTAGGCCTTTACAAAGGAGACTGGTTTATAAAGGCTTAGAATTTTGCTGGATGAATCTCTACAGACCTGAAAAAAATCTGAACTGTCTGATTAAAAATCTTCAGATAGGCATACTTCAATTTAAAAACACAAATCTGTTACTATGTAGGTATTCTGTATACTCCACTCTCAATAGAGCAATACTTCGGGTGCTTTTCTAGCCTAACCAAAGACTTCAGTATTTGATTTATTCATACAAATGGGCATTGAGTAAAACAATTCAACTGAAGCAAAATCTGACAGTTGCATATTTGGCAGAGCTTTCATTGTTAGTCTCTGAATGAACTAAAATGGATTATACTTATCACACCTTTCTGCAAGCATACTTTGAATGTAATTGTAATAAAATTGCATTTTATGCCAACAGTTAGCAATCTCTCGAATAAATGTAAATTGTTTGCAGGCTTTTATTATTTTCTTATTTAGATTCAAAAAACATTTTCCCTGTTAAAAAATAACCAAAAAAACAACAGTGAATATGCATTTAAGTAAAGTGGGTTTTAATATGGGATGGTGATAACACCAACAGCTTTACAGCCTTCTGTATGTCAGTGTTAACAACTGTATGGTTTTCCCCAGCCTTATTAATTTGTTTCTTGTTTAAATTTCCACCATGGAAATCCACCAGGATGATGGGAATTGGGAAATGTGAAAAATGCTGAGGGAGACAATGCTGTAATCTAGGCTATTTATCTTGGAGTCTTTCAGGCCACTGAATTACTGTCTGATGGAGAGAATTTCTAGTTCTAGGTCTTAGGCTAACAGATAACTTGAACTATTCAGCATCATAGTTTCATCTTCTCCATTTTAATATTCTATGCTAACTCAGTAATTACACTCATTGCCTTCCTGTTAAGTGAGAGAAGAAATATACTATTTTATTTACTGAATCAAATGAAGAAAAATAAAGGATGTTTTCAGCTGCATAGTGTGAAAGATGTTGGGGGATTTTTTTTCACTCACAGATGTTAACAGATTTATGCCATGTAAACTGGTTATGTTAATGAAGTTCCAAAATGTTCTAATCAGTGCTTATTCTGTCATATTTATTTATATTTGTTTTTCAAAATGTGTATGTGTGTGATACAGGAAATTTGAAAATCATAATAAAGCAGCCAGATTGAAATGTAGGTTTCAAGTTAACTACAGAGATATGTGTTTAATTAAAATAGTGTTAAATACGCATTATGAATACTCAGAAGAGATTTGACCTGTTTAGCAAAATAATGTTTTAAAATACTTCTTGAATTGTATCAGAAGTCCTTTTCAGCATAAACTGAGCAATGTGCTCATGATTTGGGAAAATACATGTTGATATGCTTCAAAATATCTAAGAATTAATATTTAAAATTTATATTTAAACTTCTATGATGAACTATTGGAAAGTTCCTCCAATATGTCACAGGCTGTGAACGTAAAGCTGTATGAATGTACTGTAAAGAATATGGATGATAACTATTAGGTTGCTGCCTTAAAGTTTCACACTTTGTTTTCCGTTACTTTTCAGAGTGTGACAATCATAAAACATTTTCCATGTTTTCTATAAACTAGGTGGAATTTAGTTTAGGTAAAACAGATCATAGAGAAGCTTAGTCAGAGGAAAAATAGGATTCTTCCCAGACATCATACTTCCCCATGTAGCATAATCAGAGCACACACAGTGGTATTTAATATAACAGGGAAATCTGAGATCAAACTGAGAAACGATAAAGGGTATAAGTGGTCACAGATCTAGGTAGAACTGGATATTAAATGATGTAGAAATGCTGACTTGATGTAAGGTAAATACTACTTGAGGCATAATTTAATTTAGCCTACAGTTAATGTGATCAGAGTGATTCCTAGAAAGATGAAGCATGCAGTCTGTGTTCTGAATATTACTGTATAGCCATACCTTTGAAACTTTTCTATAGTCCTTGTATCACAGTAACCTCAAGACAGCTTTCGTATACTGAACTTGCTGGTGAGTTACTTATGTCATCCGGAAATCACTAAAGGCTGCAGATTCATGTAAATAGCTCTCACGTGGAAGTACAGGGTATATTTTTGGTGACATTTGAAAGGCAAAAAGACAGAATATCTTGCATTTTATTTAATAGGCTATACTTTGCTGAATAGCTTGAATAGTAGCCTTCTTCCTGTGAAAAAGAAATATTTTTTCTGTTTGCTTCCTCTTGTATACTGTTGGGTCTTTTTTGTTGGTAGTGGTTGGATTTTGTTGCTTGTTTGTTTGTTATCTGTATCAACTGTTTGTTTGAATGAGTTTCTTAAACACTGTCTGCATAGCTGTCACTGATATATGTATATTTTATGTACAAAATAATTAGGTAAGTTATAACGTACTGTATTTGTTCAGGTCAGTAAGAGATAACAAGATTTATGGTGCAGTTCCTAGAGACATCTGTTATAGAGTCTGCTTGTTAAACTGAGATCCCAGTGAAATGAACAGAAAGCTTTCCTTCCCTTCACATCAATGAAGTCGGAATTCCATCTCAGTTTGAGGAGCTGCACTGTCCAGATGTAGCTGTGTGGCGTTTTGTGATCATAACAGGAAAAGTTAATTTGTCATAATAAAACCCTGCTAATGTATATAATTTTCAGTGCCTCCTGTTCTTGGCTCATTCCAATCTCTATATGGAATGACTCACATTAAATATATTTATCCTCCTCTTGCATCTCTCAGAGAAGAGGAAAAAGTAACTTCTGACTTTTAGTCATATGAAGCATTCCCTATTGCAGCTGAACACAGTAGGAAAAAAAAAAAAAAAAAAAAAGGAGAGAGAAAGAAGACATATCAGCATAGTTATTTAAGAAGAACAACTAATTGGGAGATGGAGTTGCTGAAATCTGAAAGTGCTTCCAGAGAATGGAGTAAAGCAGGAACTGGCAGAATTGAACGAGCTATTTAAAAGTCCAGTTGTATGCTACAGGACTCAAGGTTTTTCTTCTGTGAGTTTGATAGACATTTCTGGGTTTCTTGTGCTAACACTGCAGACACTTGCACAGCAGATAATCTGTACAGATAGTGACTTTGATGGCATTTCAGTAGTAGTATTTGTGCACGGATGAACTGTTCTGGAGCAATTTCTTAAGTGAATGAGAAACATACATTTTTCTCTGAAGATCAATCAGACCATTTCTTTCTACCATTTTGTTTCAAGAAAAAGTATTTTTGCAATCAACTAGTAAAGAAAATCACATTATTTTGAATTTTTGTTTATTCTCCTTGGTTTTCATTTTTGCCCACCTGCACTTTTTGTTTTCATCAAAATACAGTTTGGGAGTTTTTAAATTGATAATTTTCATTCTATTCACATACAGACAAAAGAGTTATTTTAAGCACCTTTAATAAGGCTTTTCCATACTGGTGGTGTTGGGTTTTTTTGTTTGTTTGTTTTTGTTTTTTTTTTTGTGTGTTTGTGTTCTGTGTACCAAACAGATTCCCATCCCATATTACTTACTAATATACTACTGCTCCACGCTAGTCTTCTGTATAGGAGGAAATGAAAAATAACACTTCACATTGTGCGGAAGTCGTTTAAAGAACCTTTGAGAGGGAAAACGAAAATCTTAGACCAAGATTTTGGAACAGAACAAACTGTTTGCTGAATATTAACACCTTTCAAGATGTGTTTGAGAACTTATTCCCTAAGAAAGAGTTGCAGTGTCTAGAGATTTCACCCAGGATTTCTGGCTTTTGGAAATACAGGTTGATTATTTTCACCCTAACATGTAAGTATTGAAATACTCAGACACTTAACTCGAGTCAGTATAAACCTGCAGTTTTGGTAGGACCTAGGTTTATTTGCAATTTTTTATTACCCTTCTGCATGATAACACAATTGTACCAACATCAGAACCTAATTTATGAATGTTTTTGTACTACTGACTAATAAAAAATACCTATGTCCCACAGAGTTAAAAGTTAAAAAGTAGGAGTATACCGAGTGAACAGTGTGAACAGACTACAGTTATGCAATAAAATTAAGGCGATACCTAAGTGGTAAAGAAAGAAAACTCCAGTTACGAAAATACCCTTTTTGTCTTACTGTTAACAAGGTCTTTACACATCACTGGGATTAAGTGAACTTGAGAGAGATTTTAATAGCTACTTTCTGGCAAATAGACCAGTTGTTTTTTCTTTGTTTACCAAGGTCCAATTCCCTTGCTTTTGTTTCCAGTTGCCAGTAGTCTTTGGTACATACCAACATGGTTTTACTGTTCTGTTTGTCAACTCGCTCCTCCACTGCAAAGAGAAATCTAAGTCTGCAACATGTTTGAATTTAGCAAATAAATTTAAACACTTCAAAACTTATTTTCCTTGTAAAGGGACTGAGTTTACACAGTAATCATGTAGACAATTCATTTTCTAATACAATTTGGATTCCACTTTCTTTCAAACATGAGACTGCATGATTCGCTGCAGATTTTGAACTTGACTGAAATATCACAATTGCAGAGACATTGTAAGCACATAGCGTACATTATTTTATTACTGGAGGGCAAAGAATTTGGGGAATTGATCATTTTTCTTCTCTCCCCTTTGTGGTTCAGCTTTTGGCAGGTCAGCTTGCTGCATACAGGGACTGATTGATCTCTCACCGTGTGGAAGTGGCAGGTGCTTGTTAGGCCCCCAGTGGGATTTGCTTCAGTCTGCAATGATTTCTCTCTCTTCTCAGAGTACTGTTAATAGGCTCTATCTTTTGGTTCCTCAACCTTTTACCAGCAAACAAAATTGAACCTGTTTAATATAGCCAGCGTTCCATGTTTTAATTAGTGTGCTTTAGTGCATGATCACAGACGCCTGGAGTTGGAAAGTGACTGAGTGCTTGCCAAAGGATAGATTTTTGTGGTTCAAATGATCTGCGGTCCACATCCTACTACATTTAAGCAAAAATAAAGCCTGAATAAACAGTATGTCATCTTAAAAATGTACCTTTTGGATGACAACTCAAAATATTGTTTTCCCAAGGGATAATATTAGAATGGGCACTTTTTTTAGATGTGTGGACACATGAATAAACAGAGTTCTCCATAAAAAATAAACGACTCTTCTTTTTTGAAGTTTCATAAGAAAATATTTAAATCAATATCTGTTCCAAAAATAGTGTTTTATAATGGTCATCTTATGCCAGAAGTACCAGTTACAGAGTGTCTGTAGATTATTTGTTTGGAAAACACCAGTTTGTTAAAAAATGCTTTAAGAAGATTTTAGGAAAAACTACAAAATATATTTTAAAATATCAGAGGATAAGAATTCAAAATAACACTAGATAGATGCTTCTAAGTTTCATTATATTTTATTTATCATAATGACTTATTAGAATCCAGATATCTTTAAAGTAGCCACAGCTTCTGAACTAATGGTTATTTTTGTGATCTTTGTGACCTTCTGGTTTAATATATCCTAGATGGAAACATAGTTTGTATTTAAAACATTCTAAATCGTTTGGCTTCTGCATTTCAGAAACTGGTGAGAGAAACATTTTCTTCCGTAAAATTAGAGATCTTATTATGATTTTATGTAAAGAAGAATGTGAGGGAATAACTAGGAATTAGATGCTGATCGCTAGTAATCGTCAAAAAATAAAAAATCAATCAAAAAAATCTCCATGAGTTTTTTTTTTTTGTTGTTATTGTTTAGCATAAAAGGTTTGTGAAGCTTATTTTAACAAGAAACAAGATTCTAGTATGAAAATTCTAGGTTTATCTATTGTTCATTTTGATTTCAAGAACAGATTTGTCCGCCTTTACATGAAAACTGATAAAGTAGTTAAGTTCTGCTCTTGGAGTATCTTGCGATTCCAGGACAATTTTACGCTTTAACTGTACTATATGCTTTAAATGTTGCAGTATTGAACTAAAGCTGTGGAAAACTTATATGATATCTATAAGGACTGCTGATATGCCTACACTTATCTATCCCAATTTTATCAGAAAAGTTAATTTAATGGCTATGAGAAAGGCAGTAAAACAATTTAATCTGCCAAATCAAAACGTAGACTGTGGTTAAGATATAAGGAATTCAGAGATCTCAACTCTTCATGGGTATCCTTCTCATTTTTTTGTGAAGAGCTGTCTACAGAAGGAAGTATTTCTTTGACCCTACTGAGAATGTTTACCATCAAAGTATAACTTTTCCAATGTCTGTCTGTCTATGAAGACTCTCTAATTTATGACAGTGAAGGACAGTCACAAACACTGTTACAATTACTCCTATCCAGTTATGTACTCAGAACTGCTGTAGTGGATTTCTGCACTTGTTTGCTCATGAAACTGAATTCATCATTCTATTCCTTGACCCAAAACATCCAAAATGACAACCACTCCTGATGTTATTTAAGTGAGAAATACACTGAATTTCTTCTCTTGAAGAGTGAGTAGTATTCAGAATGCTTCATCAAATTCATAGATGTATGGTGCTAAACAGAGACATAGACATTCAAAAGCATATAAAAAGACAGATATTCTTCAGACTAGATAGAGATCTCAGAATATGGTGTACTTCATTACTAATTAATCTCAGCCAAAAGTGAGGCCTTGAATTCATGCAACTGACAGTAAGAATTGGGTGGAAAAGGCTAAGTAAAAATGAAGTGAATTCCTAGAAATCAGATCATTTTCTCTGTGCAAATTAAATGAATGTCTGGATTATCTTTCTTACAGTTCATATAATTTCTCAAGTTTCATGAGCTGTACTCTCTAGACTTGTGTTGTTAGTGGCATTTCTGAGTCCCAGTTTAGTGACTCTCCATTATCTTAAGGTCCTAGAACACAAATTAGGGAACAGAGTGAATTCTGTTTAGGTTGACATGGAGAATTTGTTCCTGAATTCTCACAAATTTCCTGTCTTAGTTTAGTTATTTCTCCTTAGCTGACTTCAACTGTAATTAATTCCTAATAATGAAAAAAAATAAATATCATTATTGAGACCTAAAAACACATTATGTAAAAATTAATCATAGAATCATAGAATCATTTGAGTTGGAAGGGACCTTTGAAGATCATCTAGTCTAACTCCCATGCAATGAACAGGGCCACATTCAGCTAGATGAGGTTGCTCAGAGCACAGTCTAGCCTGACCTTCAGTGTATCCAGGAATGGGGCATCCACCACATTTCTGGGCAGCCTGTTCCAGTGCCTCACCACCTTTACTGTAAAAAACTTCTTCCTTATATCCAGTCTCAATTTCTCCTCTTTAATTTGGAAACATTTACCCTTGTTCTATCACAACAGACATACTGCTGAAGAGATATTCCCTTCTTTCTTCTAGCCAGACCCCTCTTTAAATTCAGAAAGGCCACTCTCAGGCCTCCCCAAGAGCCTTCTCTTCTTCAGGCTGAACAACTCTAGCTCTTTCAGCCTGTCCTTGTAGGAGAGGTGCTCTACCCCTTCAGCCATTTTTATGCCCCTCCTCTGTGCACTCTCCAACAGGACCATGTCTCTCCTGTGCTGAGGATTCCACATCTGGATACAGTACTCCAGATGAGGTCTCACAGCACAGAGAAGAGGTGAAGGATCCCCTCCCTTGCTCTGCTGGACACACTGCTTTTGATGCAGCCCAGGATACAACTGGTTTTCAGGGCTACAAGGGCACATCGCTGGCTCATATCCAGCTTACAGCTAATATGTTAGTGTTCTCATACCAGAGATGCTGCTGTAGCAATTGAGGAAATATATTATAAAGTACAATATATTATCCAAATGAGTCAATCTCAAGTGACCTTACTCTGTTATGGCATTAAGTTATTTTTCTCACTTTTAGCAAATAGCATATATTTTTCATGTTCATTTCCAAGTTGTTTTATTTCTTTTTTTTTAATGTTTTTTATTCTTTCAATTAACAAACATTATTTTTTTTTTACTCTTTATTTAGATAAGAATACGAACTATGAGAGTAGTGAGTACTAGTGATTTTTAACATTTAGGATGGAATAAAAGACCTGCATTTCATTGAATAAACTTACATTCTTCTTTGCTCCAGTCTTGGATAATGCAGGAGTAGAAAACATTGCCATTACAGTTTTAAAGTCTCTCTACAGTAATTGTACAACATTAATCTCAATTTTCCATAAAACAGAATTTCTTGCAATCATTTTAAATGCGTAAATTATAAATAATTGAAATAAATGAAGACATACATAACTGTTCATTCACCAGCAGACTTTTTAAATACAAGCTATTTTATTTTATGCTAGACAAGGCAATGCACATGAAGTGCTTAGCTCAGAAAATAAAGAGGGATGATCTTCTGCAGGGAAGTAAATCTTGCTTGAAGGTATAATCAGTACTGTACTGTTAGTGCAAACCCAGCTTATGTACAACAATATAGGAATCAATTCAGTTCTCAGGTGCCTTCAAATTCAAGATCATTTTCGGGACAAAGGGCACTGCATTTCATAATTTTAACCTTCTAATCTTTTGACTGTGCCTAAGAAATGACAGAATGATCCTCTTTTAACAAAATGCACGAGCTGTCAGACAGTAAATGTACTTAACATGCTGCACTCTATGAAGTGACATTAGGACACATCCGTATAGCAGAACACACATATTCTTTGCTGTACTAAGAATTAATTTTGATTTCACCTGAGGCAGCAGAATTTTGTTCTGGCAAAATTAGAATGCAAAGTTGCTTGGTTTTTATCCCCTTTGAGCAATGTGCAGTCAAGAATCATTAATCGCATTTGTTTTAAAGGTGAAGAGCATGAAGTACTTCAAGATCTTAAGGTATTATGTACTTCAAGTCTAACATTAGAAGAGCATTCACAGGGGAGAAAGAAAAGATGCAATTCTAATCTCATTTCTAGGATGTAAATTCAGTTGTCACCACCGAAATAAACAGAACTAAAAATATTCTTAAAATTTTGAAAAAAAAAACAAACAACTTTTGAAAGCAGGGTTTGTTGTTCAAAGTTTTATCTGTGACAAAATATTTTCTTGTATTTTTCCTGCTTACACTATTTGTGTTATAATATGTATACATAAACTACAGAAGGAGCCTCAAGGTGTATGCTTCTATCTGTGAAAAGTAGTCACTGTTAAAAGAACAAGGTTTGCCAACATTTTCAAATACAGTAGCTTACCATAATTGCTTTTCTATTCTAGTCATAGATTCAGGTTGTAACTGTTGGCAAATTCAGGCTTTTTAATGGTGCCTACTTTAAGTAACAGCCTTTCAATTATATGCTCTAGCAAAATGCTGCTGATATCCTGTTCCAGCAATCCAGGTATAAAAGAACATTTTGAAGTGCCACATGAAATAAGATAGTGGTGAATAATAAGCTAGAAAATATGCTAAGGAATCACTTTACTATCGTTCCAGTGTACAAATTATACAGGAAGAGCTGAAGGCTGACATCTGTTTTTTAGCTCACTTCTGCACACTGCAAGCTTAGTATCGCTATTTGCCTACAGCTATTTTTGCACTTATTAAGAACCAGTCAATCATGCAGCTTCTAAACAAAAGAAAATTATTTAGTAGCTGCATTTACTCAGATGGCTCTCCAAATCTGCAAATTATGGTTTTCCTATACAAGGTGGAATAAGAAAATTATCTCCTAAAGATGTTATGAATTCCGTTAGTGTAAATATATACCATTAATCACTCCTTGTTAATTAATAACCTCACTATTTTACGCTTGTGAAAGGAAGATTTGATATTAGATAATTGTTGCAGATAATCAATTACATTTCTTCTTTAGAAAATCCTAGATTTTTATATTATTTCAAAAAAATTTATCTTGTCTACACTTAAAATTTTGCTTAGGTCCTTCTTCCAGAATAGAGCAGACTTGAAAGGTTAGAAGGTGCCATAATTTTTCAGTGTTTTTCAACAGGAAAATATTTTCTGAGAACATTATTATGTGTTTGCTCATAGCATTTCAGGATGCTTGTTTTCTGGTAAGATGGATAAGGCATTCATATACTACATTCTGGCTTTGATCTTCATTGAATTCTCTGTAAACTGAAAGCTGAATGAATTCCATGTATGTGTTTGTTTCTCAAAATTGTGTTGTCTCAGTACTGATTATTAAAAGTCAGTACCAAACATCAAATGAAACCAAACCAAATATCTTGTTTTTGAGACAGCCAGGGCAATTAGACTAGCATTTTTAATTCCTTATGATTTACAGAGATTAAGGAAATAATTTATGATGGTTTATCATTGCTTTTCCATGCCTTCCTAGACTTCAAGATTCCAATCTGTTTACTTAGTCCTCAGCTAGGATCATAGAGAAAGTTCTTCAAGAGATTATATATCCAGGAAAGACTGATATAATGATTTGGAAAGCTCTTTGAGCTGCCATTCAGTATGACAGTTTCTTTCTAAACATTCTGGATTTTGTTTTCAAGTGTGAATCAGAAGGAACTGAAGTTCTGAAATCAGCATGATTAAATTGCCTAATTAAATATGATTTTAGTTTTCAGCTGTTGACTAGACTACCATAGAGTGATAAAGGCACAGTTTAACTGCTCACTAGGTGAGTTGTGTTAAAAAAACACACATGGGAAGGGACTCATCACAGTGTAGTCACTGAGAGTCCCTTTTGGATTCTACGGAAATAGTCAGACCCTAACAGAGAATGATTTATGACTTCATTAAAGAATGCAAAAAGATCTTAGGTGTGATCACTTGAGGAAATAAATATGCTGTAGGCAAAGTTAATTCTAACTAGAAGTGTAATGGTGTGCTGTCCCATGCCCTTTATCGAAGGAGCATAGCAATAGCATATCGTTCCAAATTAAATTATTATGATTAAAAAAAAATAAACTTTAAAAAGAAGGAAAAAAGTACGTAAGTAATATGAAAATGAAATGAGCAGTGCTGCTCAAGTGTAAACAATGACAGGCAAGCGCTTGGATGGCTTAAGGATGGACTTGTAAGGAAAACAGTATGAAGTTGACACCTGTGTGGGAATCAAGAGTCTATCATAAGAGAAAGGCATTTAGTGAATATTTTTAAAAAGAACCACAGTACCTTGCTTGTTTTTATGTAGTTTAGTTTTTTGAAGCTTTTTGTTTGTTTGTTTGCTTGCTTGTTTGTTATTGTTGTTGTTCTTTTTATATCTGAGAATGCAGGATATAGCGTTGCGAGAATGTTGCTGAATGCTCTGTAAGCTTTTCAACTGCTGATATTTTCTTTCTGTAAGCTAGTTGTGTGTTGTTTTTTTCGTAGAGATTTGCATATTTAAGTAAGTGTAAAGTCTTTTTTTCAAGTCGATTAAAAACATAACAGAGGCAAAACAAAACAAAGAAGCAGATTTAAGGTCTCATACAAATTTTGTAATGCACTGTGATGTTTATTATATTGTGTACTTTGTCCTTCAGTAATATTCTACCAAAGACAGTAAAAATACTAAAACAAAGGCACAGTTCTTCTGCATCACTGAGATAATTAAACCCAGCAAAGTGATTCCTAAGAATGCCTTACTTATTGCTAGAGGACAGTTTGGTTCCCAGCATTTTTAAAAATTAAGAAGAGAAAGTGACAAAAAGGTGGAAGAGAGCATGCATGACTTCCAGAGATTGGTTTATCCCAAGCCTGCTTTTGGCATTATATAGAGGATATTGCACAAGCTGACCTCTTTTCAAAGGGAGTCACATCTCTGAAGAGGGCATGCCAGAAGGGGAACTCTGTCATTTCTGAAAGGGTTATTGAAGGCCACTAACTGAGTAGATGGAAAAATGAAAGAGAACATCAGGACTTGGCCTAA
Organism: Odontophorus gujanensis; assembly: GCA_013399175.1. NCBI lineage: Eukaryota > Metazoa > Chordata > Aves > Galliformes > Odontophoridae > Odontophorus > Odontophorus gujanensis. The sequence continues at coordinate 172,196 of VXAB01006383.1, forward strand.
TGGGACTCTCCAGGTAACAATTGCTCTTATGACAAAGTTTTCTGGAACAAGAGCTTTAGGAGGAAGTCTAACATAATAGGGTTCCATCACAAAATCCTACCTCAATGAAATACTTTTGAGTAGTGCACATTTACTCACTTTAAAGGAAAGTATTTACAGGATCATTTTGTGAAAGTATAGTTCCTTCTTTTTCCTTAGCCCAGTCGTTCCTTTAATGGACATAGCTATGTAACTACATATTCATTCTTTAATTTTTGGAAATACACTAGAATATACAGAGTTTTTAACATAATTGATTCTTTCATTAAAAGTGCATTTAATTCGAAGATTTTAAAGTAAAATCTGTCATTGGGCTTTAAATAGCCAATATCAACACAAAAGTATTGTTCAGTCACCTGTGCATGTGATAAATAATGGTTCTTATTTATTTATTTTTTTTCCTTGCACTTACCCTGGAAAAACTCTAGATTTACTGACTTCAGTTCTGTTCTGTCTTTGCTGAAAACTACCATTAAATGAAATCTTAAAACTGATGAAAGGATAATGGAAAAACATAGTATGTACAAAGAAGACTTTAAAATCAAAATTAATATATGTGGTCTGTGTGAAAATCTCAAGGCAGATTAAATTAATTTTGACTGGATATGTGAATAGTAGATATTTGACATTTTGGATTTGTAAAATATTTCAGAAATACCTTTAAAATGGTGTGACTAGCTTTTTTTTGAGATGAAGATAAGCCAATTAAGGCCTTAAAGAAGATATCAAGTTGAGGACATGCCCTATAGTGCCCTATTAGTCTACAGGTTGCTACTTAAAGAGTATTTGCACTCTGCACGCCTACAATTATGAGCAACATCATAACAATAGCTAGTAGAGATTTAGTATCCACAATTTCTTGGCATGAAAATGCACAAGTAATTTATAGCAGATTTTTGTGAATTAAGCAAATATAAGATTAATTTCTTCTCTAGTAGCAATGAATTCCAGTAGATAAGTTCACCTAGGCAAGCCTCATGAGGCTGTGGATCAGCAGATCTAGGAAGGTCAGAGCTAGACTGTGATACCTGTTGTAAAACAGGATTGTTTTGAATTTTATTTTTAGAAGCTGAGTTATTGGCAAAGTGTCCCCTAATAAGTGGCAAGTGTCAGGAAAACTGCTTGTCCTTCTATCGTACATATTGCTCATCCCATTTTCTCTTTCTCTTGAACACACTTATCAGGTCTTACAGAGTAATAGCTCACCTTGACAGAATTTGCATCAGTTTATAGCAGGATTTAGACAGTTTATAGACAGTTTGTAGCTGTCTGCAGTTCAAGCACCAACCTGAACTAGTCATCTAGATTTCTTCTGTTGTTATTAATAGGAGATTGGCACTTCATTTAATCAGGCACCTTCATTATGAAGAAAATATACATTCCAGTCTGTGGCTGGTCACACAGGAGGAGAGAGATGTGTTCCATTGTCTCAGACATTTTTTGATGGAAAATGAATTGCCCTTTGGAGCACTTTCGCTTTTCCAATTGAACATAGGGATATCTTAAAGGACTCGTTTAACCCTGTAGTGAATTGAAGTATTTACTATGTGAACTTCAGCACGGGAAAATGCAGAGTGCTGCAACCAGGGAAGAATAGCTCCATGAACCTGTACAGGCTTGGGAATGAATGTCTGGAAAACTGCTTTACAGAGTAGGGTGCAGGAGTCTTGATGGTGACCAAACTGACAATGAGCCAGCAAGGTACCCTTGCAGCAAAGAAAACCAACGGCTCAGTGGGCTGCATTAGGCAGAACACCTACAGTAGGTGGATGGAGGTGATCCTTCCTTTCTGCTTGGAGCCAGTGGGGCACATCAGAAGTGCCATGACCAGTACTGGGATTCCCAATAAGGGAGACACATGGACTTACTGGGGCAAATCCAGCAAAGGACCACAAAGACTTTTAAGAGCTTGAAACATCTGGCGTATTAGAAAAGGCTAAGAGAATCTTGGCCTATTTAATATGGAGAGGAAAAGGTTCAAGGGGCTCTTAACGCCTAAGTATAAATAATTGATACGAGAGTTTAAATATGAACTTGTCAGTCTCTACTCAGTTGTGCCCAGTGAAAGAACAAGATACAACAGACAGAAGTGGAAACTTATACAGAAGAAAAATCTTTTCTACTTTGAGGATGGGCAGACACTGGAACAGACTGCTCAGAGGGGTTGTGATGTCTCCATCCTTCAAGATAGTCACATTTCAACTGGATATAGCCCTAGGAAATGTGCTGTAGTTGAAGGTTTTCTAAGCAGAGATTTTGGATTTCTGAATTTCTGGACACGTCAGCTATTCTGAGATTCTGTGAGTCTGCTTGCTATTCCATGGGGTACATTTTTAAACTGATATTGGACATTTGAGTTTGGGCTGATTAGATAGAGACATAAAGAATGTAGACATAAAATATATCCACCCTAGTCCCTATCTGTAATTTACACAGAGCAAAGGGCAACTTCAGATGATTATCTGAAAATAATATAGACTGATGGCTTTTTTTTCTTATATTTGTTTTTTTGTTTTCTCAGGTGACTGTAATGCAAGCTAAGTCATGTATCAAGAAAATTGCTCTAGCTCAAGAAAAACATTCAAATGCATTCTGAAATTTATTAATTATATTTATTACCTGTTGTATTAAATATTTTTTGTGCTACAAACTACATGAGATATGTCCAATTCTGATATGTATAGCAAAGCACCAAAATTCAGACTGTTGATCTGAGAATTGTTCAATGAAGTTTATCTATCTAGAATCATAGTGAATAACATTCTCACAATTTAATTAGATATTAAAGGATAGAGTCACTGTGGGCGTACCCCCCACCCAAAAAAAAAATAAAGCTGCATTTGTTATGCAAACGTAAACATCTGTATTTGTGTGCAAAAGCAGGTTGTTGACTTTTTGAGTGAAGTATATGTATATGTCCTGTGTTACATTAGATAGAACAAGAGACAAAGGAGATGTGCAACACTGAAATCCCCTCCAGGAATACTCTGATTCATCCACCCAATACTGAAGCCTTTTCAGAGAGTGCCAGACCCCTGGAGAGGGTATGCTGGAGGAGTTCAGCTATAGTTTGAAATGGTTCAGAGCCTGTTTATCACTGCTCAGCTCAATTCTGCTAACCTTGACTGCCCTTCTCAGTAATTCTGTGGCTCCTTACCTGCAAGAGTAGTTTTTTTGGTCATCTGTACACTCATGTGTGGCCAGCCACAGCCTGGAGAGTATTTGATGTTTTCTTTATGCTGAACGTGCCTGATGAAATGAATCAACAGTATAATCCCACTGAATTCAACACCATTTGTGTTTAGAGCACACTCTGACTTGTAGTCATCAATGGGTATGTAACATCTAAAAACAACTGAGCAATAACCACTGTTTTGGAGTTGCTACAAAGCTAACAGAAGGAACTCATTTGTAGCTAACTGCATCCAGCACTGCTCTTGTACTGACTTGAGGGTCGATATGCAAAAGGATTAAATAGAAAACTGATATTAATTTTGAGCTTAATTAGAAATGAAAGCGTATAGAAAACAAAATAAAATATTTTCTAAATAGAAAATAGCATGTACTTTAAAGCATCCAACTGATGATTTTAAGTAAAAGAGAAAAAACTGTGAAAATGCAATTAAAAGAGTCATTGAAAGGTTGTGTTGCGTTCCATGGATAATAACTTGAAAGAGATGCAAGTGTTACATAATTTTTTGTTGTAGTCTTTTCCCATTTTCAATTACAGTGAAGTCAGTTTCCTTATTTAATGTAACCAGTCCAAGGCAGCAAACTTGGTTTTTTTTTTCTGCTATGTTTTAAATTACATTTCATTTTCTTGTCTTAAAGTTTCTTTAAAACATTACCATAGCTTTTCGGGTTAACCAAAAGTGATAGTGGAAGCCTGTGTGCATACATATGTGCATAAGCCAACCTACATGTAGAAAGCTAAGATATGTATGGAGGACAATCTGAAAGTAATGCTTTCTGTTTTATTTTGTTGGCTCACAACATCATATGTTTATGGACATCCAGAAATGAATGTGCACACAGTGAGGTGGTGGGTGATGTGTTTCAGCAGTTCAGACAGCAGCAGTGGGTCACTTCTGCTGGTGCAGATTTTTACAAGCATGGTATGCAGGCTGTTGTTCATTGCTGGCAAAAATGCATCATGAATGGTAGTGACGAAGTTGAAAAAGAGTGTTTTGTAGCTGAGAACATTCTGTCAAATAGTACTATTTTCTCTTCATATCTCTTGTAGTTTCATGTAAGTAAATAGGAGGGAGTACTTTTGAGTAATCTATGTATAATCTGTAAATTCAACTAGTCTTTTTTTGTTTTGTTTTGCTTTTTATACGCCAGGAGCACAGATCAGTGGTGAATAGACAAGGAAGATTGTGGGATGATGGAAGGTACTTCCTTCAAACATCACCAATTGCTAAGACTTAGCTGACCTGCCTATACAAAACTCTATAGCTACATATATATGATGTATATGATAGCAAGAAGGAAAAAATAATTGAAGAGTGAAGGAAACAACACTATTTAATGTTTTCAATGTAGCTTCTCTGCCCAATTCCTGAACTTCTTTTGAAATGTTAAAAGATCTTAATACAAATTTTATTCCTTTAGAATAGTAGCAAACATTCTAGTTTCTCCTCCTCCCTTCTTGGGTAAGACCTATTTTTGAGCTGTTCTCTTTTAGAGAACGAGTTGCTACTTTTGGCTTTGTTCCCAGAGTACTGCATACTTGGTGGTGTGTGAGGCATTGCCTTTTGGGGAAAAGGCAGGAGGGGGGCTGAATCACAGCATTTAATTCTTAATGATTGTTCTGCATGGTCAAGAGGACACAGAGCAGGCAATGCTCTTTATTCATTACTTACTGTTACGGCTATTGGCAGCCAGCCCTTTTAATTTAGTTATCAATACTCAATGCCTTTAATCTTTTACTTTAAAGCAAGTCCAAAATAAATACTAGCCAATGAGCATCTACTGAACAAATATTGAAAGATAAATATGATTTATGGTTATGATTAAGGTGCTGTCAAGGGTCTATCAACGCAAGTTCTGAATGTTATTTGGTGTTCTCTTGACGAATCTTGTTTCTTTATCAGGATAGTTGCCTCTCTGACAAAATATCTGACAACTAATAGTGTGTGGAAAAATTCATACGTGTTGCTAATAGATGAACTTTTCTGATTATCCCATCTGTCTTCCTGCTGATATAGGACAATCTTCTAAAGTACATTTTCTCTTACTAAACTGAGCTTGGATTTCAGTATCCTATGGAGTGGTGTGTCTATGTTTCAGACTTTACTGAATAACTAGAGAAGTGTCACCCACTGAGAAGTTTCTCTTTATATTTCTTGTCTTTATTTTCATACTTTGCCTGCTAATGACAGTCCAGAATAGTGTATACTATGTAGTTTCTTTCTGGTGAGTTCTACTATTGCAAGCTGGGGTCATTTCTCTTCTTCCTCACTTGTGCAAAATAACTCATGCATTGCGTTCTTTGCAGTGTTTAAATGATTTAAATAGTAAAGATCTAAGTATTTATTCTTAATCTCTTTTATTCTCTGGAGAATTCCATCCATTTTACCAATATACAAGGGCTGCTCTGAACGTAATACCTCCTATTTTATTATGCTGGCCCGTGACTTCAGGACCAGATGTTGGCGGTACAGCAGTAGAGGTTGAACTTCCATGCCAGTATTCCATTACATTTTGTTGCCTTGTGACAGATGGCAGCAGAGGGGCAGTCTGACAAAATAACATCTGACGTGGAAGTGTGTATGAAGCAAAAGGGTGTAATTGAAGTCCTCCGTGTGGAAAAAATGGCACATTCATTGGCATTCATTCATGTTTGCTGAATGTTTATGGAGACCTAACAGCGGATGTGAGCACAGTGAGGCACTGGTTGTTGCATTTCAGCAGTAGTGACAGAGACAATAGGTCACCTCCAGTAGTGCAGTTTTTACGAGTGCAGAATGCAGGCTGTTATTCATTGCTGGAAAACTTGCATAGTGAATGGTAGTGTCTATGCTGAAAAATAATGTTTTGTAGCTGAGAATTTTCTCTATCAGAAAGTGTTACTGTGCTCTTTGCATCTCTTGTAGTTTTCATTTAAATAAATAGGAGGCAGTACTTTCAGAGCAAGCTACATATTTGTGAAGATATAGTTCCTTTATCTGAACATAGCATTCCAAATAAAGTAGCTTCAGTTGATAATCCTTTTTTTCTCCAGTGATTTACATGCAGGATTTTAAAATTTATTGCTGTGGAAGTTCACTTGCTTAACAATGAGTCTAAAGCTTGGCTTGCTTGTAGAGCACGTACACTATAGAAGAATCTTTAAGCAACCTCTCCCTATGTATGCACAGAAGAAAGATGTGCACAAATGAATGCATAATACTGTTCTCATCCTAGCCCTCTGCAAGGGCATGTAGGGAATAGAGCTGCTCTAGGTGTTCAGTTTGGAGTGAACTGAATAGCTCTCTCGATGCACTGATCAAACAGACTAAGACTTCACTTTAGTTGGTCTAAAGTGAAAGGCTTCACTTGAAATGTGTAATGCTGTTAAATATGCCCCAGGTATCCATGCCTAGCCTCCAGCCTCTTCTTCAGAAGAGTATCCCTCAATTCTCTGTGCTATCTATCATTCCTATGTGGTTATTCCAGAAACCCTAAGGCATTTTAACTGGAATGGCAGTAGGCATCTTTATTTTGAAAACTGACTGAAAGTCCAGGATTTGTCTGACTATTAGGAATGCTCTGATAGTAATGCCTCTTATTTTACGATGTTGCCCCACAACACAAGAAGTAAATGTTGGTGATATGGCAGTAGAGGTTGAATCTTCCCACCTATGTTCTGTTACATTTTGTTGTCGTGTGACAGATTGCAGCAGAGGGGCAGTCTGACAGAATGGTGTCTGACATAGAAGTGTGTAAGGAAAGGTGTGTAACTAAATTCCTCCATGCAGAAAAATGGCACCCATTGACATTTGTCTATGCTTGCTGAATGTTTGTGGAGGTCCAACAGTGGATGTGAGCACAGTGAGGTGTTGGGTGGTGCATTTCAGCAATGGTGACAGTGACAGTGGGTCAGCTCTGCTGGTTCATTTTTATGAGTGTGGTATGCAGGCTCCTGTTCATCACTGGCAAAAATGCAGAGCTAATGGGGATAACCATGTTGAAAAAGAGTGTTTTGTAGCTGAGAACTTTATGAAATAGTGTTATTTTGCTCTTTGTATCAGCTGTAGTTTCCATAGAAATAAGTAGGAGACATTCCTTTTGGATCCAGAGTACCTAATTCACATGTAAATACATAAATTTTGCATCTTTATCTGTGAGCCAAATCTTGCCCTCTTCAGCTTCTATAGTTGAATGAGAGGAATCTCATAATCACATGAGATGATAATATACTATCAGAAATAAAATGGCTAGTTGGTTACAAGTAGAATAAAGGACATTTTGAGTAGAAGGATTTACCACCTGGCTTACTTTTTCTTCTTTTTTACAGGTGCTGTATTTTATTCTCTCTTTCTAAATTTTTTGCTGTTTGTAAATAAAATAAATATTACAAAGGTGAGATCAAATATGTATAATCTCTCATGTAATTGTGCACAGATTTTTCTTGCCAAAATCTTATCTTCACAGTGAATAGGTTTCTACAATAGATTAGAGCCATTGATTTTCTAGCAATTCCACTAACATTGTTGCAAAACCATTCTATCTGACTTCTACCACCATATTTATTTATATATAATCAGAACAATATTGTCAACCACAATAGAGGAAATTTAAAGACTGTATTGCTTTAAAAGGCCCAGAATATATCTTCAAATTCTTCCAAGTGTGACTGAAGACTCAAGAAGAAAACACAATACTGGTTTATTCCTAGATCACATTTCCAAAGTTGACTCTGGATCACAAAGATTAGGTTAAAAAAATACAATGAGCATTCATGAGCACATGGTGGTATAGAATCTGACTGTTGTCACTTGAGAACACTTTCTAATTTCCATGGTTCAGTTGAATTTTCAAGGTACCTTATCTGGTGTATTTTTATTTTTTTTTTGTTAGATCTACCTGGAGAATCCAGGCCATTAGCTGTGGCTTCAGCATCTTTGGGAATACTTTAGCCTTGAATTAAATCTTATGCCCTGTTTCACACATTTCTGCTCTCCCACTGTGTAGCTGTTCTGTCCCAGCTGCCTAACTGATGATCAAGGACTCAGTTCAGGGAAACAGTTGCTTAAAATCTGGTGTAAAATGTCATTTAAGCACATGCTCACAAATGTTATCTTCAATTCAAACAAAATGTTTTTATATTGATATGCTTAAATAGAGTACCTGTGACTTAGAATAAGGATGCATGAGATAGTTAGCTACTTTGTAGAGTAAAAGAAATTCTGGTGATTTTAGGTAGTGATGAAGATTAACAAATTAATTCTGTTGATATCTGTGTGCTTTTCAATCTACTCATGCTTTTTCCCAGAATTTGCACCTCTCTTTTTTCCTATATTGCATTTTAAATGTCACTGGTAGCTAATATGACCTCCAGCAGAGCTCTGATAGGCTGTCATTAGCTATTAGTTCTTCTTGGAGGGTGTCAGCCATCTACCCGTGTGACTGTCACCAGACAATCCCTTGCCACAAAAGATTCTTTGTATAACGTGCTTCTCAGATAGGGTTTTTTTGTTGGTGATGTTTTTTTATTCTTTTCATTCACTGTGTTTAAGCTTTAAATTTCTTTACCATGAGCATTTATGTGGATCATTAATGACTGTCAGTAGTGGGGAAAAAAACAAAACACAAAAAACAGCCTTGTCATTTTAATGTCAAAATGAGACAAAAATATGTTCTTAAATAAATTCCCTACTATTTATCTGAGTTGAGACAATCATGGATGGATTCTTTAAGAGCCATATTGGCAGCAACAATTTTAAACTGAGGATCTACACTGATTTTTCCTTAAAATTTTTTTTTCAGCTTTTTTCTATTACCCTTTTTAGAGAATGGAAATGTTCAACCAGGATAAAACTTTCTCACACATTCAACTCTTTTGTCATTTCTGCTTATATATGTGTGAATCTTCCATAACAGAAAATAAAAAGCAAACCTAAGTCAAAAGAAACTGTTATTTTAAAAAATACAAGCAATTTCTTAAGAAAATTAAACTGCTTTGTGTTTGTTGGGGTTTTTTTTTTTTTTTGAAAGCATTCATTTAGTAAACAGCTGTAAAGCGTGACGTGGTTGTGAACTGTCAACTTCAGTCTCTGTTGCCTTGGTTGCTCTGATTGAAAGAACTTGGTGTACATAATGCTGCAACTAACGATGCCTTGGGAGTCTCAGGACTACTGCAGAGAGAGCTTGTAAATAACAGCTTCAGAGGCTGACATTTATTACGAGCAGAAATCAGTAGGTATTCTGTGGCTCAGCATGCAGTTCAGTGTGGCTTGACCGCCCTCTAGTTAGGGGTTGACTTCTTTCCATTTACGGAAAGGAGAATCCATTCACCCACCGTCACAGGAACTCTGGTAAATAGGTTTTGATCAAACTATCATCATTTCTCCTCCCCAAATGACTGCTTTCTCATCTGTGAAAGGTTCCATCATCACAATGTCCTGTTTGGAACTGCCTGCTTTAAACAGCTGCCAATAAACAGCTCCTTTTTTAATGTACTTCCTGCTGTAGTGAATTTAAAGGTAAGGGTAAGAGAATTACTCTTTAAAGTATCAGAAATACTTAAATCAGATAGTCCTCTCTTTAGAAGCAACACAAATCACTATTGTTTGAAGCATTTAGTATTTAATATGCTTGTTCGCTGCTTTAATTTTTTCCCAAGTCAATTTTTAAAACAAAAACAATCTCCCTGAGGCTTCAAATAGCCAGAATTATAACAGTATCCAATTTTAATTTAAGCTCCCATATCGTCTGTGTGTATTTTAAGTAGGTGATCTCACACAAAAAGCACTGGCTTAAATTAGCTTGATAAAAGTACATATTTAAGAGCTTAACAGGCTTGCAAGATAAATAATGGTCTTGATAAACATTAGAATGGTTCACTTGCAAGCCTTTTTGTTTTGCAGCTTTTCTCCTTGTACTTTCAAAGGAATGTTGAAATGCACAGAGTATATAAATAAAGCCTATTATAATATCCCAGTTGAAAGGAAAAGAGGTTTGTTTTTTTTTAGTTACGCTAAAAAAAAAAATCAGAAACTCTGAAATTATTATATTTACTGTAAATCAAAACACACACCGTTAAGAAATGTGAGAGATTCTGTTAAGCATGTTAAGATCTGCTAAGATACATAAATGCATCTATACCTATGTAAGAAACATTTTTACAAATGTCCTGACTATACAGGTGATCATAACATTAAATCATGAAATATTGACTTCTATCCTATATATGTAATTTTGTCCACACTTATGCTATAGTCAGTGCTAAAATATCTCAGTGATGGATTGATCAGTGACCCACAGTGGTAGGTTCCTAGGATGTGAGGAAATGGTCTCAAGTTGCACCAGGGCAGGCTTTTACTGAACATTAGGAGGAAGGTCCAATTGGACATTAGGAATACTTAGACATTAGGAGGAATTTCTTCATGGAGACAGTGATCAAGCATTGGAATGGACTGCCCAGGCAAGTAGTGGAGTCCTTGTCCCTGGAGGTATTTAAGAAATGTTTAGAGGAGGTGCTAAGGGACATGGTTCATGAGCTTCAACAAAGCCAAGTCCAAGATCCTGCATCTGGGTCATGACAATCTCACACTATCAGTGCAAACAGGGTACAAAAGAATAGAGCGCTGCCTTGCTGAAATGACTTTGGGCTGCTGGTGGTTGGCAAGCTGGACATGAGCCAGCCCTTGCAGCCCAGAAAGCCAATCATATTCTGGGCTGCATGTCCAGCAGGGTGAGGGAAGTGATTCTGCCCCTCTGCTTTGCACTGTAAGACCTCCCTTGGAGTCCTAAGTACAGGAGAGACACAGACCTGTTGGAGCGCATCCAGAGGAGGGCCACAAAAGTGATCCAAGGAAAGGAGTACCTCTCCTATGAGGGCAGGCTGAAAGAGCTTGAGCTATTCAGCCTGGAGAAGAGAAGGCTTCAGGGAGACCTGATAACAGCCTTTCAGAACCTAAGAAGAACTATGAGAAAAAAAGGGGCCAGACAATTTAGTAGGGTCTGTTGTGATTGGAGAAAGGGAAATAGTTTCAAACTAAAAGAGGGGAGATTTAGATTGGATATAAGGAAGAATTTTTTACAGTAAAGGTGGTGAGGCACTGGAACAGGCTGCCCAGAGTGATAATGGATGCCCAGCACTTGTACACATTCAAGGTCAGGCTGGACCAGGCTCTGAGCACCCTCATCTAGCTGTAGGTGTCCCTGTTCATTTCAGGGGAATTGGACTAGGTGACATTTTAGAATACCTTCCAACTCGAACAATTCTATGTTTCTATGATTCTGTGGTTTAGTGATGAGACTCGGTAGGTAAAGTTGGCAGTTAGTTGTGATCTTGAAAGTCTTTTCTGAACTAGATGATTCTGATTCTATGATTCTATTGCAAGTATGAGAAAGTGCTAAGGAAAACAGAAATTATAATGAAATTTGAGATGTCAGTGATAATTAGCTGTTATGAATATTCATTTCATATTCATTCTGGATAGTGCCATTTTTCACTTTCTTTAATAATGGAATAGCATTCCAAGAAATAGAGATATAAATAATAGTCGTGATAATTAACATAGTCTTTATTGAGTGTTGTAGCACTTATCAAGTGCCACGTGGGCTGGAGCAATGACTAGAAATTTAATTTTTGAACATGGCCAGTTCAATGTGTTTAGCAGGATCATTTGACATTCTTGCAGAACTGCTAATTTGCAGGGAGATAAAAATCTACTTGCAAGTGTTTTCACTCATGCTGCAGTCTCATTATGGAGGCTGAGTGCAAAGCTGGAATTACACAAGTGTAAATCAGGACCCCAAATGAGGGGTGAAAAGAAATGAAGCAATAATGCTTCCAAAGAGCAGTGACATCCAATTAATTTGAGGAAATATGATTCACTATCCTGCTTTCAAATTGGCATGGCTTAAATCCTGTGGACATAAATATTTTTCTGTATGTTTTTAAATGATTTTTTTCAGTCAGGATGGAGGCATCCATGACAGTGTAGGAGGTAGTGCTCTCTTTGTTGGTTATGAGATCTTAATCTATTTTGAATACTTAGCATTATTGTGTTTTCTATTCCTTACAAAGGTTGTGATAGAACTTCCTGATATTGTGCTATAAATTACTAATACTGATGAAATGCACTGAATCTTTGATTTAATACCAACCTGTGAAGTTACATAATCCATAGAACAATGATGGTATATTCCCTGAGTCTTACTGATTATTTTGGAAAAAAAAAAAAAAAGTGGGAAAAAAACCCCATGGTTTCAAAATAAAATTAGGTAGCTAAACATGCAAAGCCCTCAGAGAAAGAGCATCATGGAAATCTTAATTTTAGATTACAGAAAGATGCAAAAAATCAGAATATCTGTTAAATTAATTCTAGAAAATCTCTTTTTTTGTAAGGACTATATGAAGACAAGTAAGATAAATGTATTACCACTACTCCTTTTGCATCTTACTGATACTTTTCTTTTATTCAGTATCCTTCTTCATCTAGCATGTGAAGGAAGTGGAAAGAAAAGAGATTTGAAATTATGTTGATACAGCATAGCTAGTAGAAAATGATAAAGCATATGTGCTAGTAGATTATGCCCACAGCCACTGTTATTTAAAATCCCCACTTCTATTTTATAGCTCTGAAATGTGGGTCCTCATTGTCTTAGGGAAATAAATAAATACAACAATGGGGAGAACATTCTTGATTTTCTAGTGTGAAAAAAATGAATCTGCACCTTATTTTGAGAGAGGACTCTAGGTAGAGTCCTGATGATACTCCAGAGGTGATCTACCTGGAGCATTTGTACACAGTGGCTCTCATCAGAAAAAGGGCTTTAGAGCAGTCTGAAGAGCTGTGTGCTAGCACACTCTTAGAAGGGTAGCAGGGACAATAAGATTGTGCAGGTAAACTCTACCAGTATATGCCCCAGGAAACTATGTAAGTGAGCTGGTAAATTTCCTACCTAAGCTTCTGAGTAGAAGCTACTCATAAAGAATGGATTCCGCAGAATGCAATCAGGCTCCTTTTCTGATGAACAAGCAAGGTAGATTTGCTTTTAAACCTGGCTCTTTTAAGTAGTGAAGACATTCTACATACTGTAAGTTGTAGAAAATAGCCTTGGATTGCACAGATGTAAGGTAATTGAGTTTTAATTAAATTGAAGGGTAAACAGAGGCCTATAATGAAGAGTATCAGTTTCAAATAGGCAAGCTAAGGTAAACAAAAGTAGTTACACATGCGAGCAATGGAGGACTCAAATTAACATTTTACTTGATTGTGAAAGAGACCTGGGACTACTTTGTAATCTAAGTCCAAAAATGTTCTTCAAGATACATCCCAAGGAAAGAGATAGAAGACATTGAAGAAAGACTCATAATGGGGTAAATGACCAATACAAACATGAGTTTAGAGTAAATAGAGAAACTGCAAAAGATGTATAGCCTTACAACTTGCAGAATAAAATGGGAACTTCCGTATGTCAAACTGAAGTGAATCATAAGACAGAATATCCTTACTGACCATGCAAATGCAAAATTGGAAAAGGATGAGAAAGAAAATAAGGATTGCTAAGGGCATTAGAAGTGGAATAATTGTTCGCTTCAGTTTCAATTGTTTTTATTTTCAACAAGAATAATATTGAAAAGCAGTGGTAGTATGGTTTAAGTTTCTATGTCCTAAATAAAAAGATTTATGTGTTTAAATTGTTCTATTTGAGATGTGAAGTTAAACTTCATGGTAGACATTGCATCTTTATTAGGAACACTGGCGGCTAATCAGTTCAAAAGTGTGATGCAAGGCATTAAGCAAAGAATTTGAAAGAGCCTAACCCCTGCCTTTGGTTACCATGCCTCAGAGTCATGATGTAGCACTGTTTCCATCCTTTGTTATTTGGTTTAAACTACTTAGCTAATCTTATTTATACTTATTTATTTCTAACTGTAATAATAACTCTTATTTCCCAATTTGCTGCTTTTGTTTTCCCAAGGCTAACTGAATATTATTTTAATCTAACTTATCTGACCCAAAGCATGAGCAGCAACACTTGTCTTTTATTTGTTTTCTTCTTTAAACCGAAGTTAATAGTCTTATTATAAGTTTCCAACAGATCCTCTGGAGTATTCTTTGTTCGTATGTTTTTTGTTAATAACTCTACAACTTCTGCATCAGGCCTTCCAAAAAATGTGAGTTGCTTTGATAAGGTAAATGTTACTTACCCATGGAAACACCAGAAGAATCATGTCCTGAAGTTAAATAGAAGCAACAATCCCATTGTGCAAGACACAAATGAAATTACATCTGGAATGTGTGGTTACTTATACTCACCATTAAAGATAATTTCAAACTGAAACATGTAAAGAGAAGGGTTGCAATAATAATCAGAAGAAAGCCTTTTTGTAACATAAGTTCATTTCTTTTTCAGCTCATTGTGAAAAAATGTGGCTACGTCTATAGAACTGGAACATGTAAGGCTATATGACTGCATATTGTACACAGGCAAGAAAGTAAACACCAAAGAGAAAGAACTCTTTCTAAGGATAAACATTTGCGAAGAGCAATTGGATGATAATTGGAAATTGGATGTTGGTCAGAAGCCCAACTATATCCTGGGCTGCATTTACAAAGGGGTGACCAGCAGGGAGAGGGAGGTGATTGTCCCTCTCTGCTCAGCTCTTGTGAGAACCCATCTGGAGTACTGCGTCCAGGCCTGGGACCTCTAGCACAAGATGCAGAGCTCTTGGAACAGGTCCACAGGAGGACCACTGAGACGATTAGAGGGCTGGAGCATCTCTCTTATGAAGAAAGGTAGAGGTAACTGGTCTTGTTTAGCTTGGAAAAGAGAAGGCTGTGGGGAGACCCTCCAGCACTTGAAAGGAGTGTATGAACAGGAGGGAGAACGACTCTTTTATATGGACTGATAATGATAGGATGAAGGACAGTGGTTTTAAACTAAGGGAAGATTTAGGTTAGATACTAGGAGGAAGTTTTTCACTCAGAGTGGTGATGCACTGGAGCACAAGTTGCCCAGAGGGGTTGTGGATGCCCCATCCCTGGAGGCATTCAAGGCTAGGCTGGATGCGGCTCTGGGCAGCGTGGTCTGAGGGGTTGAAACTAGATAATCTTTGGGGCTCTTTTCAACCCAGGACATTCAATAACTCTACGATCACAGTAGCCTGAAATTAAAAGGATTATGATGGCCATTGGAAGTAGGTTTGCGAGTAACCTCTTAGTAGAAGTGAGTTAGATGGTCAAACTAGTTCAAATACATGGTGTGATTAGGTGTATGAAAGAAATGTAATTGTTTGATACAGCTAGGGGTCTGGTGGACCTTTACAGTCCTGTAACACTGTGCCTTTTTTGAAAGGTACAATTTGTATTCTTTGAGTGTTGACCTTTCTCATAACCTATACTATGTAAACAAACTTTTTACTTTTTTCTTTAACTTTTCGCTGACACAGATGAAAAAAATCAAGACAGTCAAATGAAAAACAGTATTTAATTTTCTCGTACACTTTTTTTTTTTTTTTTTGTCGGGCAGGGGGTGTTTTGCTTCACTTTTTCCTTTTGTTTTGAAGTGGAAATCACTAAAATCAAAGTATATTTGCTAGTACATTTGATTTCTTCTGGATTATATTTTTAAGGAAATTAAAGTTCATAAAAAAATGTCACCTAGCTCCAGTGCTGAATCCAGTCAGAACATCATGGTCTTCATTCCTTTTCTGGCACTCAGCATTTCTACGAATATTAAATACATCAACTGTATGCATTCAGAACTCCTCTGAATTGGGAGTGAGATTGTCTTTTGTGCCTGCCTCTTGCCTAGATGTTCAAGAAAGTTGGAAGAGCCCCTTGTACCTTTTTGTCTGATTCACTGCAAGCTTGTGCAAAGCAATACACAATTTAACCCAGATTTATCATCTGTCCTTCAAGTACCAGGAGGCAATATGAGGCGAGAATAACAGATGTAGCCATGTGTATAGTATCAAGTGGGAAACAACTGAGAGAAATGCTTTGCATTTAGCTTTAAAACATTAAGAGAATCACTTGAATGATTGTCTGGCAAAAGGTCATTCAGTCCTTGCAGAAAGAAGGGAAAATGTCCTGTGCTGTGTCTAGAGACAGCTGAAATACAAGTAGCACATAAAGCAAGTTTTCTGACCTAGAGAAAACGTCTATATTGAAACTGACACCCAAATTTAACTATTTTCTATTCAGTCTAGTAGGGCCATGTAGCTTGCAACATGGTATTTGTACTCTGGAATCCAGGAGAGTTTTATATGAAAAATTACTACAGAGAATGAATGCCAGGTATCTTTCTTCCTTCACAGATGTAATAAAACCATTTCTATAAAAATTCAAAGATAGTGTTTCCATGCTGTATTATGTGGATACATATGGAAAAACGGGCTTGCAGAGCTTTCCAATCCTATGAGAACCTTTTGAGGACTGAGTAAAATTACTGTGCTTGCATTCAAAGAATTACAGAGTCTTTTCCCCATGTGAGGTGGGAGTAAGGTTTGATTATGGTTCACTGACAATGACTGGTACCCCTAGCATACTACCATCTACCAGAAGGACATAATGAGAAGCAATTCGTAAAACAGCAAGGTCCAATACAAAGAAAGAGCATTCCAGTTACTGTATGTCTGTATACAGCCACTGCTGAACTCACTAATAGAAGCTGTAAAAGACTGTGCCCAAGGAGGAACCTACCAGATGTATTTTCAGGAGTGTTGAACCAGGTACCTCACAAGAAATGGCAGTCTGAAATGTTGTGACATGAAATGCCTTAGAGTCAGAGCTCAAGATGTTTCCACGGAGCAATGTAAGAATAACAGCAACAGGTCTGTGTGGTCACACTCTTGGTACTGTATGTTTGAATCCATACATTTAACAACTGACAGTATCAAAGTAGCAAGCCAGAAATTGTAAGTGGCCATTGCAGTAATCAAATTTCCACAAACTAGGTACAACCACACTATTGTCCAGTGTTCTGTGCCGATGTTCCTTGCCAAAGCATGACCTGAGTGTTCCCAGAAAGGTTATGCTATTTTGCTGGACTCTGTTTACACAATCTCCTACTTTTTCACTGTGTCTATGAGATTGCTGTGTTGTTGTTTCTATTTATTTATTTATTTAATCTCTGCTCCTTTTTTTTTTTTTTTTTAATAGAACCTCACAGCTTTTATTACAGAATTCTGGTGTTAATAGAATTTGCATTATTTTACATATTCACTTCCAGCTTATTTCTTCCGCAATGTTTTTTTCACACTGTCTTTACACCTTCAATATGCCGCTGGGAAGATTCTCCTGTTCCTTTAATCATATGTGACCATTTTCAGAGAAATTAAAGTCCAGTCAGAATGATTAATGCTATCTTAGAAGGTATTATAATTTATAAAACTCTGAAACATCACTGCCAGATAAAAAATAATAGTAATAAATTAAAAAAAAAAAAGTGGACTTGTTTTCCAGTTAAAACTTTTTCTTAGTTAAGAGTTTACCAAGACTTTTTGCAAGCTTCAGACTAAAACTGATATTAAGTGGAGTATGTGCTAGACAGCTCATATTTTCTAGTTACAAAAGAGTCTGAACAAGTCAGAATGAACAGCAGAGAATGAAGAGTTAGAAGTTGTAGGTTCATTATGAAGAATATGTTTAAAATGCTTTGCATAGATATTGTTAAGGATTTGATTTAAGAGGATATTGCACGAAGATTTTCTCTTACAGTATAACATGAAGACAAGAAGAAGTAAAGAATATCCAGTGGAAAACTAGCTTTTCAATTTAATTGTTTTAGGAAATGACAGATTTAATGTTTCAGGAAAAACATGGGTGCTTGGATCTGTGGCTTGACTGGAGAAATAGCTCTTAAGATAACATCAAAGAACAACAGATTCCTTTTTGATTGTGTCTGTAGTCTTTGCAGAGGCCTTTTTGTGGAAGTACAGCTGTTGTAGACTCAAATGTAATCAGCTTCATGTGTCCATACCGGCCCTCGTAGGGCAATCAAGTGCTGCAGCTCATGTTCAGCTTCAAGTGCACTGTGGTATCAGTGGAGGAAGTGTTTGCAGCAAGCCCTGTGGGACTGCCTGCCCAGTGATGAGGTCATCCTGTTCTCACAGGCTGGCAGGATCTGTGCTGGCACAATGCTGGGACAAAAACAGGTCATTTGCTATGGCCTGGTGAACTTCTGCCATGTGCTCACCCTCTGCTATAGAGACAGTGAAGTGACTGAGAAAAAGAGGACAAGCTCCATGTGAAATACATAGAGAGGCACTGCTTTTCTCAATCTCTCTGCTACTCCTCAAAGATAGCTTTGATTGCTATGGACTCATTATCTCAGATGTAATTCCTGTCAGTGGGGTGAATTACTACAATAAAAAGGTACCGGGTAGAGCATCTACTTCTACAGAGACAGGCCTGGGTTAAGATAAAACTATGTATATATATATATATGTATATCAAATGCACTGAATCCATGGAAATCAAGCCCCATTCTGGGTGAATGCTTTCTAGTAGTCACTATACCAGAAATCTCTTTCATGAACTGTCAGTAGAGTCTGGTAAACCCTGAGAACCATTGAAACCCTGATCGAAGGGGACTGCCAAATTGTGATGACATCAGTCTCCTTGGAGTCTGTGTACAAGTCATTGCCCACAGTCACTCCAGGATATCCAGCTTCTGCTAGTGGAAGGAGTGAGGTTAAGCATCTCTCATGTCATCAGAGAGATTAACATCTTTCTGCGACAGTTATGGGAAATGTGGACAGCAGTACTTCTGCAATTCCTATCATGATTTGGCATGAATTCTGCTTGTGTGCGTATGAGTGCACAAAGTAGGTGCTGGTGTGCTAAAAATATTTGACACTAGAGAAAAAACACTACTTCAGTAACACTGAAAATGCTAAATCTAGATATACACATTAAATCCTACATATGTCCTTCTGGAATTACTATAAGGAAACTGGAGGGCTGCTGTTGGAACGTAGCATGCTGCATATAGTAGATATATGTAACCCATTAAAATCAGTATATCACCTCAGCCTGAAAATGCCATCAGAATGTAATGCAGGGGAAAAAGAAGTGAAATGGTGCAGGAAATGAATGATACCAGAGGCCTACTAATAAAGCGATGTTATACCTTCTTGGCCTGTATATGCGTATACCTTTACAAAAAATCCTTATTTATGACATACAGTATAGTTTGCAGGAAGCCATGTGTAGAAATACCATGCTGAAAAGTACCATTCAGCTGGAACACCAAATGCACCCATTGTAATTGCTAACACCCACAGCACTCATTATAGCCTATCATGACCATGTTGCATGTACCTTTCAGTCTTCTGGCAGCTCATTCTGTTTGAAGGGTTGTTTGGAAAGGGAGCATTTTCTGAAAAGGACAAGGATAAATTGTTCCAATGATAGGCCAGAGAAGGGAATGGAAATGCAGAAATATGATGACAAATGTGATGTTTGCTTTGCTTCAGTTGCTTCAGTACTAAAGAATGTAGCATGCACAGAACTGCCAGCTTCTTAAAGAATGGAGACTTCAGCACTGTTGCAGCATTTAAAAACAAGACAACTGACAGTGGGTGAAGAAAAAAAAACAACTCAGGATTTTTCAGTCTTGGTGGATCAGCAAGATTTGATTATTTAAACTGGCACTGTCAACACAAGTGCCCTTCAGGCATTTCCTTTGGTATCTCTATGTGTTGCATTAGTGTATGGTATGTGCCATCACAGAAGTTTATCCTATCTTGCACCACAGAATGGCTTCTAAATTTATACAGCCTGAAGCAGCTATTGAATTGAAAACAGTGTCTTTGTCAAAGAACAGTGCTTTGTGTCACAGAAAGGTATAGCTGATCATGAGTTCAGAAAAACTACAGAGTAATTCTACTCAGTTAACTTTCACAGCAAAACTTCTGTTTTGGAGTGTCTTTTGAAAATGGAATTTTTGGAAGAAGATGCAAGTAAAATATTTCGTTGAACTGGAGAATGTTAGTGCCCTTAACTGTACATTTGTTTGTATGTGTAGTACCACTCAAATGGCAACGTGTAAATAGTGACCTGATTACTACCACAGACTGAAAAGTAATGTTTTGACTTATTCATTTAAGAACAGGATCACTCTTTTTCCTGTTTGATCATCCATACTCCCTTGTTTTTTGCTGGTTGTATTAATCTGGTATGTTTACCTTGCTATCTTGGTCATGTAAACAGTATGCATTCTCTAGAGTGGAGTATGCTTTTCATGAATGGTGAAATTCTAACAGCCGTCAAATAACATGGAGATTAGGCTTCTTCAGTGGAAAGAAAATGTTTTTTTTTCTTACTTGAGACTTTAGTGAAGAAACATAAGGATCATCAGGAAAACATCCTGAATACAGTAATCATAACCTGAGGGGACTTCAGAGCTATCTGTGAGACTGTTTTATCCACTGATTCACGAAGCAGAAAGATGTAATTCTGTAATCCTTATGTTTCAGGTGCTACGGACACTGCTGTACAGGTTGAGGCACTGCAACTGTAGCTGATGGGCTTGACCTCTAATAAAAGAATAAATTCGAAGTTCTTTAGCTAAGAACTGGGTATGATTAGTCTGTCTCTGAAGAAACAGAAATCTTGTTCAGCTTCAGTTGTAAATATTTTATCTGATTTTATCCACTGTAAATCAAAGTATTCTCAATGCTGGTAAATACGATGAAGCATTGTTAGGTTATGAAAAGAGCTGAACTGAACTGAAATGAACTGAAATGAAAGCCAATACTTTATCATTAAACTTTATTTGGAACATGTTCCGTAGGTGCTGAGTGACTCTTATATAAGCCATTGCTTTTCCTATTAATATAGATAATATTATGGAAATAAACTAAAACAATTAGAAATTATTACATCAGGTGCTATTCACAAATATACCAATTATGGTATACTCTAACCTCAAAACTTTATAATACAAATGTGTGATGTGTGAAGTGAAGGAAGTGATATGTCAGATTAAGAGAGGGAAAAGAAGAAAAAAGTTAGCAAGATTTCCAGACATTTGGTACATGGTGTGTAGCTCTTGTAAAGTTAATGTTATGTTAATTTTAGTAAATGAGTGATAGTACTGTGAAGTATATGGTAGTTAGCAAATATTTGTCTTGTTCCTGAAAAGAGTGGAAACCTAGTCCTCATGACAATAGGATTGCTTGACATTGTATGTGGTAATTGTTTCAAATCTGGAAACTCTCTGCTGAAGCTTATGGTTCTTAGAAAGGCCGTTTTCAATATGGGAAGCCTACAGTCAGATGAAATAGTCTACTGGCCTACTATGAGCCTTGTGTGTAAAAAGTCTATGTAGAAAGCAATCATTAGTTTGCTTCTTCAGAAACAACACGATAAATATGTTTTGAATGCTACATGTTTTATCTCCCAGTCATTACCCTTGTGTGCGTCTTTCTCAGGATGTAATGTCAGGTTAAACCCAACCCAGTACAGCTCTATATCATCTTGTTCTTCAAGGCTTGGCTTTAAGTTCATGTCACTTTCTTACAATTATCAATTGCATACATAAACCAGTTGAGATCACGGATATGCACAAAGTCTATTTTTGCTTTATTAAAAAATGAATTAGTTTTCTATCAGAGCAGTGAGCTTATCCACTTCCTTCTTTGATTGCACCATAATCATATTTGAAACAAATGAACAACTTCACATTATGAGGTCTGCTCCAAAAGCAATGCCTCTTATTTTATTATGTTGGCCCATGATATCAGAGATGGATGTTGATGGTATGACATCCCGCCAGTTTTTTGTTACATTTTGTTTTCATGAAACAGATGGCAGCAGAGGGGCAGTCTGACAAAATTGCGTCTGAAAAGTTGTATAATTGAAGTCTTCCTTTTGAAAAAAAATTGCAAATTCATTGGCAAACATTATGTTTGCTGAATGTTTATGGAGACCAAACAGTGGTTGTTAGCATGGTGAGGCAGTAGGTGGTGTGCTTCAGCAGTAACAATAGAGACAAGTCACTTTCTGGATGGCCATGCACATCTGATGCAGATTTTTACAAGCATGGCATGCAGGTTCTTGTTTATCTCTGGCACAAATGCGTATCTAATAGCAATGACTATGCTGAAAAACAGTGTTTTGTTGCTGAGATTTTGCTCTATTAAACAGTATTATTGTGCGTTTTGTATCTGTTGTAGTTTCCATTAAAACACTTAGGAGATGTTTGTTTTGGAAAAATGTTTCTATGTGGTGCAAAGAAAGGGGAAGAATGAACTACATAACTCTGCTAACAGTCTGTAATGAAACCACACCTTTGGTTCTATAAATTAACAGTTTAGTAATCAGCATAAAACAGTTAATAGATTGGTACTTTACTATTGGCTAGTAAAGTATGACTAGTGTCATTCATTTGCTTTATTTTGTATTTTATTTTGTTATATTGTTTATATTATTTATTTTATTTTGCTTTATTTGCGTAATATATGGTGGTATCAGTAAAATGATGGTAACAAGGCAAAATGTTGCCACATAGAAAACAAAACAAAACAAAAAAACATTTAACATATCCTTAATCTGAGAGGAGTTACTTTCACTAACATTCAGACCAACTGTATTATGGAAATGTAAAGAAAATGTTTTGTTACAGGATCACATATAAATCCAACTGTTTGTGTACTACTGTCAATATTTACCTTCTTTAGCAAAGTTCAGTGTTATTTTCCATGCTGTTAACAGCTTGTCTGATCTAGATTTACCCCTATCCATATCACTGTATACAAGTAATCCTGTGTTTTCATTCTAAATCAGATAAAAAATTACTGGGATCGTTTTATGCAAAATGATTACCTCATTTCCATTCACATAAAGCACTTTATGGTGAATCAGCCTCATGATGATTCTGATTATCTGACAATGAAGTGTTTCAACCGGATTTCACTAGTCAGCTGTTTACAAGAAAGGGAAGTAATAATACATAAAAGTACACCTTATTATTTCTTTGTTTGTCTGTTAAAGAATAATAGAAGTTTTAAAACCACATGGATATGATCATTCTAGAANATGTCAGATTAAGAGAGGGAAAAGAAGAAAAAAGTTAGCAAGATTTCCAGACATTTGGTACATGGTGTGTAGCTCTTGTAAAGTTAATGTTATGTTAATTTTAGTAAATGAGTGATAGTACTGTGAAGTATATGGTAGTTAGCAAATATTTGTCTTGTTCCTGAAAAGAGTGGAAACCTAGTCCTCATGACAATAGGATTGCTTGACATTGTATGTGGTAATTGTTTCAAATCTGGAAACTCTCTGCTGAAGCTTATGGTTCTTAGAAAGGCCGTTTTCAATATGGGAAGCCTACAGTCAGATGAAATAGTCTACTGGCCTACTATGAGCCTTGTGTGTAAAAAGTCTATGTAGAAAGCAATCATTAGTTTGCTTCTTCAGAAACAACACGATAAATATGTTTTGAATGCTACATGTTTTATCTCCCAGTCATTACCCTTGTGTGCGTCTTTCTCAGGATGTAATGTCAGGTTAAACCCAACCCAGTACAGCTCTATATCATCTTGTTCTTCAAGGCTTGGCTTTAAGTTCATGTCACTTTCTTACAATTATCAATTGCATACATAAACCAGTTGAGATCACGGATATGCACAAAGTCTATTTTTGCTTTATTAAAAAATGAATTAGTTTTCTATCAGAGCAGTGAGCTTATCCACTTCCTTCTTTGATTGCACCATAATCATATTTGAAACAAATGAACAACTTCACATTATGAGGTCTGCTCCAAAAGTAATGCCTCTTATTTTATTATGTTGGCCCATGATATCAGAGATGGATGTTGATGGTATGACATCCCGCCAGTTTTTTGTTACATTTTGTTTTCATGAAACAGATGGCAGCAGAGGGGCAGTCTGACAAAATTGCGTCTGAAAAGTTGTATAATTGAAGTCTTCCTTTTGAAAAAAAATTGCAAATTCATTGGCAAACATTATGTTTGCTGAATGTTTATGGAGACCAAACAGTGGTTGTTAGCATGGTGAGGCAGTAGGTGGTGTGCTTCAGCAGTAACAATAGAGACAAGTCACTTTCTGGATGGCCATGCACATCTGATGCAGATTTTTACAAGCATGGCATGCAGGTTCTTGTTTATCTCTGGCACAAATGCGTATCTAATAGCAATGACTATGTTGAAAAACAGTGTTTTGTTGCTGAGATTTTGCTCTATTAAACAGTATTATTGTGCGTTTTGTATCTGTTGTAGTTTCCATTAAAACACTTAGGAGATGTTTGTTTTGGAAAAATGTTTCTATGTGGTGCAAAGAAAGGGGAAGAATGAACTACATAACTCTGCTAACAGTCTGTAATGAAACCACACCTTTGGTTCTATAAATTAACAGTTTAGTAATCAGCATAAAACAGTTAATAGATTGGTACTTTACTATTGGCTAGTAAAGTATGACTAGTGTCATTCATTTGCTTTATTTTGTATTTTATTTTGTTATATTGTTTATATTATTTATTTTATTTTGCTTTATTTGCGTAATATATGGTGGTATCAGTAAAATGATGGTAACAAGGCAAAATGTTGCCACATAGAAAACAAAACAAAACAAAAAAACATTTAACATATCCTTAATCTGAGAGGAGTTACTTTCACTAACATTCAGACCAACTGTATTATGGAAATGTAAAGAAAATGTTTTGTTACAGGATCACATATAAATCCAACTGTTTGTGTACTACTGTCAATATTTACCTTCTTTAGCAAAGTTCAGTGTTATTTTCCATGCTGTTAACAGCTTGTCTGATCTAGATTTACCCCTATCCATATCACTGTATACAAGTAATCCTGTGTTTTCATTCTAAATCAGATAAAAAATTACTGGGATCGTTTTATGCAAAATGATTACCTCATTTCCATTCACATAAAGCACTTTATGGTGAATCAGCCTCATGATGATTCTGATTATCTGACAATGAAGTGTTTCAACCGGATTTCACTAGTCAGCTGTTTACAAAAAAGGGAAGTAATAATACATAAAAGTACACCTTATTATTTCTTTGTTTGTCTGTTAAAGAATAATAGAAGTTTTAAAACCACATGGATATGATCATTCTAGAATTCCATTAGAACAAGCAAAAGCCATCACCTACTACTAGATTATTAAAGGAATGTATATTTGCTTATAATGCACTGGTTTCAGATGCTTAAATCTTGTATTTCCTAAATTTTGTAATTCTATCCTGGTTAGATAAGTTAAGGCTGGAGATAGTGGAGGTGCCTTTAACCTTCATGATCTTAGTTTATCCTAAATCTCTACTACTGCTATTGTTCATTTGTACTGTGAGGACTAGAACAAAATCATTCATGTTTTTGTTCCAATTTATTGGAGACCAGTAATGATATCTTAGAATTGACAAGATTTGTACCAATTGGGAAATATTGGGCGAATGTAGCAGAGGAAGTTGTGAGCTAGTGGAATTCACGGTTGTTACAGATGTCTGCAAAAGAAAAACATGACACTAAGGGGGAACTTGAACTAAAAATATTCATACAGTGACTATTCATGGGTTAGTAGCAATCCTGGTTAAATTACATCTGTACACACAAAATAATTGATCTACATTTTCAATGGGAATTTAGGCTATACTATCCAGTTTCATGAAACAAGCAACTCTGAAATGAATTAAATACATTTTAAATGGGTTTAAATATTATTTTGTCGACGGTATCAATTAGATGAAAAGGACAAGTTGTCTGTCTTGATTTTCATTGTTTTAAACCTTATCTCAGGTTAGCATTATATTCTACATCCATTATGACTTTCCATTTTTTTTAATCCTCTTTCTGTGTCTATTTTGATTTAAACAAAAATTAGGAATACCTTAATTGTTGCTGAAAATGTATTCATACCTCTATTTTAAATTTCCCAGTAATTTTGTTGTATTTTATTTTCTAAGTAACTAAGAGATTTTCTCGATTTGTTAAGTAATGCACAGCACTAGGGAAAAGTAATGGTTTTATCATCTCATACAAAAATAAAAATAGTAGCAACACTTAGAAATGTTGGGAAAAGTTCATTTATATACAACCCTCGATGAAATAAAATTTTGGCTTGAATGATTAATGTAGGTCTCAAGAATTCACTGAAACCCATATTAAACTTCTTGATGTGATCAATTCCATTTTATTGCTGTGAGATTTATGCAGCAAAACAAATAAGTAGTTGATTTATCTTAGTGTTCCACTTGTGTGGCAAAGCATTAGAAGGGATGAAGAGACAAGAACTCAACTGATGTATGGAAAAGAACTGATTGTATGCTGATGTTGTTGACTGATGTATGAAGATAGTAATTTTAGACTTTGTATTTTTTGTAATTTTTAATGATTTCTGAATGAATCATGCACTCCAAATAAGTAATCAATTAAAGGAACTATTTTTACATTCAAACTTTGATATTATACGTGCAATGCAAAATTCCAGTAATTTAGGAAGTTTAAAATTATGCATTCTGAATGGAAACCGATGCTCTCTGTTTAGGTCAAGAGTATGTAATGTAGTGGGAATGTATTACAAACTTCCTAAGTGTTTTTCTTCCAAACTGTGTGCTGGTGATGCCATCACTGGGAATGAAAGAGTCAGCTACTTTCTCTGTGTGTATTATACACTGCAGTTTTCTGATGCAGTCAGAAAGAAAAGTAACAATGAGAAGGAAAGATGCTTGTCTAAGATAGAAACTGAAATTAAGTCTGGACAACACAGAAGATGGGAAGAAACATTGTATAGGGTGTGTTGGGATCCTTTCCTTCCCAATACCATTTTATGAACAGCTGAATGCTGCTGAGAGTTAAAGAGCTGAAGAGATAACAACTGAGTGGAAGACTAATCACTTTGTTACATTGCATTTGTGGAAGGAACTCTTCTTTCCATGAGTATATTTGCAGAATTGAATAACAAAGCTTCTTATGCAGGCTTTTTGTTGTTTGTGTGGCTACTCATTTAATGATCCCATAAGCTTTAACTTGAGACATGCATCAAGTTTTAACGTCCCAAAAAATATATTTAAATTATTTTCTGAAGCACAACACAGCCTGTAATTCTGTGTCCAATTTTACCGTCTATTTTTTCTGTTTAAATTAGAGTCAACAGGTGATAATCATAAAAAAGTGTGCTCCAGGAAGACAGAAAGGAATTTCTTTGAAAGGTGGACTGCATATGCTTACAGGGGGCTGATTTCTACTGGATATCCCTGATCATAATGTCATGTCAAACACCTGTGTTATTTACAATAGAAAGTCAGAGAGGAGAAAATAAACAATCTCCTACAAAGTAGTATGAATTAAGTAGCTAGGTCAGTATGGCAGATTTTTTTGTATATATCATAATTCATAGGACTCTCTTTTGTTTCTGATATTAGCATTGCCACTGCTCTCTGACAGTCTAAATCTGTAGCTCTTAGTTTTATTTTCTATTAAATAAGATCAGAGAATCATAGAATTGTAGGGGTTGGAAGGAGCCTTAAGAGACCATCTAGTACAATCCCTCTGCCAAAGCAGGCTTCCTAGAGCAGGATGCATGGGTAGGCATCCAGGGTCTTGAACATCTCCAGAGAAGGAGACTCCACAACCTCTCAGCTGCCTGTTCCAGTGCTCCGTCACCCTCACTGTGAAGAAGTTCCCATGCACATTTGTGTGGAACTTCCTATGCTTCAGTTCGTGGCCATTTCCCCTTGTCCTATCACCACATACTGCAGAGAAAAGTCCAGCCTCGTCCCTTTGCCTCTCACTCCTTAGATATTTAGACATGGATCAGATCCCCTCTGTATCTTCTTTTTTCAAGGCTGAACAGACCCAGGTTTCTCAGCCTTTCCTCATAAGGGAGGTGTTCCACACCCTTTATCATCTTTGTGGCCCTCCTCTGGACTCTTTCAAGGAGATCCCTGTCATTTTTGTACTAGGGAGATCAGAACTAGACACTGTACTCCAGATATAGGTGCAAAAAGAAGCTTCACTGAACTTTTTGTTCCCCACTCTTTTTATACAGCATAAATGTGAAATACAGTCTTGCCAAGAAGGAACTGCAAAACCACACAGGAATTTTTCATGCATCTGCTACCTTTAATAACAACTCACCCACAGCATAAATACCTTCAATTTCACTTTCCTTTTTCTCCAAGAGGGAAATAACTGAATAAATGTAACTCAAGCTAGGGAAAACCATTTGAAGGCAAGATAATAGATTTTAATCTGTGTTTATTTTTATTTCTGGATTTGTAAGGCTTTTGTTTCAGTTGTCTTACAGGTCAGTCACACACCTTTTATACCTTTTATTTTTCATGAGAAGTTGCATGGTTTCCTTTGACTTCCCTAGAATAAAAACCAGGATATGATGTTGGTATGTGCTGAGGCACTGGCTGGAGTGAGAATGCATTCCGAGATCATAATTTAACTCTTGGATCACATTCTATTCTACTGAGTGTAAGTCTTTCATGCATTTCATAGACATTAAACGAATGGCCAGTACTAGGCTCCAAATTAGCTTTAGAAATAAATTGAAGGTTGATTCTGTCATCATGTGAGATATGGCTGAATGACAGTGTCAACGGTTTGTGGGACAGTTTGAGCCGGTACCATGACAATTGAGGCAGGGGACCCATGGGCCCTCACCCCAGGGAAGGGGAAGGGGGAAAGGGAAAAAAAGGAGAAGGGAGATGGGCCTAGGAACAAAACAGCGACAAATGAGGAGGAAAGCTAATTTACTAAATAATATATCAGAAAGCAAAATAACACAATATAATACAATATAATTGGAATTGAGGCTAATGAATCAAATAAAATGAGCAAGAGAGAGTGTCCGATAAACCGAAGGCCTTACACTAATGCTGAAGGCGGACGGCTGCAACAAACACCCACTGCTGAGCTCGATCCCGAAGGGAAGAGAGAGTCCCGTGACTGCAGACAGTTTTTATCTTTCCCTCAGAGCGTAAATATATAAAATGCAAAGCATCGCACAGCCCTCTGGGTAATGTAGTTCTTCTATTCTGAGACGGATACACCCAGAACTGTCGATGATCCATGGAGCTGGAGCATTAACTCTTTAACTCCCAGTACACCACATGATGTTATGATGTGGAATACCAATAATACAACAAAAAGCATAAAACCATAACAGACAGGTAAAGTTATATTGAGGCATGAGATTCTATAGGAGACACTGGGTCACATTATAAGCCCCTGACTGTTCCTGTGGTGTTGTGGAATCATAGAATCATTTGAGTTGGAATGGACCCTTAAAGGTCATCTAGTACAACTCCCCTGCAGTGAACAGGAATGCCTACAGGTACACCAGATTTCTCAGAGATCAGTCTAGCCTGACCTTCAGTGTACACGGGAATGGGGCACCCACAACCTCTTTGGACAACCTGCTCCTGGGCTTCAATATCCTCACTGTAAAAACCTTTTTTCTTATATCCAATCTAAATCTCTCCTCTTTTAGTTTGAAAGTAATTTCCTTTGACCTATCACAGTAGACCCTACTAAAGTGTCTCTTTCCTTCCACATCCCCTTTAGATAGTAAAAGGCCACTATCAGGTCTCCCCAGAGCCTTCAGTTCTCCAGGTTCCAGCTCTCTCAGCCTGTCTTCATTGGAGAAGTGTTCCATCCCTTGAATAATCCCTTGGCACACCAAAGATGTGCTGAGATAGATGAGAAGACTCACTTCTCCTTGTGTATTTGTGCATTGTGCCCATTTTTGGTAGACAGGTAAGGAAGTGAAACAGAAACTACATTCTTCTCACTCATTTTTATGTATTTGTTACAGGTAAAATGTAAAAAAAAGGCCTTTTTTATCTCCTTGTACTTGGAGCTAATCAGACAGCCCGTGGATGTCACACAGGAGTAGCGGATACCCTTTGCTTATCTTGAGTGCTTTAAAAACTACCTTGTAGAAAATGTATTTTAGAGGCTGTGTCTCATCCAAAGAGAAGTAGTAAATGTTTGGGATATTTTTTAGTACATGCATATTTTTAAAGTCAGAACAAGATTGCCATAGATAGTGACCAGCAAATCTTATAACTACCCCTTTTTGTTGTGTTTTCAAACACTTATTTTTCATTAGTACAGGTAATTTGAACAGAATATTTTGTTCCTGTAACTAATGAATACTGTGATGATACAAGCAATCAAAGTACATATTAGTAGGTCATAGATGGAGACTGCAGAGTATGTATTAAAAACTCACTTGCTTTTCACTTTTCTCTGTGCAATATATGCAGCTATAGAGCAAACATCAAATATGACCTTTCTACCTGCTGGACTTCCTTGTGGAATTAATTATTGTACTATTTACTTTTCATCTACCATGTACACTATTGATTGTAGTTAAATAAGTGCAACAATACATAATTCTAGTAATTAAAAAATTACAAAAAATCCCTAGATCCTTTCAGAAGATTAAAGAGAGCTCCTTTTCAGTTATTTACCTGTGGCTGAGTTTTGTGCTTTATCATGGATCATATAGGGCAGTATTTGTGTCAAACAAAGAAGTCTCAGCCTCTCTATCTGTTGAGGTAATTCTGAATTCAAATCCTGCATTCCAGTCTATTCATTGTCCCTCTCAGCATTGTGTTGTCAGCTTATTAAGATAATCTGACTTCCACCTTCCAAGTACTACGTAGTAAAATTTCCAGCAGTCTCAAGTGTGTTAGGAGGAATTTAATTCCTCCTAATATATTTGAGCACATTCATAACTAATCTCTAAGTAGAGATATCTACTGTGATAGCTAATTATTTTGCTAATATTTGCTAATTTCATATTTTACTATTTAGTCTATAAAAAAGTCTTTTTTCTTTTTTTCTTGTAACCTTTGATAGAAAATGAATGTTTGTTTCATTTTCCAATTGACACTCCCATGATCACTGACTTAGAGTGTACAAATGTATCAAATTCAAGAATTCTAACTCTGACCAGTAGAAACTTGTCAACTGTTTACCGGGCAGATTCGGCCCGGTTCTGTGACAATTGCTGTGGGGGACCCACAGACCCACGCCCCAGGAAAGGGGAAGGGGGAAAGGGAAGAGGGAATAGGGAGATGGGCCTAGAAACAAAACAGCAGCAACGATCTGAGGAGGAAAGCTAATTTACTAAATAGATATCAGAAAGCAAAATAACACAATATAATAGAGTATAATTGGAATTGAAGTTAATAAATCAAATAAAATGAGCAAGAGAGAGTGTCCGATAAACCGAAGGCCTTCCGCTAAACACTGAAGGCGAGACGGCAGTGAGCATCCACTACTGAGTCGATCCCAAAGGAAAGAGGGTCCTGTGAGCATAGACAGTTTTTATCTTTCCCTCTGAGCGTAAACACGTAAAAATGCAAAGCATCGCACAGTCCTCTGGGGAATGTAGTTCTTCTTCTCTTCTGAGACAGGCATACCCATAACTATCGATGATCCATAGAGCTGGAGCATTAGCTCTTTAACTCTTAATACTCTACATGATGTTATGATGTGGAATACCAGTGACAAAAATCATAAAACCGTGACAATACTACTATATAAATCTCTTTAATATCTCTTATTCAGGAAAGTTTCTGTCATTTTTTTTCTTCCATCTTATGTTTTCTAGACCATCTTGTAGAGTTTGTCAAGAGCACCTGATCAAGCTTTTTGAAGGCAGGTATGACCTTAGGCATTTCACTTACCCCTACATGCCTCCTTTGACCTATCACAGTAGACCCTACTAAAGTGTCTACTGTGATAGGTCAAAGGACCTACTACAAAGTGTAGCTTTGCTATGGAAAACATCTGTAAAATGGCTTTGCAGATTTCTGCTCTCCTTTTGCTTCAGCAATTCTAAATCAAATTAACGTCATTAAGAAAATAAAATTCATTCTTGGTGAGAAACATCTTTTGTAGAGAGATTCCTCGATGGAGGGTGAGACTCATCAGGGTTAAGAGATGTTCAGTAGAATTTCTACTCCTCCACTGTATGCAAAACCTGTCAGCATTCTTTACTCCTCATATAGACATTCTCCTTGAATCCTGTGATACCCTATTTATCATAGCTTTCAGACTATATTTACAATGAACGATGTGAGTGATATTTTCTGAGTAAATATTCTGTTAAGCTACGACATTCAATGTATTCAGCATCACTTTCAGAAATGATTTGAGCTCATGGGGCCTAGAACTCATTCAGCTTTATTCACTCTGACATCTTTTTCATAATTCCTGATGTATTTAGCCTGTAGTCATTATAGAGGTGTGTATTTTCTAACAGAGAGGTCAAGCATCTGTATTTAAAATGTTTTTCAGTACTTTTGGTTGGGTCATTAAGGCACAAAACTTAATGGAAGCACCTCAGAAGGTGCAAAGATGGATATAAGCTTTCTTGGCAGAAAAATGCTTTACTCAAATCCTCTAGTGCAATATGTTTGTGTATTTTGCCCCCTCACCTTTCTGTAACTGTAATGTAAATAATTCAAAGCCAAAGACAGAATCAGGAGGTTCCATTTTGTCTGAATGTTATTTTGCATTCAGCAACAACTGTCTGGGGACTAATATTTCTGGGAACCACTGGATTTTTGTGCTGTTCAAACTTCTACTGAGTGAATTTATCTGAAATCAGCTATTCTGCTCTTAATCTATGCAGAGTTTGCCAGCTGAAACAGAATCATAGGATGACTTGGGTTACTTCTATGAGTAGACTGATTCTTTTTATAAGGAAGCTACTGATCTGCTGCTATTCATACCTGTGGGAGACAGTATGTACAGGTGTTACCCTGCTTAGCTACTGGAAGCTACAGTTCCTAGTGAAGAAAAGTGGGCAGTTTTCCGTAATCTCTTGAGCCTATTCAAATTAATCAGTATTCACTACATTAAGGCATCTGAACATGGTATGCTGGGAGTAATGAATTGAATCCTTAGACTTTATAGATAGACTTAATTAGAAATAGTTACTGATGAGGTAGGATGCTTGTGTTCTATTTTCTTTTTAGAGTGGGAGTTTGAAACCTACCTCATCTCTGGTCTGTTGTTAAGGCAAGAGAGAACAACCACTAAACCTTTTCTATATTAGATTTACCACCATGTTGCCAGAAGCGCTGCAAACAGAAGGGGAAACATAATACTGCAACCTAGCACAGAGGATGTTCTTTTGAAGTGGTCCTTTAAAAAAGTAGGAAGAAATTGCTTGAGTTTTTCTTTACATATCATCTGATTAAAAATAGACTTGAATCTGTGAACAGGTTGACATTGCACTGTGAAGCATCTACTGAAGAAGTACTAATCAGAACTTGCAGACTCACACAATTCAGCTAAGTGCTTCTCTGATGTAATTTGTAACAAAATTTAATAACAATCATTCTAACAGCCACGCTACTCCCAAAACCTAAATATCTCTCTTAGTCCTCTTATCTCTTTATATGGTAGAAAGTGTTACAGAAGTGTACTCCTTATTTTCTCTTAAGAATCCCAGTGAATACTTTCATTTTCAGTTTATATATGATAGTTGTAAAACTTTAAGACTTAGCCAAGAATTCAGTTTACCTTTCTTGTTTTGAGATTCAAACAATGTTTTCCCCTAAATCATTAAATTGACATGTTCTGACACAGTTTTCACTTTGGGAAGATGTATGTTATATTTTTCCTGATCACAATATCCTTTACAGAGATGTCTGGGAAATAAGCCAGTTATAATGGTTTCAAGAGAATCTACAGGACTGCAGATTAGAAAAAAAATATATATATGCTTGTTTAAATATATGAATGTTTCTCAAATTGACACAGCAAATGGTAATTAACAGATTTTGATGAATTTTGGCACTAATTTCAGATTAAGAATGAGGCTTTAATTTAAAACGTATTTATCTCTGTTGACCTTAATACAGGTCTCAATCTGTAGTTGTTGAGTTGTCTTTCCCCATGATCCATCTTCTTTTTTTTATTTTTTTCAGATTTTAATGCTGTTTGGGTATTTTTGTCCTTTCAGACATCTGTATATCTCATCTGTAAACAGAGTATTTGCTAGGAATTATAAAATCATTTTCAAATCATCCTTTGATGGCAAAATGCACAGTTGCAGCTTATATGTATTTGGCCATGGGTGTCTTGTCTATCTTTGAGAATGATGACCTCTGGCTATAGAGATTTATTTATTTAATTAAATATTTTCATCTGGAGTTAGCCCAAAGGGTTCCAGATGTCAGAGCTCTGACTTATCACAGTGCCAGATTTTAAATGAAAGGTCCTTGGAACAGTTTATGTATTGAATATGCAGATACTCTACCATTTTTAGAACACTAGTACAATCAGATATTAACATAAGTGCATCCTAGAATGGAAAATCACTGTGTCCTTTTACTTGTCGATAGAGAAGTTTTGCTTTTTGAATGTCAATATGAAAAATATATAAAAATTTATATGAAAAATATACTTTTATCAGAGTACTCTTAAAGACTTTAACCTGAATATAGTGCAAGAAAGTAAGCCCTACATGCTTCCTCTTTTTAGTCAGTTGTGTACAAGTGTGGAATTTTTAAAAGGGAAAGAAGAATCAGAAGTAAAATTGAACTGTCTCTTCAAATTGTTAAACCAATTAACAATCAGATCTATAACTGATAGTACTTATTAAAAATTGAAATTCCTACTAATTTTTGACACTGAAGTATTTCAACATTTTTAATTTTTGGAATCCAAAGGAATTTTTTATCTTTTATCATATTTTTCTCATTTTCATGACTCTTTTGATATTATTTTATGGCACATCATTAGCAATTAAAAATGCTGTAGCAGTTGGACTAGATGATCTCTGAAATTCCCCTCCAACTGAACTGTTCTGTCCTATTGTGTGTTTTTTATCTACTGACGTGCTATAATAAGATTTATTGATCAAATCCATTTTTAGGTATATATTTTATTTTGTGGTAGTCTTATTTTTAAGTTCTAATGCTACTTAACACTGATTAAAATGTCTAGATCAAAGAGTCTTCTGTTTGCACTGTAATGAGAAGAGGCTAAGCATCAAATGTACTAATTAGAAAAGCAGCTGTTTTCCTGTTAATATCTTTGCTTGAAATAAATTTTTCTAGGAAGATGAAAAGCTCATCTGATCTTTAGAAGTTGCGTATCATACAGCTGTATATTAAAAACAAAACTAAACTAAATAAAAAACATTTGTCTGGATAAAGGTGTCAAGTGCACCCTCAGTAAGTTCGCAAATTTGGCAAAAATGACAGCAAATTTGGCAAGAGTCTTGCTCTGTGAGTGTAGGAAGGCTCTGCAGAGGGATCTGTATAGGCTGGATTGATGGTCCACATCCAGTCTCGTGACATTCAGCAAGGCTAAGTACTGGGTGCTACACTTGAGTCATAACAATCGGTGGAGAAGAGTGGCTGGGAAGTTACCTGGCAGAAAATGACCTGGAGGAACTGGTCAACAGCTGGCTGAGCATAAGCATACAGTGTACCCAGGTGGCCAAGAGGGCCAGTGGTATCCCAGCCTGTGTCAGAAGTAGTGTGTCCAGCAGGATTAGGGAAGTGGCTGTTCACCTGTATGCAGCACCAGTATACGTACCTTCATTACTGTATTCAGCTTTGGGTCCTTCTCTACAAGAATGGTGTTGAACTGCTGGAACACATTCAGAGAATAGCAGTGAAACTGGTGAAGGAACTACGAAACAAGATGTATGAAGAGAAGCTGAGAGAACTGGGGCTGGTTAATTTGGAGAAAAAGGAGGCTGAGGGAAAACTTCCTCATTCTCTACAGCTATCTGTAAATAGATTCCAGTGAGGTGGGGGTGGGTCTCTTTTCTTCATAAAATAGATGGCCAAGTATTGGAATGAGCTACCCAGGGAAGTAGTGATAACCCATCCCTGGAGGTATTTAAGAGATGTGTGGATTTGGTTTAGCGATAGAACTCAGAAGGTCCATTTAATGGGCTTAGGATGATTCTAATGTATAATGCATATTAAAATATGAAGGCAATCATTAGTGACACCCAGGTTAATTTTTCTATTTATAGAACTTTCCAGTTATATTCATTGAAAAACTAGTTGCTCTCAGCCTTCTCTGTCATCAGTGGAGAAACATAGGACCTTTCAAAAGGTCCTTCATTTCATTTATAACATAAAAGCAAGCATATTTTTCCCTTAAAATCTTCCATACAATTCATTTTTAAAACATTTGGTAAGATTTATCTATTCTAATTTGAAGCACCTCTCTAAGATAACCAAAATATATTTATATAGTGGCTGTATGCTCAGAAAAAGAAAACACCATTGATGCGTCAGAATGTCTGTTTTTCTGTAAAAATTGTGGAATAAATGATTCACTTTGAAATGAAAATTTAACTTTTTGAAATATCAATTTTTTTCTAAAGTTAAACTATTAAATATAATTTTTACATATCCCTGGCACCTAGTGAGTCTAGCAATGATAAAAACCTTCTGAACAGATTTAATCATAGTTTGTAGAGGAAATTCACATCTGAACCTTACAATGAAGTGTGAGTGCTGGGGCAATTCTATGATGGCACCCTGCATAGCTGTCTTTCAACAGCATATTCCTGCTTGTGGTGTCATTCCCAAAGTCGTCCATGCAAATCTTACAGAAACTGTGCATTGCACCCACATTCTCTCCTACACACAGCAGATTTTATCTGCAACTTTAAAAAAATAAAATAAAAAATCATTTGCTTCATTTCTCCATTTCTGTTTAATTAATGAAAAAGGGCCAATATCAGACAAACACAAGCTATCCCTTTTTAATTAACCCTGATACACTGGCATCTCCAAGAAACTCGTAGCCTAGATCAAATGCGTTCTGGGGAGAATATACAGGCTTCTCACTGACAGTAGAAACTCAAAGCAAATGATATCATTTGTGCATTAGCCCTGTCCTACATGCCATGCAATTTCTGACCTCAAAGGAAAGACTGATCATTACTTCTTCCATCTGATATTTATGAAATGTTGCCTAGCATGTCTGGCAGAGTCAGTAATACATTTTCCTCTTTTTTCTGTTTTGTGTCTTGTTTCTATAGCATCTGAGTTTTGTGTGATTTCTCATAAAACATTCTCAAGTTTCTCCCACACAGGCCATCTGGACTGTAGTTAATATTTTAGGACCTATCCCCTTAACTTTGATGTACTTTCTTGTAACTGCTAAAACATGGTGATATCTCTTCCTTCTGTCTTGAGAACCTCCCCCTCACAAACCCAGACATATCAGAGGAAGGAAGGGCTTGGTACTGCCAGCTGCTGAAGTCTTTCAAATATCTTGCTTGGTTGTTGTTTTTTTTTTCAAATCTGAGAAAATCTATGATGAGAAAAAGAAATCTCTGAATTCCCAATGGAAAATATTTTACCACAATTTTTGGAGTAAAGTCCTAAAGTATGAAATATTATAGTAAAAAATGAGTTTCACGTTATTGATTTTCGGAGTATATTTGTTGCATTAAGTTATACTGTGACAAACAGCAGAGTACATGTACCATGCTGCATTTGACTCCTAACATTGTCAATACTGTGCCTTGGTCCCTGTCTTCACCTGAAGCTTGTTTGCTTCTCATGTTCATTGAATTGAGTCTAAGTAACTGTTTTATGAACCAGTAAGGTTCATTCTACTCCTACAACCAGAACAAGTGAGGAATAGAATGCAGTGTATTTTGCTCTGATTTAACCTTGAAATGTGTCTTATATAGCCCAGTCACTTTTGCAATATTTTTGAGTCTGATGTTACTATTTATTTTACTTATAATATGAAAACAAACTTGAAAGGAAACAAAAAAATGTTTGTAGGAAACAAACTGACAGTTCTCATAACACTTGCAATGATATGTGCGTGGCATAGTTAGATACTTATCTGTGATCCCATCCTCCTGAACTTCTGGAATTGTGTGGTCACTGCAGTCACATTTCTCTCTTAAGGATGGACCCACAAAAATTTTTCAGTTACTATCACATATGCTTAGTTAGCTTGCTTTTCAGGCACACGAATTGATCTTAAGATTGGTATCTTAACCCTCTTCCGTGCCATCTGTGTCACTCAGCCCTGACTATATGCTCAGTCATGAGAATATGGCTTGGACAGCAATGCATGTGAACTTACACACTGTTCTACTGGGTAATTCATGGCCAAATTAAGCCAACAATAAGAAAGAGGAGCTGTCTGTTATATCTGCAACTTGATAAAAGAGTAAGAGCAGAATTCATTTCCCTGACCTCAAGGACCTCAGTAAATGTCCAGGGCATCCAACACATTCCAGGATTCTAAGATTGCTTCAGAAGCATGCATATAGGACACAGAGTCTGAGTTTTCTCAAAGACTTCTTTATAGACACAAGATGTCTGAGTTTTCTCAAAGACTCTAAGTGACTGTGTTTAGACAGAATTGAGCTCTAGATTTTGTTGACCCTGTCTGAGATAAAACTTAATGTAAACCAAGGAGAATGCAATAATGGTGAGCTGAAGGGTTTTCAAGAAGGACAATGAACTTGTCATGCAGTGAGAGTGGGGTTGGTCTGTGACAGGTAATAAGACAAGGGGAAATGGCCTCAAATTGCACGAGGGGGAGGTTCAGGTTGGGTATAAGGAAATAGTTCTGTACAGAAAGGGTTGTTAAGTACTAGGATAAGCTCCCCAGAGAGGTGGCTGAGTAACCATCCCTGAATGTGTTTAAAAGCTGTCTGGATCTGGTGGTCAGGGACATGATTTAGTGGTGGGTTGTTAGAGTTATGGTTTTGTCACAGTTGGACTTGGTGATCTTGAAGGTCTTTTCCAACATGAACAATTCTGTGATTCTATGATCCTAAGGAAGATTGGACTGGGAATCATTAAAATCTGATTAATAGAGGTTACTGTGAGGAAGAGGATTCTCCCCACTACTATTAGTGGGATATGAAACTAGGTAAGATGAGAAGATTCTCCCTTGTTTGTCAAGTAAAGACCAAATTTGTTTCCTCTCCTGAGCTTCAAAAGCTGTATTGCAGTTGCTATTATATAGTTCTTTTGTGTGTATGAAATTAATTGTAAGTTATAGCAAATTCTTTGACATTTACCACAGTTTATTTTTCCTCTTTTGTTGTTTGTTTTCAGTCTGCTGCAGAAATCTGATCACCACAGCATTGCTTGCCAAAATATCAAAGAAACAGGGAAGGGAGGGTAATTATGATTTTGCCAAAAAATTTAGATCCAATATGCTATACTGTGTACAAATCTCTCTGACTAGAAAGTGACAGAGTGGTTTCATTTTGTACTACTGTACTGTACACACCTCTATTTTTTTTTTTTAATATTTTTGAACTGTAAGTCAGAATGCAACACTGTAATGCATTCAGGTATCTGTCTTGTCACTAAGGAATTAACAATATTTTAACTGACTAGATTGGGATACTGATCCTTAAATTCTGCATCTCATCCTTCTTCCCAGCTTTCCAAAAGTCATACAAAACTGAAAACTGGGGGTTGAACATAGATGTGCAAAATGATATTTTAGATGGGATTATAAGAATATATCACGTTTCTAATCTGATGAAATACATGAAAATAAACTTTTTAAGGAATATACTTTTCCATGTGATAAAGAGCCTCAGTGTTTCTGTAAAACAGGGCTGTCTCAGGAGAAGATTTTTCATGTTTTACAATGTGTCTTTGAGGGCAGAAGCTAAATCTTATAAATCTGGTAACAACATGTAACAATCTGTTAAACTGGGAATTTTTGTGCTTGAACTGAATGTAGAATCAGGATATATGCCTGTGTTGTTTTGCATGTGTATATAAGAAGATTGTCTTACAACAAATCTGTTTTCAGAAACTTTTACCTTCGGAATATGTGCCCTTCTCTGCAGCGATCATAAGCACTGAGAGCAGCGATGGGCTTTATTCTAGTTCTGTGTCCACGTACATATGAGCTTTGTTGAAAACTCTGATAGTTTTCCTGTCTTTGCCATAACTATATATTAATTCTACAGAAAAAAAAAATAATTCAATGCATGTTGTTTTGTTTTTAAACAGGATCACGAAATCTGGAAATTCTCCCACATTCTTCACCTCACCTATATAGATTCATAGATTCATAGATACATTAGGTTGGAAAGGACCTACAAGATCATCTAGTCCAACCATCCTCCTATCACCATATCTCTCCTCTCCTCTCACTCCCCATAGTCGTCCACTTCCTAATTTCTCCTATATATGACAGCAAACCTGAGCAGCTTTAAATACTGGGATTTCTTTCCCATACACGACATATTTGTAAAGATTGCTTGTTAAAAGTCATCTACTGAGCTGCATTGTTTTCTGGAGTGATGTGAAACATGACTGCTTTCTTAAGCAATAAGCTGTCAGATGGAATACATGAAGCAGACGCAGCATCCCACTGGTGAACACTGACTATTCATCTCCTTCACTAACAGTTGAAATTTCTATTTATAGCTTATGCTTTGTGAGTCAGAATTCTCTCTTTTAATGGATGAAATATCCAAATATTCAATCTACAAGCATATTGCTTTTTATTTTTTTTTTATGTATAATTCATTGATGTTTAACTATTTTTACAATCCATCTTAGGAAATCACTGTCCCAATTTCACTGTGAGTATGAGACCAACGCTGCTGCGACCAGCTGCCTGTCAATCACATGTCATTTACAGATGCCCCTGAACAACTCACTCCTCTAATTAGAGAAGGAAAAGTAACAGTTTAGGTTTGTCTTTGGACTTCAGTGGTAGCAGATGTGGGTCGTTGTCTTTTTTCTTTTTCATTGAGTAGACTAGTAAACTTTAAGTACAAAATATACAAGACTGCTTTTAAATTTTCTAATTAAAACTCACATCACCCTGTCCATGAAAGAAAGATATCATTCTGTTGTGGCAATAAAAGTTTTATTTTGTGGAAGATCATTATTTCAGTAAATTTTTATTAGCACACAAAAATATTTACAGCATTTTCGCACAAGAAAGTTAAACTTAATTAAGGTAATGTCTCTGTTAAGATATGTTAATAAGCAATACACTCTCAATATAGGCATACAGGTATGAATATTCAGAATTTAATGGACATTAAAGTTACAGCATTTTAACTAATTTCTAGGTATAATGGTCTGAATCTGTCTTCTAGCATAGAGAGAATTCTCAGGAAAGGAAAATCCGTTATTTTTTCACTATCCTCAGCAAGGCCCATGGCTATTCTTATATACTCTCACTCAAGTTAATATTGCAGTTGTTTTTATTTGAAGAGTCAAAGGGAGACAGAGAAGTCATTTTTCATGCTTGCAATTCCATGCCAGTTACAAATCTTAGTTTTATCTGCTGCTTAGGTTCATACGGTTGTGCACCTCTAACCATTTTTAAAAGGTAAGAAGAATTCAGATATAATTGGTTTATTGCTCAAAGCCTTAAGCCAAGGATATTTTAAGAGTGTTTGTTTCTAAGTACAGAAGAGGATGAAAACAAATTATTTTGCATTGTTACTCCTTATAAGATGTGTGATCCTCTTTACCAATATTTTTTCATGTAGCTGGTTTTAGACTTTCATAGGTGACAGAATGTGACCTGCCCTGTTCTGTTAGCTGCAGTAGACATAAATGCTCTTATAGCCAAAGGACTTCCACCTTCACCCTTGCACTTGAGGTCTTTGAATATTCCAAGTACAGGTATTCCTGCTCTTTTGGTAGTTCCATTGCTTTTCCATGGTCTACGTTTAGATGCTGCAAAGCAAGTTTTCATTATTATGTATGCCAAGGCTTGGGCACTTCAACATGGGTACTCTACATGGCCTGAAGTCAAATGTTGACTTCTGTTGACTTCTGTTGACTTCAGTTGCGTTCTGATATCTTCATTCATTTTAAGGATTACCTGATCAGAAGAATAGTTCCAGGGCCTTCACTACTGTTAGTTATAGGAAATTCAGTAGAAGGGAGGATGTATGATCAGCCAGTACATTCCAAGATCTTGTAAATTTAAAGAAAATATTGTGAGAAAAGCAGGATTTTTGTAGAAAAAGAAATAAAAAGTCAAGATGACAGTCCTGACAGTTGGTCAGGAGAAGCTAAGAGTATAGGCCCAGGAGTGATATTTAAGGAAGAATAACACTTTTTGGTATAAGATCTGAATAAAATATTGATACTAAATAATTGTTACTGGAAAGCAAAAAAAATCTTATTTCCAAGTAATAAACACTCCTTTCTGAATCTGATTTGAATAGTAGGAGTGAGAACAAACAAACAACAACAACAAAAAAGCAACCAAGCCAACAACAAATAATGGATTATAAAGAAAATACATATTCTCCTAAAAGGTGCCTAATAGTTGCATTTTATTCTCTGTAATTCACTTGGTTGGAGTGCAATTACACAGCATGAACGCTGTGATAAACTACTCTGCTTTTTATAAACATGAATCCACAAACAGCCACTAAATTTGATGAATCTTATTCTTAGTTCTATGGATATTACAGTTTCAATTCCTGAAGATGTCCTTTCCATGG
Source organism: Odontophorus gujanensis (assembly GCA_013399175.1). Lineage (NCBI taxonomy): Eukaryota > Metazoa > Chordata > Aves > Galliformes > Odontophoridae > Odontophorus > Odontophorus gujanensis. Next base: position 214,872 of record VXAB01006383.1, read on the forward strand.
CTAGCTCAGTGTCAAAGAATACAGTATTACTAAGTAAAGCAGCTCCATGTATCTTTCCCTTGTTTCTAATAACCACAGTCACTTTAAAGTTAGATTAACTTGTCTTTTCCTGAAGGCTAAATCTTTCAGTCTGAATGTATGAACAGCATGGAGAAAGCAGGGAGATAGGAGAAAAACTGAATAATTTTTTTTTTAAGGGCTATGGGAGTTCTCAGCATATGCAACAGGTCGTCATTACTGCTAGGATCATTGCCAGAAATTTACATTTTTATACCTGTGAAGCATGAGGTATCTTGCAAAGCTGGATAAGGTTTCCTTAGGCATTTTAATGCTTTTATGTATCTTTTTCTGCATTATACATGGTTAGTTATTCACAGACCTAGAACAGATAACTGCCGAAGCGGAGAGGAAAGACATGCAGTTTATCAGACTTACAGTCAGTTAGTAAAAGCTTTGAAACTGTTTTCTACTGTGAGTAGATTAGTGAGACAGGCTGGCCAAGCCTACATCCATCTTTGTGAATGATTTTTCTATTTTATTTTTATTTTTAATTCATATAGAAATACAAATAAAAACCAAAACGTACCAAACCAAAAAAAACCACACAACCATTTACACTAGTGGAGGCTCTACAGCATCTTAAGACTCACAGGGACATTTTTACCACTCCAGACAAAAGGGTAAAAAATACACAATTCAGACAAGTAGTTCAGCTGTGAGACAGCACTAAAATGTCTAAAATGATCAATTACACTGTAGACATCCAGAGAATTTCCAGAAATCAGTGCTGGAAACATGTTAGATTGTTCAGAGTTGTCATCCTAGTGTGCAAAGGTAACTTCAACAGACAGTCATGTAATAGCACTTGGCTACTGTAGCAAAAATAACAACTTTGATTCACTCTGACTTTCATTTTTAATTCAAAAATACGGAGTGGAAATCAGATGAAACTACTAGAGCTTTACGAGGCTTGACAATGAATTGTTGTTATTTATGTGAGTTCCATTTAAAGCAAAAGGTCAAACCACACATTCTTGAAACTCAGTCCTGACTGAAAATATTTGACAGCTACAGTAAGCCTGGATAAGTTTTCTGGCTTGTGATCAGAAATTCAAATGTTTTAATTCAAAATTTGATTCCAGATGCTGCTCTATACAAAGACATAGGGTTGATTTTTGTTTGTTTGTTTGTTTTATTTTTGTTTTTCCCCAGTGGAAAGCTCCTGTGTAACTCAACAAAACTTCATATATTCCCATCTTCTCAAGTTGACTTTCATAATGAGTTTCCTCTGTCCTTGACCATAGGAATCAACTAGTAAGCTATTCTATTTTCTGTGTCATTAGGGCACAGTTAGAAATAGACTATCCCTATTATACTCACTCTAGAGTAAGACAAATCAAGTGGACTGTGTTATAATTGCTCTAATAAAACAAACATTCTCATAACACATTCAAACCGTCCAAGAACAGTAATAAGATATGTATGTTCATATGAAATTCATTTTGTCTTATGCTTTGGATTATCTATTAATATGATATAAATAACTTTTCCTCTTGGGCGGACTTTTCCTCCAGTGAATCACGCTGGAGCTCAGGCTTTTGTCACATAGTCAATATGTGGTAGCATTTTAATCTCTGGTACTAGATGCCTCTTCAACATCTTGAAGTCCAACAAGCTTAAGAGTTCTCAAAAATATTTTCGTCTTACAGCTAAAATACTGGATATGTTTCTGGACCATTTGTTTTAAGACAACTTTTAATTTGCCTCCATTCTGAAGTCAGTTGTTTGTAAGTGCAAGTAATGTATGTATTGGAATAATCCCAAACCCGATAGGAGGTACCCACTTCCTGTTATGGCAAAGTGCCTTTTGGATATTTCAATCCTTTAACCCTTAGGATCAGGCAAAGAGTTTTTATGTGGCATTAAATGAAATTAACTTCATCTCACTTAAGACTGCCTTTTAAAATAAAATAATTAGTTTTGATTTGTCATGTGCAGCAGAGAACAGTTACAAAACACAAATGTATATAGTAAAAAAATTGAAGTGCAGCAGCACATCACTTCCATAAGCTGTTGAGAGATATTAAATATATGTACTGGGGCAGGTGGTAGAGCAGAAACTCATGCTGAAGAGCTTATGAAAGTAGTACCAAAGGAAATGAAGAGTATTTGAATGTTTGAATGTAATCGTTTGGTTTATTCTGTTTCATCTGTTATATCAAGTCACCCATTCTTTTGTCAGTTTTCCAATGTTATGCCAAAAATGGCATAGCATTGTTGGAGCTGTGTGCTATTTCAGAGCTTAGTGTTCACATTTGGGAATCTTACCGTGATGGTGAAATACCCTTGACAAACGCATTTAGTCACTTATCATTTGCCATTTACTGCAGTGCCTTGATGGATCAGTGCCCAGAAGCCACTGTACAGCCTTTGTGTTGAGAGAAAGCACTGCAGTGGCTCTTCTGCAAGGAGTTTTGAACCCTTGCTTTTGAACTCTTGGGTGTATGGAAGGAAGAGGATGAAATACATGGGAGGGGCAACTTTCCCATTTTCCCTTGCAGTTATCAGCTGAGGTAGAAAAGATTTCTACTGAGAAAACAGATTGGTGGATTTTGAGGGTTGAACGTGAGGTGAGTTATCTTAGCAATCAACTTCTTGGTTCATATGTGTTGAGTGCTAGTTTATCCAATGTACCATGAAGCAAAGGTGATCTCAGAAACAACTCAGGAAAAACAAAACAAAATAAAATGAAACCATTGTGCAGAGAAAGTGATACAAGGTAAGGTTCTTCCCCACTGCAGTGCAGTATGTGGCATCAGAATCTCTGACTCCTTCAGAAAGTGGTAGAACCTACCACCTGAAGCACTGAGGAGAATTTCAAACTTTACTGAAGTCAGCAACAAGGAGGCTTGTGCAAAGGTGACTGAAACTAACATGACACAGTTAATAGAGATGGAAGAAAACTTTGCACTAGGCAATTGTTACTGACACTCTCTTTAATTTGCTGCTGCTGCATGTTCCCTAGGTAAAAGAAAAAAATGAAAGAAACTACGCTGACACATCTTGTCCAAGCTTTCAAATATTTTTGTGTATATTGTTATTTAATTTATAATTTGCACTGCAATCTGTATTGGTCCAATTAATACTGCAGAAATTCCTAACAAATAGACATCAAGAACACAGTTTTTCTTTAGAATTGTATTTCAGAGATGTGGTACTTCCCATGGTTTGAATCGCTAGTGTAAAGAGCAGATAAGACCATTTTGCAATCATTTTGACAACCCCTTTTCCATCTTTGCCTGAGCTGTCTGTTTTTCTGGAAAGTGGTTAACACATCTGCCACGAGAAATGAAAGGGAAAAAACAGGAGATGGGAGGGTAGTTATTCATTTCATCCCTCTTCTGTGGCCTCTTCATGCTCTCTTCTATCTTCTCTCTTTCTTTTATCTATTGTTCCTTTTACCTGTCCTTCTTCTTTATCATGCTTTCATTAATAAATTATGCTTAAACTTCCCTTGCTAACTTATGCCTTTCTCTTTCCCACTTTTTTCCATCTTCTCCCATCATTGTCCAAAGTTGTAAACTCAGTTCCTGTTCTCCAATCTGTTCCTATTCTTGTGATCAATTTATCTCAACTCTGCTCCCTTCCCTGCCTCAGCAATTTTTTAAATACATAATTATTTCTTCTAACTTTCTTTTAAGGTGTTGATACCATATTCACACAGCAAGGAAATGTAAAGTGGGGATAAAAATAGAAAGAGTGGAAGGAAGCTGCTTTGTCATCCATGAGATGACAGAGCAGCAGGTAACTGCAAATAAATCTGGTTGAATGAATGTGAATTCTCTCTATCCTGGGACCAGTATGATAAAGAAGCGCACTATGAAAACACAACACAGTCCATCAGCAGTTCATGCTGTTGCTTTTAGCTTTGGGCCATTCCAGACTAATTCAGAAATGATGGAGCTAAGTCAACCTAGTTCTTCACACAATAGTAGTTTACTTTCAGACCTAATAAACCATATATTTTTATTATTTATGTCTTGCTGCTTAAAAAGTAAAACAACCTTAAAAGTTAATCTTTTATAATAGGAGGAAAAATGGGGGGCATTGTGAAAACCCCATATAGTAGCATAATGGGGAAACAGAACTAATAGAAAGAAAACTTTAAAATTATTTATCATGCTGATTGTATATTTAAAAAGGGGAATATACCACAATAATCATCCAGGTTTTTTGCCTTCAGCCTGTCTGAGGCCATGTGGTTTGGAGATCTGATCACTAGTCCGAAAACGAAAGGCTGTGTGCAAGATTTCTGGGGTGTTTTTTCCTGGAAAAGGTGAGAGGACAAAAGCAGACATCTATGACATAAACTTTATGCTTTATGAGGAAAATATCCATTTATCTATTTGTCTACCTATCTATCTATCTATCTTTATAGCTACATATAGAGAGAGGTCCTTATGTGTTTCAAGCTGTCACTAAATTGGAGGCAGGTATTTCTTTTATCTGAGAATTAGGTTAAAATACCTAAATTTGATATAACAGCTTGAACTAAGTGAATTGGACTTTCTTATTTGTTTTGCTTTTTCACATTCACTGTTCAGTATTTTCTGGTGTTATGCATAGTATTTCCATCAGTAAAGACAATTCTACCTATTTGGAGACAGAACAATGCAGAATATAGTGTTTGAACATTCAAACTGCATTCTGTAACAATCATTCTTCCTTAATGCACCTCAAAATGTTTTGTGTCGTACAATGTCTGTGTAATTTAGAAATCATTTCTGAACTGATACTTTGGGTGAGCATTATTAGCTGGCACCTTGTTATACAAATCAATCATTACTTTCTCATTTGTGTTCGTGTTGTCTTCCAGTACTTTTATTTTCCCTACAGTGGAAGCTTTGGTTATTTGTCTTTCAAACTGATGCCTCTTTCCTTTCCAACAGCTTCCTTTCCAGTTTTCTTTTAAATTGGCAGTCCTCTACCAATTTCCTTTCTTCTTTTCTCTTTCTTTCTTTCTTTCTTTCTTTCTTTCTTTCTTTCTTTCTTTCTTTCTTTCTTTCTTTCTTTCTTTCTTTCTTTCTTTCTTTCTTTCTTTCTTTCTTTCTTTCTTTCTTTCTTTCTTTCTTTCTTTCTTTCTTTCTTTCTTTTTCTCTCTTTGTTTTTTTTTCTGCTGTGTAACTAAAGCAATTTTCAGATTATATGGACTTTTAATAAACAATATTTAAATTTGATTTGCACTTTTATAAGCATCACTAGAGGGCAGTATTGATTAAATTAGTTTACAGAACAACAGGCGCAGTCTAGCGCTCAATGGAAACTTGAAGGCAGAAAAGCCTCAAGTATAAATATCCTTCCACTGTTAATAAATGACTGTCGTGCTCATTTTCCATCGTATTCTACATGTATAAATTAATAGTCATCTTAATATCCATGTGCATTAGATATTGTTACATGTAATTTAATGCAGGTAAAAGAACATTCTCTGTATTATTTTTTTTTTTATGAAACAGAAAGTCCATGGAGCTTGCTAGAGAGTAGAAGGCATTGAATTTGTTACAAATTATTATTTATATTCATAAATTTATTAAAAATAACTATTAAAGTGTTATTTTATATAATAAATGTAAACAAAGGTTTAATATATGTTGTTTCTCAGGGAAAATGTTTGCTGTGAAAAATAAATATATTCTAATTAATATATTCTATATTAAATAATGTAGAACAGAACATTTTAAAATAATGGACAGCAAAGATAACCAAAATTTTAAATGAAGACATTGACTCATTTGTTCTTATTGATTTACAGGTCTCCTGACAAATGCAGCAACACAGAATCCTCGTAGGAGTGGTTTAGGCTCTGTGTGAGCTACTTAACTTAGTCAAGTTTCACTGCTGTGGACCATCATCCATTAAATGTCATCAACTCAACTGTCTGTTTATCTGTATCTCATGAAAGACAGCATAATTTCTCTACATTATGAGCTAAAGTTTGTTCTACCATACTAAGGATCGCTGGACTAAGGAATATAGAAAAAAGAGATATGCTTGGGCATTAGCAATACAAAAAAAGTTCATGGTTAATGTTTCATCTGCGTTGTACACCACTGCTGGACTTGCTGTTACCTACATGTTTTAATCTGAAGAGTCTGCTACAATGAAGAGTATCATCCCAATCAGCCTTAGAGAAGACTGTTTTGCCTATGGGAGGACACTGAGGTGCAAAAGAGAAACTCTTCTTGTGCCCTAAACTGTCTGAATTGCTTTTATTTTCTTATACTTTCAATATATACAATAGACCAAAGAGCAAAATCTATTTTAAAGTGGACACAATCTTACTGTTAACAGAGTTATGTTGTTAATTTGTAGGGGGTCTCCACAAAGACATGATTCCAGCTTTCACAAAGCTGAGATGTTGTCCAGAAGAAGTCTTTATGGAAAGCTGCAGTAAAAACTAACCCAGAGACCAGCTCTTGAAATGTCACATTCAAGAGAACATAATGGAGCACTGAAAGGAAATGACCTATGTTTGCAAAACTTGGGACAAAAAGAACATAAACTGTCTACAAGGCACCTTTATTCCTCTGTACTTAGATTGACTTTCTCGTACTAAAATCATTTTCAGTTTTAACCAGTTAAACATGCCTCTTCTACAGTTCCATTTTTGATAGTTAAAGTTGGATAATACAGTATTTGCTAAGAGCATGTTTGGTCATCTGTGGCCTATGTCTCATCTGATACACCATTTAGCACCAGAAAGCAAATTAAAGAGAAAACAAAAGTAACACTTGTTTGAAAGAGATCATTAAATGTATTTTGAAAAGCCTAAAGTTATATATTTAACAGTTTTTATATGTTGTATATTTGTAGAAAATCCTATTTAACAATTAACGTGATGACTCTGACAGTCATGACAAGTTGTTCAGAGTTAAGTTGTGTTTTATTACTTCAGTTGTCTCTGAAGTGACTGGTGTCGTTTGCTTTCTTCCATTGGGACATTCTGGATGTAAAGCATGACCAGAGAGGACTGTGTAGAAAAAGCAAAGAATAATGTTGTTTATATTACATAAATGCATTCAACCATTGCACTGTTGGAAGGCATTTTTTATTTTAATTTTATTTTTTTTGTCTTTATGTACTGATAAAAATAGAGTGTAAAATATTTTACTCATTGCTCTTCATAGCAAGTTTTGTTTTTCTTTCTCTCTCTGTTTTTCTCTCTCCCTACTTTTATGTAATACAGTCTAAGGGTCTGTTTGCAGCCTGTTCCTTTCAGTGTTTACCTCATTGTTAGAAAGCCCACTGTTTCAGTATTATTGATTGGTAACAATTTAGTCAAGACAGCAAAGAAGGGGGGAAAAATGTGATAAAACAGAGAAACAGCAACAACAAACTTATTCCCTTTTACTGTACCTTTCTATGTGAAAGTTTGGTACATACTATAATGATGCAATCAAGAAGGGAGCTTCATTTCTTACTGGCAAATGTATTGTGGTTTCAAGTATACTACCTAATACTCCAATTAACTTTTAATGTTATGCTAGTTCTATGCTACTAAAGAAGAAAATATAGATAGATTTTTCAAATGACCATAGATGAAAGGTTCAAAAATGAAAAGTTGATTAAAGAACTTTTTTAAAGGCCTGTTTTAACACAGGTCTCTGCTTATTTAATGCAGAAGTTGAAGAAAATATGAACTATAGATAATTTTGTCTTTAAATAAAGTAAATATATACAAAATTATTATTTAATCTTAGGATTTTGACCAGTGTCAAGGTAGCAATTAAAACCCAGCCACTTGAAAAGTGTTATGGACTGACTGCACTATAAATGACCAATGTCAGGTTTAAAATGTCATGCAATAAATGATGGTAAATACATTTACTGTATATGTAGACCTCGAGAGCCAGATCCCTCACTCTACCAACTCTCTGTTTTGATTTATTTAAAAGGGAGTGTAGTAGACTTATTTAGTTAACACGGTACAATTAAATATGTTACATCATTTTTGTTGCTTTACAGTATTCAGTTTTGTGTTGGTTCAGCTAAATTATGAAAAATAAAGAAAATCCTTTTATAAGTGAGACTTTTGTTCCCTGAGCATGACGTGAGCATGGAAAGACTTATCAATGCAATACGAAATTGAGGACATGGGTCACATACTGAAACTGAAGTTTCACCCTTCCCTTTTCATGTCTTGAGTACATTCGTTCTGGTGTGCTTAGTTATAGATCAAATTAAGGTCAATTGTTCTCTGGAAACCAGATCCCACTGGAGGATCTAAGAATGGACATCTATAATCTCTGCATTTAAATTCATAGTTTCCAGTCACTTCTGAACATGCATGGTTATGTCTTAATTTTCTGAGTATCTCAAATGCTCAACAAAAGATGAATACTGTTTACATGGTCTACTCTGGACGAATATATCACACACAAAAATGTTGGGATTGTTTATCAGAGATCAGTTAAATTATTCGGTGTGCAACAGACACATCAGGATACTTAGAATGTTTGTATATTCCCTCCTCTTCTACAAAATTTTTCAAACAAAATATACTGACTGCCTTTGTTGCTGTGAATTACTAGCCTAAGAGCAGTAGTGGAATGTTTGTCTCTCAGGAACAATATGTTTTCAGAATGTTGTGAGCTTCTAATTTTACTAAAATAAGTTACATAAAAAAAGCATTTCTGAAACTATGTTATCTGCCTCTTCCAATGCTGCATTTGAAACACAGAGGAGAATGTCTTGATAGCATTCATTTCGCAGCTTGTCCACAAGTAACTTTTCAAAACACACTTGAAAGGGACCAGAAGAATACAGAAAATCACATAATAGACAAAAACAACCTCTTGAAATGCAGTAAACACATAAACAGTTTTTTAAAAAGCTTCTTTTTATCTTCTACTAGCCAAGGCAAGATCAGATGTAACTAGTACTGTTAATTAACTGTTTAGATATATAAAATGAGCTATCAAATGGAGCAGATATTAACACACTATAGCAATCAATGTAATACATTGTTTTCTAAATTCAGGACTATGATTTTATCTTATTTTGTCTCTCCCCAGACCAGTTCTTCTTTGCAGTAGCTCAGGTTTTATGCATACAATATCCTCAATCATTCACTTGTTTATAAAAAAACATTCACATAATGTTGCATAAATATTTAATTCAGACACTTATTAGTATAGCAGGTTCATAGAATCATATAATCATTAAGGTTGGTAAAGACCTCTAAGATCATCTAGTACAACTGTCCACCTACCACCAATATTGCCCACTGTGTTATGTTGCATAGTACCACATTTACACATTTCTTGAACGCCTCCAGGGAGGGGCAGTGACTCTACCACCTTCCTGGGCACTGTTCCAGAGCCTGACCACTGTTGGAGAGAAAGTTTTTCCTAATAACCAACCTGAAGCTTACCTGGCATAAGATTATGATAGGGACTTCTTTTCTGCAAGTGAGAATGTCTTACTCTGTGGTAGATAATATAGTTTCTACCATTAGTCGTTTGCTCTGTAAAGTAGTTCTGGAATAGCCAAGGTTAAAGTTGAATTTAGCTCACCAGTTTAGGGATTAGGACAAGTGACATTCATCACAATTGTGAGTACTATTCAGAGATTCCAGAAGAAAACAGAGAATTCAACACTGTGACTGAAGAACCTAAATGGTTATGGGGAACAAGTGAACTAGAAGATAGCAAACTGACTGTTTGAAAGGCATATCACCATACTGACTGTGACTGAGTCATGACTTGAGCCACTGAACTAGTGCAAAGGAAAATCACAAGCCAACATTGTAATTTAAAACAAAAACTAATTAAGGTTAGAAGTGATTTGCAGCTGTTATTTCTCTTGCTCAAAACTGTTCCCAGATATCACAACAACAGCATTATGTTTGTGTCCAGAATTGGTTAATGTCTGTCAGAGAATGTAAATGAAAATTGTATGCAAACTTTGTTGCAAAAATTCTCATAGAATTGTAGAATCGTAAAATACCAAAATTGGTAAAGATGTCTAAGGTCATCTAGTCCAATCATCCACCTTCCACCAATACTTCCACACTAAACTATGTCCCTTAACACAATGTCATTATAAAGGCCCAGAGAAGGTGGTACATACACTTAATGAAAAAAGAAACAATGTATTCTTGTTTTTATTTTATAGATGTTTTAAAAATTATGCTCTGGTTATTAATTTGTCATCCTCTAGAAATAATAATGTTAACTGAGAATGAGAACTGTCAAGCTGGACCAGCCAAATGTTTCTTCTAGGCTGACGCCATGTCTTAACTGCAACCTTTTTAATATTGCTGGGTTCTACAGGTAGCAAAATATGGCATAACCCTCCCTGAAGTAAATCTGTGTCTGAATTTCTAGGTTCTGGTTGGCGTGTGCTTTATGTCCTTGAGAGAAATAAGTCATTATATATATATTTTTAATACTTTACACAGTTACAGAAGTTACAACTAAGCAATTATGATACTTTCTTCCTAAATTCTTACCTCACATGTACATTGAAGCAGTGGATTTCAGATCAGGCTTAAACAAATAAAGATGGACAGGAAACAATATTCTACAACTGATACCAAGTTGGAGCATGAATAAAGAGAAGAAGCCAAGAAGGAAACTGAAAATAAGGCCAGAGATAAAAGATTTTTCATTTCAAAGTAGATAACTTCTTAATATTTAACAAGTGCAGGGGAGCAAAAAGGACTAAAAACTGAAATGAGGAAATAAGAAAATAAATATTCCTTTAACTACAGAGATGATAATTTAACTGATAATACAGTTGTCTTATTTTGAGATCTAAATCCCATTAAAATTTGACAGCCATGGATAATAGGTAAAAAAATAATTCTGCCACAAATTAAAAATAAAATAAGAAATATGAGAAAAATAAAACTGAATTGCAGTAAGTTAGAACAGACAGTGATTAATGAGGAGCCATTCTATGGCAGAATCAACACAAGTTCCTGAATTTCTTCATAATGTGAATGAAATATCAACAGAGGATGCATAAGTTGTTAGTATCTATAAATTAAATTCACAGGTTAGTGAAGGTGTGGGAGACCTATGAAGATCTATAGAGAGAAAACAGAACGTAAAGTATTATTAAAAAAAAAAAAGAAAAACTGAAAACTTTCAATTTATCATTTGTCATTCCAGCAAACAGATTATGGCCTCAGTAATGTAAAAATTTAGAACATGTACAAAAAGGGGAAAAATTGTTTTGTTCTGTTGTTGAGACTGACATTAATATTGGTTTGAAGCTCCTTAGTTCCTATGTCAAACTACTGATTTCATGTGGTAAATTGATGTTAGGTATGTTTTTTCAGAGTTCAGGCAGGACACTGGATGACTCTTAGGATGATGAATCTATAGTCACAAAACATGAGATACCTTGTGATGTCCTGCATAGCTGTCTTGGAAAGACCATGACCACAATTTTTAAGGTGTGAAGTCACCAACATCAGGCTAGTGAAAATGATATCATGCACCCTGATGTAGTGAAAAGATTCTATGTGAAAAAAAAAAAAAAAAGTTTATTTGTTCAGTTTATAATCAGAAAGCAACTTTTATGAAAATAAAGTAGCATGTAAAGCACAGTTAAAGTAAAATAATTCATAGAGGATGTTAATATATGTAGGTCACACTGAAAGTAATGTCTCTTATTTCCATGGAAACTACAGCAGATATAAAGAGCACAATAACACTATCTGATAGAGCAAATTTTCGGCTAACAATGATCTCTTTCAACAGTCATCATTAACTATGCATTTTCACCAGTGAAGAACAAGTCTTCACGTCTTGCTTGAAAACCTGCATGGCTGCCTGGAATATGGCTTGTTTTTCACACTGCTGAAACATTCCACTGTTTGGTCTCTAAAAACATTCATTAAGAATTGATGAATATAAGTGGGTGCAAGATTTTCCACATGGAGGAATTCAATGACACACCTTTTCTTCGTACACATTTCCATGTCAGATGCCATTTTCTCAGACTGCCCCTCTGCTACCATCTGTCAAACAGCAGCAATATGTAATGGAATGTTGGGAAGAATGTTAAACTTCTGCCATATCACCAATATCAGCCTCTGATGTAGTGGGACAACATAACAAAATAAGAGTCGTTACTTTCGATGCACCTCTCCTATATACACAAAATAGGAACTGTGTGTCAAAAATGTAATAAAAGGAAAAAAAGTACAAAAATTCTGTAAAGTACTTTCAGAACAACTGTGTAAAATTTTAGTCAGTATATATTAGTAATAGAGTCATCAGAGCTGTCTATCTTAGAAACATATAATCAAAGAAACAATGTAAGCATGTGCATAGATCAATTTAGATTATGAAAGTAATCTAACCACTACCTCAGTGGGCTAAATCACAATGAAAAAGTGCCTCTGCCTTCCTTCATTGTGTAGGAAGAAGCCTATATATGTATATATTCTTGTACAGTCAGTAAGAGAGTGTAGTACAGGTTCTTATACAGGCAAAACTACATGTCAACCATATAAGGTAGAGATTTTAGTGGCAGGAAATACTGACATCAGCTGTCATCTGAAATGACTTACTGAGTAGTGAAGGTGCTCCTGAATGACTTGCTGTAGGAAACTTAACCACTTATTAAAGTACAAAAGTACAAAAGTACTGCACAGAACAGGAACTCACAGAGCCTCATTAAAGAGGGCCTTCCCAACACAATGAGTAATGCAAATATTAGGGTAAATATATTTATGCTGTTATGTGAGACGGCATTTACTCTTCTGTATGCAAAACATGTCCATATAGACTGATGAAAAAAAATGTGTGCCAATTCTGTCCCCCTTGACAGTCACTTCTACTCTAATGTGTTTATGACGCCCTCTGAACAGAAATGCAACACAGACTACACCTTTACGACATGTTAGCCTGACTGACACCAAACAATAAAAAAGTATGTGGAGTCTTAAAGAAAAGTATGTATGAATTTGATAAAAATGTCAGTTCTTCAGTGAACACAGGTAACACTTGCACGACACTGGTAATGTTACATGATGGCCATTCAAAGCAAATCAAAGGATGGTGAGCTCTGGAACAGCAGGTATTCTAGTTGAGTAAATAATAATGACCTTGCTTTGCATAGGAAAGCAGCACGCACAAAAATGAGAATAATCACAAATAATTGTAATGCCATCCAAGGTCATTGTTATCTTATTCTCACTCAATCTACAGCAATCATAGGAGAATGTGCAATATAAATACTCAATAGCACTTACAATTCCAAGCATTCATGTGATTGTTTTTACTATAATAATAATAACTGTAATGAATTTAGTTCAGCTACCTTACTTTCCATTATGTTCTGCTGAGTCCACTTATTCTTCTAGAAGAAATACCAAAACTATAGGCTGCGTCTTTTCATGTACCAGATACTTTTCACTACATGAAGAAGCAGGGAACAGCAGGAATAAATACGGAAAGAGTGGAAAGCTTTTCCCAAGAGCAAATGAACCTTGTGGCTGGAAACCAAAAATCCAAAAACTATTTAAGGGCCTGAAGATGAAAGTTTTTAATGTGGAAGTTTAGGTCTCTCTAGATGAAACAATTAATCAACCAACCATCCAAAAAGTCAAGGAAAAAAAAAAACCTCAAAGGACAGAGGTTATGTAGTGCATTCAAGAGCATTATTTACACTTTAGAAAGCATGGTTTCTCTAATTCAGCTGTTCTATAAACAAAAAATTGTAAATCTAGATGCATATAGTAATGTCTGGTATCTTGACATGTAGTGGAAAAGCAAGAGAAGGAATACATATGACAGACTGCTGAAATTCTTAAAGGAAGGTCCTTGTCATCAAGACTCTATTTAAAATAGAAAATAAAATTTGCAGCTGCCCTGTGTACTGTTGCCTCAGTTTAATTTAAGTAGCATAATTCTGTGATTGTTATTCATGATGCTAAGTGCATTCATAACTTCCTCAAGAGAAGATTCTGTACAGACACCTAATTCTACAGAAGCAGAACCAAGTTATCTCCATCATTTCTGGATTCTGGCAGCAAGGCTGGGATCCTTGGAGAGATCAGATGCAAATGGGAAATACCTGTTGCCAACCTACTGACAAAGTGATCAAATCTTTTGGAAATTCACTCATACAGAAGTGATGTCAGCTGTAACTTAGTCCTCTGTAAGTTCATATCATTACTCAGTCCAAGTTCTTTCAGTCTAAAAAGCAGTTCTCAGGATCTGTAAAATAATGTGATTGATTTCTTTGTGGTTGTAAAGGTAGTTTTCCAGCATTTACAGGAATTAGGTATGATTGTAACCACTGGCAAAGAAGAAACAAAAGGTGAATGCTTGCTTCCTGTCTTTCTAGTGCCAACAGCATCTGCAATTTTGGATGAAATAACTAGTCATTCTTGAATGTTACCTGTGCATAGTTATGCTCTGAAACTTCCAGTGTATTACATAGTCCCATAAACATCTGGTTTGGGAACAACTGCATTCCCAGCTGAGAGTCATTTGTGATTGTATAGTGTCAGTTCCCTAGTGTGTGCCCAGAATTGCAGTAAGCCAAAATCCAGATGACTTAAATAGCTTCTTGATGTGACCAGACATAAGCATTTTGGTGAAAAAGAAATTTTTTTTAATTGGACTAAGCCACTAATTGAGAAAATCTTTGTAGGAGCTCTTAGCTGACATGGAATCTGAGCAGCCAAGGAATAGTCTAAATTTCCCTTTTTTAGATCATCATTACTAATACTAATTCATTATATTTTGAGATGATTTGCCAGTACATTGACTACTTCTTGGTAACTCTCTTCCAAAACACTCCTGTTATTGATGAGTAGTCCTTATTAGTTCTTATGATGAATGGCTGAGCAGCTTAATTTCAGGTTATATTTAGCATACTGAACGTATTTTAAGAAGAGAGGAATGCTGCAGGAAGTTTCTAAGAAGAGCAAATGGCCAAATCTTGCACATGCTGTACAGGAAACTCTTCCTAGGAATCAACATGGGTAGTGATACAGCTTCTTGCATCCCTGGAAGTTTCCAAATATCTAGAAGTTAAATACAGCAAGTGGGAGGTGAAGAGCTGTTCTGGTATCTGTTATTTTAATTGTACCCATGAGGTTAGAGTTTTCTCTGCTTCAGGAACATCTCCTTCTTTCTGGCATAGTAAAATATTATGAACTGAAAGCCCTTCTTGTCAGCTTATCCAAAGAAACGTGTGTAAGCTCCACTGCAAGGACAGTTTTTATTTTCATGATGATCACAGTAGTCTGTTGAGACAGCTGAACTGGCCAGAGTGAATGTTTGGCAGATTCATCTCCTGTATCGCTGTTTGGGAGTGATAGTTTCATGTTGACTTAGGAATGGTTGCATCCTGTAGCACAGTGTAGGTACAGCCATCACCTGCACTGCAGTGACCACAAACTGTTATAAGGGAACTGTTTCAAGGCTGTTCAGCCTGGTTTGGGTTCTTGTCTGGTTTCTGGCATCAAGAAGTGCAGGGTAAACAAACAGTCCAGTTCATGATGCTGTTTCTAGCTGCACTCTTCAACACTAGGCTGTCAGTAGGCCCTGAGTTAGATACTCTAAGAGAATTTTAAATAGGTTGCATAATCTCAAATTAGATCACAATGGCTGCCCTTCTGTGGGAAAAAAAAAAAAAAAAAAAGGTAGTGGAATATTTCTTCAGAATAAACTTCATATTAAAAAGAAGAAAAATATGCTTTTCCAGAAGCCTAGTACTGTTCTTTTTGGCTGTCTTGTGGAGAAGAAATGTGAAAATAACTCTGGATATATACACAATAAAATCTGTTTCCTTTCTATATACTAGTAAAGATGTAACGACTTTGGAAATAAGTCAATTCAGCTTGTAAAACAGCTATTTGGGCCCAATGGTGATTTTTGATGATCAGAAAACAACTCTTCCTCATGTACCATTTGAAATGGAAGTCAAAATGGAAAACAAATGGATATTCCTTCTCATTCACTTTTTTTAGATTATGTCTAAGGTTATATTCAGAGTTGAGAGTCTTACTAAATTTAAACATTTACTTACTCGGTGAAAAAAATCACAGAAGTTTGTGTACAGTGATGCCACCTGGTGACACCTAAAATGGTGATATTTAGCTTTGCTTTCTGTCTTTCCAAATGAAACATAAAAGCCATATCTAGATCCATCAGCTGATCAGTGCTGATGATCCTAAAGTTCCTGCTTTCTACATGAAAGAATATATTGCAATGCCTTCTAATATTGATTATGAGACGCATATCTGATGACCACTATGCTTTCATTTTACCTTCAAAAACTTCCTTACAACAAGGTGTATCTGTTTTAATGGCATTAGGAATGGATCTGTCCCTTAAACAGTGAGTTAGTTGAAGGGAATGCACTCTTTACAGTAATCTGTTCCTTATACATAGCATGTAGCAGGTTCAAAGCGAATACTGTATTGCTATATTCATTTCACTGAAAGGTTTCTCTTATTAGAATGCACTAACACTTCAGTCCTTCACAAGCTAAAACAGAATTCTTACTACTGTATTAATTAATTCAAATTGTAAAATAAAATAAAATAAGCCTATACCTAGTTATTAATAATTCTAGCAGAAAACTCCTACAATGACAGATGACATTAGCCTATAAGGCTTTATAACTTACATGGTAATAAAATGGGGTTACATTTTTGAATTAAATTGATAACATGACCAAATCGATTTCATTAGCGTATCTGTCATATTTGCTGTTAATGATGGCTAACAGTGGAATAGAAACTGACAACAATCCCTGAAAAACTGTGCAGATCAAAATTATATTATACTGGCATTCATGAATTTTAATACCCTTTTGTCATTGCTTTTTTGAACTCCCTTTTTAAATTTGAAGCTCACAAGAAGAGAACTAAACTTTCTAGACCTGTCTCAGCTCCTATTATTTCTATTGTTACAAGCTAATAGTCTCAAGAATGGAAGACATTTCCACTAACTAAAACAAAAAAAAAGTTCTTTATTTAGTGCCTCTTGTGAGTGCTTTTGGAGGAATGGATGAATCTCCACTCCTAAAGTATTGGCATCAGAGTCATTTCTCTTGAACGACTGGAGTGCTTTAGGATACCCAAATTGCTGTTTAGAAGGCTGTTTGTGGAAGATGCTATCTATATTAATAGACTTTGCTCCTCTGGTGTGTAACTCCCTTTAATGCTAATAGAAGTCCTGCAAAGATCTACAAGAGAGTATACCTACTGTTATGGATCATCACAACTCTCTAATCCCATTAGTAGGGCCTAAGTGTATGTGAACTAAAAGTGTGCAAGTAATGAAATGTTCACCTCAGAGCTACAATTGAGAACACCAAAACACTTTCATAATGAGATAACTGGACCTCTCTGCTACCTGAAAATATGACCAGATATTAAATACATATCACATGATGATTACCCTTTTCCATTTAAAGTCCCTGATTAGAATCTTTTTCTTGGGTTAAAATCATAAAAAATAGATAACTAATAAGTAGAAGCAGAGTACGAGTAAGGTATAACATTATCTTAAATATTTTATTGATCATTTTAAATATGCTATCTTGAATATATATACAAATTGTGAATGGCACTGTGTCTGGTTTGAGTGTACTGCCTTACTTGCTCTCACAGATAATGCCTCTGTAACAGTCAGCAGCTATGATAGCAAAATAGGTAAACAAATTCAGAGAAGCTGTAATCAGTATGTTTTATGCAGGAGAGGGAGAAATGTTTAGTGTGCAATATGTGAGGGTTTGTTCCGGCCTTGAAGACTTGGTCTTGGCCTTTTCTATGATAGAGTTAACAAAATTAATGAGATTTAAATTTCATCCTGTTCTGAAGATACACTTACAGACAGGAGACTCTTCATAGAGAGAATGTCTGTCTGTGTACTTATTGACAATGTGTACCAAAATATTTCTGCCCTTGGTATTCATAATTATAGTATTGGTATTTTGAATGTGTGGTGGTTTGAAGCCAAACATCCAACCAGATGTTTTCTCACTGTCCCACCTCAACAGGACACAGAGAGAAAATGAGAATGAAAAGTCTGTGGGTCAAGTCTGAAATAGGGACTTAGCTTATCAGTTAACCATCACAGGCAAAACAGACTCAGTTGGGGATTTTTTTTTTTTCCATTTAAGATAAGAGTGGATAGCAAGAAACAAGTATAAAAAGAACACCTTTCCTCTCCTCTTTTTCCCAAGGCTCAACTTCACTCCTTTGTTCTGAACTCCTCACCTTCCACCTGAATGCTTGGAGGGTTTAGAGAATGGGGATCAGTGGTCAACCACCTCTGCTGATCCGTTCTCCTCACACTTTGCCAAGCGTGAACTGCAATGCATCAGAATAAGCCTGTTTCTGCATGGATCTTCCACAAGCTGCAGCTCCCTCAATGCTTATCCAGTGTTCGAATGTGGGGTTTTCTACAGTCTGCAGTGTGGACATGTTTCAACAGGCACCCTGAGCACCTTCTCCCACTTTGCCTTCCCTGACCTAAGGGTTCATAGAGTTGATTATCACAATATTTTCTTCACTCTTCACTATCTGTGTACCATATTTAATTGTATTTTAAATACATTTCCATACAGGTACCACCATGTTGGCTCCTGAGTCCATCCATGCCCTGCAGTGGGGCTGCTGGAGTCAGCTGGAACCAACTGTATCTGAAACAGGGCACCCCTGGCCTTTCCTCCTCACAGAGAGCACCTGTACCCCTCTACTGTCAAAACCTTGCCATGGACAAACAATACCATGTGTTTTACTGTAAGTATTTTTGTCCTGGTTTCAGCTAGGGCAGAGTTATTTTCCTCTTAGTGTCTGGTATGATGCCATGTTTCGCTTTATGAGAAAAATTATTTGATAACATACTGATGTTGTTGCTAAGCAGTGCTTACAGAGACAAGGACGTTTCTTGTACTGTCCTGCCAGCAGGGGAACTGGAGGGGTACAAAGAGTTGGGAAGGAACAGATCCAGGACTGCTGACCTAAAGTGTCCGAAGGGATATTCAAAACCATAGAATCATAGAATCATTTGTATTGGAAGAGGCTCTTGAAGTTCATCTAGTTCAAATCCTCTACAGTGAACAGGGACTTCTGCAGCTAGATCAGATTGCTCAGAGCCCAGTTCAGTGTGACCTTTAATGTCTCCAGAGATGGGGATCCTTCACCTTTCTGGGCAACCTGTTGCAGTATCTCATCACTCTTACTGTACACCTTTCTTTCCTTATATCCAATCTAAATCTCTCCTTTTTTAATTTGAAACCATTTCTGTTTGTTGTATCAAGGCAGATGCAGCTAAAGAGTCTGTACCCTTCTGTCTCATACCGCTGTTTTGATACTGAAGGGGTATGACATCATGTGAAAAAAACTATAAAGCTGAATTCTGATGCAGGGCTCAACCACTGCTCAGGAACTGTCTGGGCAACCATCTGTGGGTGATCAGCAATTGTTTTGTGCATATTTGTTTTGTATATAAAACATATATATGTAAATATATGAAATAATTACTGTTATTTCTCTCTTGCTTTTCTGACTTAGCAAATAGTTTTTATCTCAATCTTGAAGTTCTACTTTTATTTCCAGTTCTGTCCTCCAACTTACTGGGAGCAGACGGAGCGAGCTGTTTGCAGTTTAACTGCTTACTGTGTTAAACCACTATAGTCCTAGTTGCACTGAAAGTGAGGCTTGAAGGGTTGAGATAACAACAGATCTGATCAGAACACGTTAAAACAAAACTGTTCTAAGTGATACAGTAGCTTAAAAGTTGTTCATCACAAGGCTGATCTTTTCGCTCACAGTGTTATATACTTGCTTTCAGGGTTGTTTTTCTTAACGCTGGTTGTGTTGTTTATCATCTATGAGGGCTGGCCTTTATGGTTTTGACAGTTTGTCTATAGTATGTGCTCATGTTGAATCACTCATGGACTTAAACTGATACTTGTAAACAATAATGCCCTCAGTCTCAGACTTCAGGAACCTTATTGTGGGGACTTTTAACAAGTAACACTCTTTACTCAAGGCAAGCTAAAATAATTGTTGAAAATTTGAATATACTTGGGATATTTAAACTTGTATGATACTACTACTATGTCTTATCCAAACGTTTCTAGTTTTATTTATGGTTAAGAAATTATTCGAAGATACCACCCAGGGATCCCCCCTGAGGCAGGATGGTTGTGTGTGGGAAGGTGCCTGGGAAGATATGTGCAGGTATCTATCACAGTTATCACCTCCAATGGGTCTGGAACTCACACTTGAACAAGCGAAGAATCCTAGAACACTGGCAGAATGTTTTAAAAAGGTATATCCTTATCCTGGCAATGCCAAAGTTTGTTGCAATTTTCTGGGTTCTGGAGTGCGCCTATCAAACTCAATTCAGTGCTATTCAGCACCATCAAAAGGAAAAAATGCCTCTGGATCTGACCCAATCCCTGTGCCAGGCCCTGTGGCTGAACCAGAGAACCAGCCCCTGCCTGTATGTCCACAAGCAGAAGCTAGGGAATTGAAAGTCAGCTTATTTAGTAAGGAAGAAGAAGAAGGTACTCCATACCAGGGCCATTACTGTAATGGGGAGAAGAGGCAGAGGGTGTAAATAAGTCAGTAACCACCTGATACCTATCCCTAGGTGAGCTATGTGAAAAGATTTCAGCTCTCATCCAGATGAGTAGTGGTTCAGGTAGGTCTGTACTGGCAACAAAAGGGTGCATTATTTCTAGCTCTGTGGGCCTATTACACCTAAGGCATTCAAGGAAGTGATGCAACCTGTAGATGGGCTCAAGATCGAGGGGTGGACTTGTGCATGAACATTAATGCACAGTGATTCATGAATGTAAAACATACTCTGCAAAGCAGATGGAGCCTATTCAGTATGAAGGACGATGTCTGGAATATAAATCCAGAGAGACTTGGTAGGTGGATTTTATCGCACTCCCACAAACCCACCATGGTAAACACCTTATGCTTACAATGGTGGAAGCAACCTTGAGATTGCTACAGATATACCTTGTGCCACAAGTCACTGCCCAATATACTATTCATGGATTTTAAAAGCAAGTCTTATGGTGACATTGCACTCCAGAAATAATTTAGTCCAATTATATAATGGGACTCATTTCTGAAATGACCTCATTTCCATCTGGGCCATAGAGCATGGCACTGAGTGGGTGTACCATATCCCCTTATCATGCACCAGCCTCTGGGAAAATCGAATGATACAAGGTACTGTTAAAAACTACACTGAAAGCAATGGGTACTGGAATATTCAAACACTGGGACACACACTTATCAAAAGCCACCCACTTTGTCAACACTTGGGAATCTGCTAATTGATCTGGCCCTGCCCAGTCAAACCTCTTACTTACTGGATAAGGAGACAATGTCCCTGTATTTCATGCGAAAAAAATGCTGGGCAAGGCAGTCTGTGTTATTCTTCCCTTGGGAAAAGGCAAGACTATCCATGGGACTGCTTATGTTCTAGGGCCTGAGTACACTTGGTTGTAATGCAGAGAGAATAGGATATCTGGTGTGTATCTCTGGGCGATTTGATGTTAAGTGATAGCAGCCAATAATTTGAAATGTATGATGTCAATTACTACATAATACTGCATTCCATCATTACTGTAGTTGCTATATGCCTTGTCAGGGGCATTCCTTAAAGAAGGAGTTCTGATGAAACCAGAATTGACTTCAGCATGGAACAGTTCAACACTGTGTATCATCCCTCCTGCCCTGAAGGACTGATATGAGAGGTGGATCTCAAAGACACGGACAAAATGAACTCCACTGACAGTTAACAGGGATGGCTGATAGACCACGAGAATGATATGTATGTGCACGTACACCAAAAGGCAAGATAGGTAATGGTAATTAAGATGCATAGGAAATTGTGAGATTTGAGTATAATGTAAATGATATGGAATAAATGAGGGATATTACTTCATTGGTCTCCAGCACAATGGTGAGAGTAAGAAGAAAGAAAAATCAGGGAAATACACAGGAAGGAAACAACTGTGGGTAAAACTTAGTTTCTTTGTTCTACTGCATACCTGGAACAATGTAACGCCCCTGGTGGTGTGCTCTACAGAAATAGCAGCAACAACATGCACATCCAGCAGTGCTAATCCAGCAGGGAAATTATTTCATTTGAATATTTTCCAACAATTTGGATGTCCCCTCCCAGTGGTTCTGCTGGACAATTTAATAATAATAATAATAATAAAAAACTGCACAAAACCACATGCTCTACTTCAGTGAAAGATGTGTTTTGTTTTTTACTTCTAATTATTTTTTCCCCTTAAAGCTCTCTTCATTAATTGTAATACAGAAGGTTTAGCCTATAATCCAGTACATTTTACTAGCAACTGTCTTCAAAGAGAAACTCTACTGATATTCAATGCCACTTAAGTAACTATGTAAAAAATAATAATTTCTTAACTGCAGACATCAATGAAAAAAATATGGTAAAGTTTCTTCACAGTGGCGCTGACACTTGGAAATTTATGAAGCCAACAGAGATGAATTTTACTTCCTTGACAACCTCATTTTGGTCTGAGCAAAATTCTCTTTTCCCAAGTCTGTGTCATCTTCTACCTCTGGGGATAGTGGCTATTTCACTTGATTAAATACCAAACCAAAACTGGAATTTAGAGTTGAATTACAATACAAAGGGAAAAAGAAAAAAAAAAAAAAAAAAAAAAAAAAAGAAAAACCCAAGAGCATTTGAAAAGGCATTTTCTTCCTTGTACAACCAACTCCAGGCGCTGAGA
Organism: Odontophorus gujanensis; assembly: GCA_013399175.1. Lineage (NCBI taxonomy): Eukaryota > Metazoa > Chordata > Aves > Galliformes > Odontophoridae > Odontophorus > Odontophorus gujanensis. The sequence goes on from VXAB01006383.1 coordinate 237,657, forward strand.
CATACTGGAAGTCCTTTTAGTTTACATTACAGCCAATGGAAAAACATATTACACTTACAGAGCTGCAATCTGTGACTAATTTTTTCACTCAGAGTATTCCTTTCAGACCATCTTCTCTTGTTTATTTTAAGGTTTAATACCTCTACCCATGACTATATACCTTCAGTGTGAAGCCTGTATCAACAGGAGTTCATAATAAATATCAGAGGGAGATGGTCCTCCTACATTCTTCTCTGCTTCTTTCCCCTTACCAGCCCTCTCACAAAATTTTAGGCATGGTCTTCCTTTGCAGGTGTGGAACTGCAATGGTAAGTTTATTACAGTTTGTGTCGGTTAGACATGAATATAGTGAATAACATTTTACACGGAAAAAAATTGATTTATGTAATTAAAAAAAAATGTTTTTTAATGAGTTAGCTTTCAGCAGAAATCTCTGCAATTTGGATATGCTACATACTGGTACATTTCTATCCATCCCACCATGGTGGAGTGCAACCTGCTTTAAAAACAAAACAAAACATAACAAAGAAAACAAAACAAAACAAAGAAAACAAACCAAAACAAAGCAAAACAGACTGTATTTTTGATGCTCTAGTAGAAAATAGTGGAAAATATGGCAGCAATATATTCATGCAATGCTCTTCAAAAAGAAAGTAAATATTAGTGCAACTTAAAAATTGTCTGCTGTTCTCCAACATGTATGTCTTTTCAAAGAAAAGGTGATTTTATCAGGTACCTCTGCAGACAGTATTATGGTATTTCTGCCTCCCTCTTATCCTACTTTTCACCGAGTATGCTCTACACTGCTCTACATCAACACAAAAGAAGATGGAAAATTCCATATTATTCAGTTATTTTAATACATAAATTTAATTTAACAGAGATTTTGTAAGTATTTGTTTTAAATAACATCAAAATGATCTCTTCAGATGAAGAGAACAAACACATGACAGACTGCCTCTCCAAGGCAAGATGGCAGATAAGACAGAAAGGTGGAAAAAAGAAAAACTATAAATTAGATTTTTTTTTTTTTTCACAGAGTAGGCCCTTGGTTCAACTCACTTTTATTTATGCATTGTTTCAAAGCCTGTTCGTGTTTAAAAGTGGAACCTTATTTGAGTTTCCTTTCTTGAATTTCTTATGAGAAAGATAAGAGCATTTTCCCATATTGCATTCTACTTTAAAAAAAAATGTAATTTTTAAGAAAGTTTGCAACATGATAATGAACATCCATTTCTTATTTTTATCCAGTTACTCAATTTGACTCATTATTTAATATATGCAGACATCGTTCAGACCACCATTTAATGCATACCACCACAAGATATATTACCATTGTTTATGATCTAATTCTAATTAAAGGCTATGCAGGAATGAGAAAGGGGTCGATATCTAATATGTTTTTTCCATCTGCTTTTCTCATCATTGCTACCATGTCAGAGAAGGTGTCAATACTTTGTACTCATACATGTGTGTTACTTTTCCACTGATACAAACAAGGTCATCTGGGATATAGGATGTTTTTAGTCCCCTAAAGTTGCTAAATTATTATGCAGTTTTCAGTCAGCATATTCAAAACCTGACATAAACTATAAACATATTTGAAATGCTAAGTTTGTGATATCTACAAACAAAATAAACATCTTATCTTAAACCATTAAAACATCACTTGCAAAGATTCAGAGTAAATGCTTGCTGGATGCTTTTATTTGTTGAAAATTTCTAAAAGTTGTCAGTTTTATAATAAATTTCTGTGAATGCATTTTCACAATAAATTCAGAGAAACTCCACTGGAAATATTTCTATATGATACAGAAGGCAAATAACATTCACAAGAACGTAATCTTATTTTTCCAAAAGGCTTCAGTTGACAGTCTTGATAGTGTTAAAAAACTTCTCTTGTGCTAGTGGTTGCACTCATTAAACTGAGCAGTTTACCATTATATGCGTAGCTTCATAGGATTGTTTCATACTAAGCTGACCTGTGGTCATCCAGTTGTAAGAAGTAGTATCCACACTAATGTTATTGTTTCTTATGTTCTCCAACCAGTTTGCATCTAGTCCTAACTCTAGATTCTGTCAAGTGACTCACTTCCTTTACTATTCAACTATTACTTCTGTTTTCCTGTTAGCTTTTTCTGCGTTTCTTTGTTGTTTTTTGTTTTTGTTTTTCCTCAACACTATGCAGAGTTTCTTAGCATTTATGGAATTAGAGAATCAAGACTGTGCCTATATTCCTCAAGGGTAGCATGTTTGCAAAGAAATTAAAATAAAGGTTGGAAAACAACCCAGTATTGTAGAAGATGTCTAACTGCATCTGTGCCTTCTAAGACATCAGATGGTAAAGTTCTGACACAAATACAAATGGGATTTATGTCAGCGATTTCAAAAGAACTGGGCTTTCATTTTTTTCTGTTTACACTTCCCTCAACACATTATAAACTGAGTAAGATGGTTGTGATATTATCCTGATTGAGGTCTACAGTGAACTCAAGAGTAGCACTGGCAATGTTGAAACAGACTTTTTGTGGTAAACAATCCATGAAAGTCAAAAGAACAAAAATAAGATAAATGAAAGGATATAAAATATGGGAATAAATGGAAAATTAATCGTTCTGTTTTCCTTGTAAGAATACCATTTACCCATGAGGTTGTAACCAATGTTAAACAATAAAATGGACCATTTGGCTTTATTTTCTTGTAACCTTGGATTTACAAAAAATCCTTTAGCAACTTATTTGGAAACTTAAGTGATCATCAATTAAGTGTTTTAACACTACTTATAGATAACTACACATTTTCTCTCTGCTATGTTTTACCCATGTTAAATTCAAACTCATTATCTTAAAGAAGATAAATATATACTCAATTTTATGTTTTACAAACTTGTATAAGTCATGCCAACTGAATGAATACTTCTTTGGAAAAAAAAATACAATAAATAATTAACAATATTGTTAGAACTTTTCTCCTACTAGACTTCAACTTTAAATAAATGAATATCACTCAAAGAATATAACTGTGATTTAGATTGTTATCTCTTTAAAACTCTCACAGATCTAGCCTAAAGAACTGCATCTGAATTAACCTTTATATATATAATTTAAATATGTAAAAGGAGAACACTGCATTCACATTACAAAGAGAATGTGTGTATTGATGTTTGGGAGTCCCCAGATATGAAACTGAAAAAGTCAAAATGTCATCCATGTGATATGACATTGTCATACAAAAAAAATTCTGGGATAGAGGGCAGCAAAAAGTCTAGGGTAAAATAAACAATGAGTGACATTTATCTAATCTAAATTGATACATCTGAACGCTGTGTTCAGATGTATCAATTTAGATTAGATAAATAATAGAATTAACAATAGAATTTTTCTTGTATCAGTTTTAACAGGCTCAGTCATAGGTGAGTTGTTCTAATGCTTCCATTACAGTCAGTGGAGATATTTTAAGTGCAATTAATAGTGCCTTGAGAACAATATACCTTCTGCTAAGGGAGCTACCAATATATGGTCCAGTTAATCGCATGCATATTAGTAGCTAGATTTCTCCTTAATGAGAATATAAACACAAGTTATGTAGCTGCTTGTATCATATAGAACTAAAATCAGTCAAAATTTGCCACTACTGTAACTGAGTATAACCCTTTTACACCCAATAGGTCACCCCCAGAAGAAAAGGTACATATTATAGAACAAGACGTGCAAGTAGCGTGGAACCTGAATCCCTTCACAGTGACTGCAGAGGAAGTCTAGTTGTATAACTTAAGTCAGATTTCTAATTTATAATATTTGTACTTCTGTATTTAAAGATTGACAGATGAATGAAAGTTAGACAACTCATTTCTGTTTTAGTTAAGGGTATTTCAGTTCCCATAAGAATTCTCTTTGCTTTATAGGGTAAATCATTATGATTTTATGTATGATTTTCTTGACTAGCTTTCTTTACATTGTTAAATGGATGACATACTTTCTATAAAATATAGAAAGTAATCTAGCACTGTTAATTTCTATGGGATTTTTTTAAGACCTCTAAAGTTGAAGTGTGTTATCAAGCTCATGAAATTCATGAGGCAACAGAGGAGATAGGTTATCTACAATACTAATTTTATCCATTAAGCAGTTCAATTAGAAGGGAAAAAAGTATAGTGCTCTATACGGACTTTCTGTTTCACTGTTCTCTGAGGGCTAAAGCTTCACTTTGTTACAAAACTGAGATATAGGATTATTCTCCTTTTTGTTAATGTAAACATACTAATAAAATTGTTTTAAATAGACTTTTTAATGATGAAATTTGGATTTCTATTCAGCACACATAAGCATGCCAAGATTCAAAACCCAAAGCCACCTCTGTGAAATTCCCTTTCTTCTTCAAATTACTTGCATAACAGTGGTGGCAGGAACATAGTCCTGTCCACTGAGGATAAGGATGTCACAGGACCTACAAAAACTGAAATATAAAGGTTTTTTGCCTTCATCATGACAGTATTCCAGTGTCCAAATAACGGGACTGTAGGTGGAAGTCTTGATGCATTTACATGTATTTGAGATCCTTGGTGAGGATGGATTCAAAATTGAGTAAATGTTGTTGCCTCGACTGAAAGATAATTTAATAACTGGTCATGGAAAATATGAATATACGGTTACCTTTCCCTCTTCTCTCTTTTTCCACTCAGCTGTTGAGCCATAATACTGCTTGCTCCTGGCCAGACATTTTTCTATTGTGTCACTGAGTCAGATGAGGTAAGTTCAATATACAATATATTGGACACATGTTTGAGCTCCGCTATAAAAGAATCTTGTAACTTCCTATTTCTTCTAAATGCAATGCTTAAATTCCCATGGATCCAAGCAGTTAGCCTTTCACTCTCATGCGGAACTCTCACTGTATTAAGTGTGATTTCTGTCTGCAGATGTGTTGTAGAATCAAATCCATTTTCTGTTATTCACATGGTAATATACAGTACAATCACCCCTCTCCATGAGTATCGAATATCAATACAAATCAGAGGCTTCTGATTCAAATAATCCACGTTTCTCTCTTTGTAGACAGACAAAAATGAACATGAGGTCTAAAGGTTCACTAAGATGTTGTGATTTGAGAATAACTTCTTGTGTACCAGTGTAATCAGTCAAACAATGTTAATTATAGCATTGTAAAAATCAGAAATGCCTAAATCTAAAACATTTAGAAGTTATGTGATAGATATTAAACACCTCTGAGAAGGAAAAATGCTGTAGGCAAGTGTTTTTAATAAGTCTAGTTTGGTTAATTGTTGCCTGAAGCATTTCTGAACTAATTACTTACCTCCAAAGGACGGAGGGCAGGGGGGCATACTCCATGTTTTCAGCATAGAAGCGCCAGATATTGATTTTCTTTAATTGACAGGATATGGTACTAGACAGACCAGACGGAGCTGAAGGTTAAGCCATTTATAGAAAGTGATAGCCAGGTCCTACAGTGTCACACAGTGCATCAGTGTGAAAGGGAGACCCAGTCCCTGAATTTCTGCTCTTTATGGGAGAGGATTATTTGTCTCTGTCATCTGCCCTTTATGGTTCATTTAACATCTTAAATAGCCTGTGTATATTAACAGTGCTTTGTAGTTGCACAGCTCCCAAACCAAAGATAGCTTCCCTGTTTAACTGGAGTATTTTAGCCATTTGCTTGACAAGGTGTATGTTGTTCAACAAATAATACACAATGAATTATTTTTTTAAGTCCATTTTATTTACAACCTTGCAGATGGTTTAAAAATGAGTTTAAGATGCCTTTTCACTTTCTGCACACCTACCTCTCACCTGTTTTTATTATGAATAAATATGCATATTGAAAAAAAAATAATTAATAGTAATTTTGACATTGGCATTTAGTAGAGTCTGGGATTTTACCAAAGGTCTTTAAGGAATTTTTGTCTGACTTGATAGATGTAATTTTTCTTAACATAATTTGAGGTATTTGAAATATTACAAGTGCCAGTATAATACAAAGCACCATGACCTTTACATCTCATGGAACTACATCTGATGTATAAACAGACATTTGCCAACTATTAGAGCCATTCTAGTTTACTGCAATATGTAAAGAAGAAGAGCAGTAATAAATGCAGCACGGGATCTTAATGCATGCTATCAGTATTAGCTCTGCTCATTTAAACTTACTAATTTTAAAAAAGTTTCTTCTTGTTCTGAATTATTTGTGATTTCTTGTTTTTATTTCAGTCCTTCAGTTTTCTTTGTGATTTCTTTTTCTCTTTCATGGTGATTAACTTCTGCTTAGTCTTTTCTCTTTCAGACTAACTTTTACTGATTTCCCAGCTACCAATTTCTATGTCCTCTTGTTTTTACTCCTTTGCCCCTCTCTTCAAAAGCTCAAGTATGTACCAGCAGGAATCAAATACCCTTGCTGGGAGCAAGAGCACTATAGTTTTTCCCTGTAGTTAACAGCGAGATGTGTCTTGGTTCTTTGGTGGGATAAACTGCCCTCTGAAGGTTCCTATCTCTAATTTGTTTTTCTGTAGAGGCGACCTAGGGTGACTGATGCTCCTAACTTAGCAGGCTTTCTCACGTTAAGTGGGCTGAATCTAGACCTCATTCATCTCACATTTTTTTTTTTTGTCCCAGTTGTTTCAAAGTAACAACATCGTAACTTCTGCTTGTCATGTACCTTCTTTTTTTTTTTTCCTTTTTCCCTTCTGCATTGCCTTCTTTCACCTGTGTTTGGTTAGAATGAATTTATGTTGCAGACACTAATAGCTGCTCATCCAAATTGGGTATCATCTCCATGAACGGAAGTATTCTCAGTTCCTTTGTAGGAAACAGTCAGAGACGAGCATTTCCAGAGAACAATTCATACTGCAGGCAAATTGAATTTTCTCTTATAGTGTCTAAATCTTCTCACTAGTTGCAGAGAGAAATTCTGGAGTGCTTGTGACTACGACTTAAAGCATTTGATTTTGTCGTGACAATTCATTCATCTCATCTGAATTAAAATGAGAAATGTTATGAAGAAAATATATCCAGTTCCCATCAGCAAAGTTTTTACTAGTTCAACTCTTCCTATGTTGAGAAGCAATACAATAATTTCTACAAATGAAACCAAATAATCTTTAATCCATTTCCTTACATTTAAAGAACGTGTGAATATGGCAAGCTTAAAAGAAAATTTTGCTTCAAATAATGACTTATTCTTATAATTTTTCTATATAAAATGTAATTACTTTTTTTTTTCATTATGTAAGAGTAAAATCTCTGAAAAATATTCCAATCTCGAACTATTAGTCTTACTAACCATGTATACTTCCCCCAAGACTTCTTACTTTTAAACAGTGTTTATAATTATTGAACTACTGTTTTTCTTTGATACAGACAGGATACCTATATGGAAAAGACATGGAGTAAACAGAAAAAGATCTTATAAAAAGGCTTTAATTCATTCTTTCTCCTTCCCTTTAAATTGGTAAATACAGGTCCAAAGACAAGTTTTATGCTTTTAACAACATAACAAAATAGCTGTGAAAATTTAATGGTTCATCGCAATTGCCTTGTATTCATTCTTTAGGAAAGGAAATTACAGTAAGAAGAGAAACAGAGATAAATGACTGGTATTTTTGGTATACATATATATATTTGTTTTATTGTTTTGTACATGAAAATATGTTATGTATAAAGCAGGCTGAACTCAAAACCAAAGCCCCTATTTTGATGTCTTTTGGATTTAGTTCTATTTTCACATTACCACTGGGGTCCATTTTGACTTAAAGGGCATATATTTGTGTAAACAAAAGTTTAAATGCCTCTGTAAGCTAAAATCATAGCAACTTAGAAAATCTTGAGTCTCTTTATCAGCAAACAATAATGTCTTTGAAATTTGCTTCACTGCTTCTTGAAGACTAAATTAGAACAATAATGTGGCTGTTAAGCAACTCTGACACGTTTACTGGCTTATGGGATTTCTTGGGTAGCCATTAGTGCCATGACAAAATAGGTCTCCGAGACTCTGATTTGCTCTCTATATAGTAAGAATTTCTTTTTAAGCAGTTGAATTGAGTGAAAGTTTAGAGTTTTTTAGAGTTATTCAAGCCTGTTGATTTTCATTCTCTCTCAATGAGGTATTCACTATATTCACTTACAATACCAGGATTAAGAATTCGACATGCTCCGTTACAAAGAGATCATTCTCATATAAGGGATTATTCCTATACCTCTGAAAGAAAGGTGTTTTCAACGGCTCTCAACTAATAAGAACACTTCAAATAACTTTCTGAATTTTAGGAAGGAATTGACCAATCATGATGTTATGATGATTGCCTTTCCAACTACATCATTCTAAAGACTACTCATTTTACTATTTGTAGATATGGTAGCTGACAAAAGATTTAGAGAAAGACTCACATAATCAGTAAAGAACTGATAATGAATTATGGTTCCAAAGCTGGTTACAAAAGTATTGTTAAGAAAACTGGCTTTTATTTTTGTATAAAGGAATAGGTAAAAAAATCATTTCTTGAGTTTTGCCTGTTCGCTTTGGAATACAGGAGTAAGAAGCACAAACTGTAGATAATTTATTAGAGAAAAGGTTTTCTCATCTCGTTTGAACTGAAGTGTACAATGATGTTTCAAATTACAGCACAAATATAAATGAGTAAAATACACACACCTACCAAATAAAGTTCACTAGGTTCCTGAAAATTGAATTTTTGTATCTGAGCACTGCATAGTGTGCAAAGTACATCACTTGGCTATTTGATTTCATGCTGACTTCTTGCATGGGCAATGAAACCAGCTTCTAATTTAGAATCAAGTGTAACAAAGCATAGGTGAACAAAAAAGAGATCAAGCAATAGTAGTAGTTATTCTGTAAACAATTAAGCAAAAATAAATTAAAGTGAGAAAATCTTGAGTTTCTCACCAGCAATTTGGGATCAGGAAAGGAAGAAACATCCAAATTATAGGTCACATATATTCCAAATGTGTGTGTTTGAAAGCAAAATCCCATCCCTCCATCCCCAATGATTGTTTTTTTCTCTTATGCTTTATGATGCATATCCACAAATAATTTTAACTGTTTTGGTATTGCATTATTCTTCTCATAGAATGATAGAATGCTTTGGATTGGAAGGGACATTAAAGATCACCTACTTTCGACCCCTCTGCAATAGGCAGTGACACCACACCTCCCTCTAGACCAAGTTGCTCAGAGTCCCATCCAGCCTCGTCTTGAATGCTTCTAGGGAAGGAGGCATTCACAACCTTACTGGGCAGCCAGTTCCAGTGTCTCACGACCCTCACAGTAAAGAATTTCTTCTTAACATCTAGTCTAAATCTACCCCGTTTTTCCTGTTTAAAACTATTTCCTTTTGTCCTGTCACTACATGCCCTTCTTAAAAGTCCCTCCCCAGCTTTCCTGTAGGTCCACTTCACGTACTGGAAGGCCAATTTAAGGTCCTCCCCAGAGCCTTTTCTAATCCAGGCTGAAGAGCCCCAACCCTCTCTGACTACCCTTGTAGGGAAAGGTTCTCCAGCTCTCTGATCATCTTTGTGGCCCTCCTCTGGACCTGCTCCAGCAGCTCCATGTCATTCTTGTGTTGGAAGCTCCAGTACTGGATGCAGTGCTCAGGGACTTGCTGAATTTTGTAAAAATGCTTAATTGTGTTTCCTGCAGTCCTTTCTTTAAAGAAGGTATTTTGCAGGGGATGGTTTTATTTATTTATTTATTTTTCCCTGGCAGTCTAAAATTTGAAAATTCATTGTGTAATATAGCTTTGCCTCAGCAGGATGCAACACCTTTTGACATTATCTCCTTAGCATTATCCAATAATTCTTAAGCGTTAGATTTTTTCTAAATATGCAAAATATGTTGGACTGTCTTATGGGTTGTTTTTTAAAATATTTGGAAAATTAGTAGGTTGAAATATCACTTTAAAACGGTAGATCATAACTGCTGGAGATCGTTGATATTTAACTTGACCATTAGAAACTAATTTATTTATTTATGTATGTATTTATTTTAACACATTTCTGGTCCAGTCTTCCATTTATTAGCTTACAGAGTTTCCACATAATAGAACAATGATTCTTCTTATTGAAAATATTGAATGTTTATTTATTGCTCTAAAAATCAATTAAAAATAAAACTCTATTCTCTTCCTAAGACTCTTTTATCTTTTTCCACACATATCTTATTTCAAAACAGTACTAAACCACTAGTGATTTCTTCTTTTAACACTAGGTGGAGATAGATTAACTCCTGAAGTCTGTTTCCACGAACTTTACACATTTTCTGGTCTTCAAGGTTTCTTTACAGATCGTATAACTAAGCTATGGCTAAGTGAAGCATCACATATTTTGTTTATTTATATATTTTAATTTTGTTTATTTATATATTATAATTAAATATATCTTAATAAAGCTTACATGATGTAAAGGCAAACAGGTAGTGTTTTTCTAATGTCCATCCATATTTAGGAGTTCTCCTCTGAGCTCCTTGGAAATAAGTAATTACCTAGTTGATGCTGCCTCTTTAAAAAAAAATCTTGAAAATCTGTACATATAATGGTGCCTTTCATGCATATCTAATTCTACTGTGCTATGGTTCTAAAATGTTAAATTTAATAAATAGTCAGCTTGAATTATTAACAGCAATCAAGGAACTACAATAATATCTTATCAATTTTTTAATTAGAATTTTAATAAATTAATAATATTTAATAATATTAGAAGATGCTGACCTAAAAGTTCTGAAGAAATAGAAGAATTTCTGTTCACTGATGTGAGAATTGGCATGCAAATAATTTGTCTCACTTTGTCTGAACTGATTTAATTTCTCCTTTGAGACATTTCCCCTGGGAAATGCAGAAAGAATTTATTTGAGAAAGTGGGGGATGGAATTCTCAACTTTGCAGTTTTTGTTGTGTTTTTTTCTATTGGGGTGTGTGTGTGCACGTGTGTGTGTGTGTGTGTGTTTGTCAGTGTGGTGGGCTGACCTTGGTTGATTGCAAGACACCCACCAAACTGCTCTTTCACTCACCCTTCTCAATAAGACAGAGCAATCATAAGATGAGAAAGTTTGAGGGTAAAAGTAAAGATGGAGAGATCATTCACCAATTATTGTCATGGGCAAAACAGACTTGATTTGGGGAAAGGTAGTTTAATTTATTCCCAATTTACATATCTTTGGATAGCTAGAAACAGACAATTCTTAAAGCAACACATTTCTTTCTACATTGTTCCGTCCCACTACTTCATTCCTGACTGATCTTTCTCCTTCACTCCGCTCAGAGTAGAACAAGGAGGGGTGTAATCAGCTGTACAAAGCCATGAGAAGTGAATTCTTAACTAGTAAACTTTTGAGATTTGTCTGGAATGTGAAGGGAAAATACATAATGGGGTATGCAAACATGTTTTCTTGCACACACATGGCTCGTTTCACCTGGATAAGAGAGGTAACATTATGCTTGGGCTTATTAATGCATTTTCTGAGCACTGATGGGTTTACATTAATGCCTGGCATAAACAGGATGAGCTTTAGATGTATTTTAATTTGCAATGCCAAGCACCTTTCAAGCTGCTAATCTGGACTGCTGAAATAGATCATGAAATGTCCTTTTCCAAGTGCTGTAACTTTTTTGAGTTATTATGGGGAGACATTGCCTTGAAAAAGTGCCAGAGGGGGATGTAACATTATAAATATTACCTAAACATAATGCAACAGTGATCCAAATCCATTAGCATAACCTCAGTAGTCTCGTAAAAGAACACAATAACACAAACTAATATTTTATTAATACAAACCTTGATTTACAATTACAGTGTATACAGTAGAGTAGTCACAGACATGAAGAATATTGAAATGTATTATACTGAATATAGTGTAGTATACACCTGCAGAAATCTTAGCTATTTTCTGTTGGAAATAGTATATACATGCAAATAATTTGTGTTAGTACCCTACCAGTTTGGTATCCTCTGAACACTGGATCCATATATACAGTCCCATTCTTTCATTGTGAAATAAAAGTGTAAAGATCTTTCTAAGACAGCTTACAACCATGCTACTCATTTCAGAGTAGGCACTTCTTGTATGTCTTTAGATTTTATGTTTGAATCCTAACTTCTGTAAATAACAGTAAAATTTATAAAAATCGACTATGTGAATGTGGAAAATCTGATAACACTGGCTTAGATCTATTTGATATTTATAAATAAGAATCCCACATTTTCTTAAAGAAAATGCTATTTTCTAATAATTATATATACTTCTCTCATTTAACTGATATTATGATATTATACGATCTTTAGAATGTACCCTCTAATTACAATGCAGATCTCATGTTTCACCATTTTTTTTCTGTGAGGATTTGCTCCCTGCACTTTACCTTGTTCTTTTTTTTTCAACTTAGACTTTCAATGAATCCAGCGTCTCTCACCTCCACATCATCATTCTCAGTACAAGCCACTGCTTTTTACTGCTGATACTTTCTTTTACCTTGTCCTTGGTACAACCTCTCTTGTTTGATCTTTATAACCAAAGTTTACAGAGATTGTAAAATGTAATAGATGTATTCTATCAGTCTCGTAAATAATTTTAGTTTTAATTTTGGACAATGAGGAATAAAGGCATTTGTTTGGCTACCAATTCAAACTCACTACTGACAATTGATTAAACTGTCTTTACAAATGCTTTGTGTAAACTGTCCATGAAGAGTCTTATAGGTGAGTATGGTAACAGAAGAGTGTCTGCATTCAAACCTCTGATTTCTTTCTGATTATTCGCCTATAGTGACTGTTAGACTAGGCACTCTTTTTTAGACTTTCAAGCAAAAACTATCCTATTTATATGACCCAGACTGATAAAAGCCCATGGCTCTGGATATCTACATGTGCTTAGGTATCCCTTCTTTGCTACCTAATAAATACGTAATTACTTTCAAAAGTTTTTGCAAGGTGTTTAACTCATAGACTAATGTTCATGGAGCTAATTTAGGATGATGGTGAATGTATTTGCTCTTACATAGACCAGATCTTCTCTGTCATACACTGAGTATCCTAGCAGTCAGATTGTCTTCATACTATATATGTGATTCAGCTTTAGTTGTTAGTTGTTTCTTAATGACCTAATTCACATTGGTGTCTGTCTTGCTGGCTATGTTACTCAAGTAAGGGGCAAACAAGCATTTTGGCCCTGGGCTTGTATAATTAAAGAAGTAGCAGACTAAAGAATTAATTAAAATAATTAGAACTATATATGTATCTCTTGCTCTGTTGTTCAGTCTATATATAAAATAGATCTTTTTTCCTATAATGAAGTAATACCAAATGATTATTTTATTAGTTTTGCATAGATATCACTTGACCAAGTTGATGAACAGCAAAGAATAATACAGAAAATTGGGCTTTTGTAGAAGAATCAAAGCTCCAGAAATACAAAACTTACTTAAATATCTAACACTAAAAAGTAATAAAAGTAAGGATTCGTAAAGTGGTGAAAATTATATACTCGTTAATTTAGACAAAATGCAGAAAAAGAATAAGCATAAGAAACCTAAAATGTGATAAAGATAAATGAAAATGAAAATGAAAAGGGAAATAATTATTTTCAGAACTGGAGAAATAGAAGGTTAGAATCAAAATACCAAATATAATAGAAAATATACCTCAATTTCAGTATTTTGTCTGAGAATAACTATTCTGCCTTAGAATATCAACAGAGAGTCTGCCTCTTTGTCTTTTGTACATCTTTCTGCACTTACAAGTGCAACTATATTCAAAATTCATAAAATCTGCATCGGTGTTGCTTTATACTCTTCTATATTATTTGTTTAAGAATCTGTTTTGTGTTAAACTCAATTAATTTTCAGAGCTTTCAGTAATTTTATTTTTTTTTGCTTTGAGTTCTTTTACTCCTCTCTTTAACACTTCAAAGTTTAACAACTTCTGTTGTTGAGATATACATTCCCTTATTACATATTGATGATTGATTATAACTCGTTAAAGGAATAACAAGGACACCAGAATACTTCTTTTAAAATCAGAAAATATCAAACTGAAGGAAATGTTGTCCTAAGTCTATATTTTTCTTCCTTAGACAAACAGACATGTAAATTGCATCCACATTCAATGGCAGGGAAAGAAGTGTTAGAAAGTGTTTCAATCCATTACAAAATACTAAAAATGAGTTTAAGAAATGCTCAGTGAAGCACAGATGCCTAGATCTCTCTTCTTTGTAGATGGAATGTGAAGATTAGTTTAGAGTATATAAATGATTTGTACATGGATAATCTTAGGCTAAAATTATCCAAACATATCATCAAAATTTAAGCGATTTCAGAGGCATCTCATGCTTTCACCTTCCTGTATCACATATCCATTATCAATGGCATATACACATTTCAGAAAGTAGAATATAGTTATATGAACAATATCCTGGGCATGCTGTACTCCTGTATCTCATAGACATTTGAAGAAAAATTACTAAAAAATCAAATAGTTGATTAAAACATGTATCACAGTGAAAATAAATAAAGTCATAGAAATCTCTAAAACTTTTAACAGAGGAAAAGTGAACTTCAGAGCATTTGGCTATAGCATTCATATTCATGTTCTTTGGAACCAGAAACTTGGTGGGATGAAGAGCTTCCTATTCTGCACATGTGTACAAACTATGGAGTGCCTGATTTCTTACTGCTTTTCTTCAGGAAACAATTGAAACTTGCTTTCCTCCTTCTGTTCTGTACTTCCAGCCTTCTTTCCTATGAAAACTAACATCTGGGGTTGAAACTTATTTCAGAGAATTCATGAACTTTCACTGGGGATTTTGAAGACAGTATGGACTAGATTTTCATTCTAGATTTGGCTTTGTTGTGACTTACTGTGTGGTCCCTAAGCAGTCACTTCACCTTTCTGCATCTCCATTTCTCCATTCACCCTTGGTTTCCTGTGTTGAGAATTTTTTATAATTTAAGGTTTTTGAAAGACTCTGTTACACTTTTGTAGCAATGAAACCAATGCAATATAAATAATAATTATAATGAGGCCAATTTTATCTCTGCCTTAGCTGACAAATGAAAGAAAATTCCTAATTTTCTGTAATTTCAGAAAAATTACTTGCTAATAATGTTCTTGTGAACACAACAGAAGGAACTGGATATTGATCAGACTCATGTCTTCATTCCATAAAATTTTTGGCTAGTTTTCATGAAATCAGCTCACAGTTGAGCTGGAGTCCAACTAATCAACAGAAAAGACAGGCATTTAACCAGGCTTCTCTACAATGGAACACATCAATTTGATAAATTAACTAATTAAGCAAATGAGTAAGTATAACCTACCACTGTGAATGACATTTATAACTATGAAAAAGCTTCAGTTCTGCATTAACAGTTCTAGAAACCCAAAGAAATGGATGGGAAAAATGCAAGTTCAATTCATGAAGCACATTTATGTAAATTGAGTTTCACCAGGGCTAGTAGTTCAGTATAACATATGCTGTGTGTCTTAATGATGACAAAAAAGAAAGAAGACTGAAATAAGGTTATTTCACTTCTGAGATTTTCTTAATATTACCCATTTCGTAGACAGCAGAATATAGCAGTGACTCATGCACTGTCTGACTGTCCTGTTGTAAAAGCAAGATGAATGTCACAACACCTCATCTTCTCTTGAATATCCCAAATCCATGTTTAATCTGTTTGGCAGAAAAGCTTACATGGCACAAAAAAGATAAAGAGAAAAATAATTCTGATTCAGTTAAATGCAGCTTCTCCTCCAGAAGCTGTCTGCCTGTGGCTTGGACAAGTACACACCTGGAACTGGTTGTAGGGTTGGGCCCAGAGAATGTTGGTGAATGGAGTCAAATCAAGCTGGCGACCAGTCATGAGTGGTGTTCCCCAGGTGTCAGTACTGGGGACTGTGCTCTTCAATATCTTTACTGATGACCTGGATGAGGGCATCGAGTGCATCCTCAATAAGTTTTCAGATGACACCAAGGTGGTTGGAAATGTTGATCTACCTGGAGGTAGTGAGGCCCTACAGGGGGATCTGAACAGGCTGGACAGCTGGACTGAAGCCAATGGGATAAGGTTCAACAAGACCAAGTGCTGGATCCTGACCTTAGTCCACAAAAACCCCAGGCAACACTACAGGCTTGGGGCAAAGTGGTTAGATGACTGTGTGGAGGAAACAGACCTCGGGGTATTGGTCAGTGCTTGGATAAAAATGAACCAGCAGTGTGCCCAGGTGGCCAAAAAGGCCAATGGCATCCTGACTCGTATCATATATAGTGTTGCCAGCAGGTACAGGGAAATAATTGTCCCCCTGTACACAGCGCTGGTGAGGCTGCACCTCAAGTACTGTGTTCAGTTTTCAGCCCCTCACAGCAAGAAAGATGTCAAGGCCCTGGAGTGTGTCCAGAGAAGGGCAACAAAATATAGCAGCTTGGAAAAACTTATAACAATATAGCCCTTATTTAAAATTCAAAAAAAAAAAAAACAGAAACAGAGTCAGATAGAGACTTGGAATGATATTATCCAGAAATAAAGTCAAACAGTGTCTTTGAATGTGCCAAAAGTGAAGTCTGAGGTAGAGGAAGAAAGATGTGAAAAGAGAAACAAAAAGGAAAGTTATCCTCACCTCTGGATCCATCTAAAAGAGAAGCCAGACAGAGAAAGAAGCGTGAAAAAGNACCTACCCTGTGAGGACGGGCTGGGAGAAAGAAGGGGACGGATTCTTTATCGAGCTCTGCTGTGATAGGACAGGGGGAAATGGTGTCCAACTGAAAGAGCTGGAGCAGATGCCCTGATTTAGGCTGGTTTAGTGAAAGGGATCAGTAGCTTAATGTAAAACATGTGCATGTGATTGGTGTCAATAGACGCAGCGTCAAGGATGCTGATACAGTAACTGTAAACTAACCTTAACCGTAATCGGCAGAGAAAATTGCTTAAAGGAGTAACATTTCCTTATAAGGCATGAAAGGATAAACTGAGAGCAGAACTCTATCTGCATTTCAAACACAAAACCTTGCAAGATGGAGATCTCGGAGCGCGCATTCCTCAAACCAAGGGGTGGCAGAGAGAAGCATCTCAAACACAAACCTTGCAAGACCGAGCCTGGAGCGCGCCGAGAGATGAATCAGAGGGCACTGAGGGAGACAAACAGACTTCATCCCAAAGACCACCTGAAGGAATGTGCAACCCCCTAGCGACTAGCCATGCGAGCGTAGAAGAAAAAAATGACTAATCGAAAGGAGGAGGGGACTTCAGGGAATTTTAAATAAGACACTGTATAAAAGAACAGGGAACCATCTTCTGGCGTGCGCCGTTGGCGGAGCGGAGACTCCCCGGCACAGCCGGCGCTGCTTGCTTATTGCTTTTTGCCTTTTGATGGAAATAAAATATTCCAAAATCTCCGATTGGACTCTGAGCGTTTATGACGCTTAAGCATCTATCTCTCTCTACATACAGATGTATTTCTATATATTGATGTGGTCTACCTAGACTTCAGCATAGCCTTCAACACTGTCTCCCACAGTATTCTGCAGAAGCTGGCCGCCCGTGGCTTGGACAGGTATACTCTTGGCCAGACCCAGAGAGTGGTGGTGAATGGAGTTAAACGCAGCTGGCGACCAGTCATGAGTGCTGTTCCCCAGGGGTCGATACTGGGGCCTGTCCTCTTCAATATCTTTACTGATGACCTGGATGAGGGCATCGAGTGCATCCTCAATAAGTTTTCAGATGACACCAAGGTGGTTGGAAATGTTGATCTACCTGGAGGTAGTGAGGCCCTACAGGGGGATCTGAACAGGCTGGACAGCTGGACTGAAGCCAATGGGATAAGGTTCAACAAGACCAAGTGCTGGATCCTGAACTTAGGCCACAAAAACCCCAGGCAACACTACAGGCTTGAGGCAAAGTGGCTAGATGACTGTGTGGAGGAAACAGACCTCGGAGTATTGGTCAATGCTTGGCTAAAAATGAACCAGCAGTGTGCCCAGGTGGCCAAAAAGGCCAATGGTATCCTGACTCGTATCATATATAGTGTTGCCAGCAGGTACAGAGAAGTAATTGTCCCCCTGTACACAGCACTGGTGAGGTTGCACCTCAAGT
>VXAB01006383.1:255826-276067 GCA_013399175.1 Odontophorus gujanensis
TTTTCAGCCCCTCACAGCAAGAAAGATGTCAAGGCCCTGGAGTGTGTCCAGAGAAGGGCAACAAAATATAGCAGCTTGGAAAAACTTATAACAATATAGCCCTTATATACAGAAACAGAGTCAGATAGAGACTTGGAATGATATTATCCAGAAATAAAGTCAAACTTTGTCTTTGAATGTGCCAAAAGTGAAGTCTGAGGTAGAGGAAGAAAGATGTGAAAAGAGAAACAAAAAGGAAAGTTATCCTCACCTCTGGATCCATCTAAAAGAGAAGCCAGACAGAGAAAGAAGCGTGAAAAAGAGGGAAAGAAATAATACCACTACCTTTGGCTCCAGCAATTTTCTGTGCCTATAGATGGATTCTCCGGTGGCAGGCACACACATGGTTCCTTAGGTTTGTGCCTTTTATAGTCTGATTCATGCATGCTCAGTACATTTTTAGGATCTTCTCGATGGGAGTGTCTAGCTACTCCTGTGCTTTCCCCTCTCTACTGTAATTCAGTACCTGAGTTGTGCTATCTGGTCGTGGGAAGTGACTACAACACCTTAGTCTCTCACAGGGGCCCCCATAGTTGACCATAATATCTCCTGTTCCTGCAGAATGTTCTAGATGTTAACTCAGCTCAGTCTATTACATATGCCTCCCATACAGAGCCCTTGAAACAGTGGATTTCTTTAAAATTGTCTTCGCATGTTATATACAGTGCAATTAGTGAATGTTTTGACAAAAACCATCAGTGAGGTAACAGAAATAATAAAAGAGTTTCCTTTCAGAACTGAAGAATTGAATTTCTGTCATTGTGAAACAAATATTTTCTTTTCCTGGTTGACTAATATGCATGTGTGTGTGCAATTCAGGGTGGTTCTCATTTCAGTGTTACTTAGCAAGGTGGTTCTTTTCCCATTTTAATTAATACCTTGTGTTGACATTTTGTTTTGCTTTGCTTTTCTTTAATGCAGTATCCATATTAAGTTGTATGACAATACCTGCTTCCATGACCTTTTTTTTTTCTTTTTTTTTTTTTCTTTTTTTTTAATGGTGGTGCAATTAGCATCAGTAATTCATCTACAGCAGAAATCCAGTTAGTGATCTGAACTTGTTAAAAATTACTATCAAATAGAATATTGACCCAGAAAAATAACAAGAACATGAAAAAGTGCACAAATTATCCACATTTCTGGGTAGCTATGAAATTTTTTTCAAATAACAGTTTTATTCATTGTGCATCATGTTTATTCCAGTAAATGTGCAATGAGATACTGAGACCCTCATACAGTGTGCAGGCAGTTACTGTGAATAGTGTTCTAAGCACACTTGCTTCTACAGCATGTGATAAAAATGAGTGCTCCTGAGGGTAGGAATTGATTTGTCTGAGCTTGTGAGGAGACACTGATAAAACTAGTTTGAAAGAAAAAAGGTTGCTGTTTTTTTGTGCCACGTTCAAGCAGAAGGTTTACCGTAGCTGGGTTTCATAATAATACAACTACAATACAACACTACAGCACTACAGCTAAAAAAAAAAAGTGCAATTGTTCCAGATTAGCATGGCTTTGACACATAAATTACACACTTGTATGATTTTTTTATTTTTTTATTTTTTGGAATATCCTTACTTTTTTGGGATTATTTCCATTAGCCTTACTTATCTGCCTCAGAACTGTATTATGTACTTCCTATCCACACACACACCTACACTTTAGAGGAAACATCTAGCAGCAGGAGGTGAGAATCCAGTAAAAATAAGAAACCAGGCTTTGGAGACTGTGAAAATGAATTACAGCAATCAGTAACAAAAAGATGGTGGACATCGGTTTGTTTCTCAGGAACAAAGACTGTGATTGCATGGATTACATGTATTGTTAAGATTCACTTTTATAATATGTCAAAACTTTTACCTTTGACTTTATTTTAAAGTATTAATAGAATGGTAACCTGTGGAAACAATGACAGCAATAGGAGTTTGTTGTATGGCTGAAAAATACTGTTTTAAATCAGGTTAAATTGTCTGTAAAGGTGTTTTATGCATTATTAGCTACACCAAATGCATGAATATGTTGAATGAAAAACAGGCTTTTTGAAGTCACTTACTATGTACAGAATAATAATACATTTCTGTGATAACCCTGAAGAATGTCTTGGAAAGTAGTAGTCACAACTTCATAAAGTATGGTAGTATAATAAACAGTTCTTAAATACAGCAGTTTGGTGAACTCTTAAAAATCTCAGATACAGTTACTAGTTTTTCAAACAAAATATAGGTTATTACATTACATATCTTACATATTTTGCAGACTATTTAGCAGCTGTATAATGTGGACATAGTCTTAATCCTGTGATATGATACTACACATATGACGTAGCATTGACTATTTCACCATTCATACTGTGATGCATATAAACAGCTGAAAGTTTACATTTGATTCCTTATAAGAATTAGATTGTAATATGCTTGTTAGGATTAAAACAGTAAATACAAGTGATATTTGTGTGAATATATATAATCTTTCCTTATTCTTTAAAATTCTTCTTTTTTCTTTTTCTTTTTTTTCCTTTTTTTTTTTTTTTTTACTTTTTTAACTTGCAGAAACCCTTACACTCCACCAGCTATAGAAGAGAAAAGGAATTGCAAAGCTATTTTGGAGCCAAGTCCTCCTCTATTCCATATATTCTATTTACTTCCTGGAATATTGTTATGTGAAAAAAGAAAATGAGCCTTCTGCCATCAAATAAGAGATTTTTTACCATTACCTTTTTTCCATATGTCAATCAGCAATTTGTGCTTACCTCCAGTATGATATACTTAACTATTTGCAAACTGCTTCATAACATGAGATCAAGAGATAAGAAATAAATATCATTTTATCTGATGTCCCTCAACATCCATGTCCTAGGTATCTTGTGCCTTGTGTAAAATTGCAAAAGTTAGAGTGGGTAGTAGTGTAGTGAAATCAGAGTAGGAAACAATCAAAGTGTTGTAAGCTGGGAGCAATGCTCTTTTGAGAGAAAGTAAGGGATAATAAAAATGCTCAGCAAAGCCACTTAGAAATTTCAAGATTGCTGTGATACATTCAATAGTTACATGGGGGAAAGGGGTATTTTCTTTCTAAGAAACAAGCTGCTAGTTGAGACAATTAGCCATTCTGTTAGCCTTACATAATAAAGCTAAATCATGCAAGCTGAGCTGATAACAAATGGACCAACAGAGAAAAAATAATAAGGTCAACGTAGAATTACTATGAGAAATGAACTGTAGTTTAAGATAGCAGGGGATAGTTTGCAAGACTAGGGAAAACTTGACTTCTCAGAAAAAGCAGTGAGAAAAATTAAGTGCATCTTGTTATGAACATGCACTGATTCCTAAAGAAAACTACATGGGTAAATTATTAACAAAGAACAGATTTGCTGGTAATAAATGTGAAATAATCACAACACAGTATAATTGTCTAGTGCTAAGGACATAGTGTCATGGTAACAACTGAAGCCATTTCCTGCAGACATATGTCATTTCCTGGACAAAATGAAATGTATAAAAGTGAAATTTTTTGCTTTGTGTACAAAAAACAGATGACAAAGTTGTGATGACATCAGTAGTATCTGTGGATCTCAAAACAGGCATAACTAGTTGCTAATTAAGAACAAGTGAGAGAATAATAGTGTAAATTTGCATTTCATGATTACAGGGAGGACATGGAAGAGATTTTATTTATCTGATTTCAGTACTTAAATTTGTTCACTTCACATAGCAGAATCAGTATTTCCACTGATTTGAAGTATATTCTACTTTCTATAATTCATATCTCATATATTCTCTTTGGTTTGGAAATTCACAACAAAAATTGCTAGGGTACTAGCTTTTGACATTAAGCAGAAATATTAAACTTCATAATTTGTTTTATGATAAGACCTCTTTCTAGATTTTCTACATGGCATATTTTTATTACTTCAGTGATCTGTATAGGATGAACTTTTACCAGACTCCAAAGATAGATGTAAGTTTTCTTCAGAGAAAGAACTGACTCTGACTGTTCTGAAGCCTGCCAGTTTTATTCTACTCTTTTCTTTTTTTATTGAGCCAACTCTGCATTGTAGAGTGATTTTTACTCAGAGTATCCCAAAAACCTCACTCAAACCAATAATCATGTGTTGATAGGTGAAATTAGTTTCAGAATTCTAATGAAGCTCAGCAGCTGGGAGACAGACAGCTCATCTGAAGATTAAATGAGAAAAATTGCCACTTTTGCTGGTTCCTTTAGAAACTCATTTACATTCTGTCAGCTCCCATTAGGAATGGGAACTGTGAATATTGAGGAAAATATGCATGAATTCAGTGCTGAAATGGCCAATCATGATCAGTTCCTTCTTGCTTACAAAGCTGCCAGAAGATTTTATGTAGTTATGCCTTCTGGAAACAGTGGGTGATAATCTGCTTGCCTTCAACTGTTTCCTAATGTTTAACAATACCAAAAAAACCCCAAAATCCAGTAAAAAGAGAAAAACAGAGGATAACAATGTAATCCTAATGATTGAGATTAAAGTTCCTGGAGCCATCTACACAATAATCTTTCCCACTGAAGTTTAAATTAAAATCACGTTTTTTTTTTTGTCAGAAAAAAATGAATACAAAATGAGAAGCCCCAAATCAACACTGATTTGAAAGTACAGCATCTCATGTTCATTCTGTGGTTAAAAAGTAAGCCAGTTGGGTACTGGGAAAGTCACACCCTTCCCAGCTACTTTTTCTTTCCTCTTTTTGCAGACAGACGCCTGTACACCTTCTGTGTCACCTTCTTAATATGTCACTACCAACAGAAATTATGCGCATATTTTAATTCAGTTGGTGTCCCTCTTTTAACGGAATGGTACCTGGCCTGGATTACATCACCCTTCTTTCCAACTGCTTATGTCCCTCTGTTTTTACATACATGGGGACTAATCATATAGCAGAGTTTACTGTGACATCTAAAGAATTGCACTTAGGATTTTAAGCAGGGATGGAGAGGGCAGTGCATAAGTGAATATAGAAAAGTAATGCTCTTAATGAACATTGAAAAGCTTAATGATGTTGTGTTGTAGATTTTTTTTCCAATTTTGTTTTTTTTTTCCTAGAAAAAAGGTTATAGAAGATCAATATAAATAGAAAGACTACATAGAAAGACAACATAAGTTGTTAAATAAATACTTTACTCTTGTGCCTGCAAGAGATTTTATGACAAATTCATAATTTCAATGAAAAAATCGTATTTTCTATTTCACCATGAATTAGGAATACAGCTGAATAGGAAATTGTATATATATTTATACAATAATGGGAGTAAATAATTATTCCTAACATTTATAAAATAAGATATGTAAAATGTTTGTGGCTTTTTATAAAGCTGAAATAGGTTCTTATAAGTAGTCCAGCAGTTTGAAGAGCATACCATAACTGCTAGAATGATATATAATATGTATAAGTCAGTTCTACAAAATGTGTTAAATGGCTTGAACATGCAGGCAAAAATGTTACATCTGCATTACAATTGAAAGGAGATTATTACCTTAAAGCAAATGATGCTGCAAAAGTGGCCTCAGTAAAAGAATATATTAAACACATATTTTCAGAGTGATGTTGTGCAACTCTGTGGTGATACAGAGACAGCAAAGACTATGTGAAAATTCAGATATGTTAGAGGATACTTTATATAGCTGTAGATTTAGACTTTTAGCTGGTAGAATACATTCAACATATTACCTGACAATCTGTTCCTTACTACCACACTTCTAAAGAATATAGAGTAATAAGAAAGGAAAAAGAATGACCCATCTTGGGAAATTCACTTCAGAGCTTTGGAGAGAAGGGCTTAGCCAGCTAACTTTTATAAAGTAGTGTATTAAATGACATGATCACAGACTTGTAAGTATTTCAAGCACTAGAGAAATCTGAGTAAAAATTCCCAACACACTATAGATTTACCATAGAATCAGATTACTCATTTCCAGTACATAAAACAGTGAATACCTAGAAGGAGAAAGGAGATTAATTTGTGCTTAATAAACAGCAAATGTTATTAAGCACTGAAATAGTTGGTGGATAATGCTGCACTTTTCATCACTTGAAAACTTAAATATGTTTGTAATAAAAGTACATATTACTTTCTATAACTCACTTTCCCAAAAGTTTTTAGTGAAAAACTAGAAGTATTCATGTATATGCTTAACTTGTTTCAATAACTTAAAAATGATGCTAATTCATTTTTCAGAAATGTTAGATTCATATATGATCACTGTACTTAGGTTATATACATAAACACAGAAGAATTGTCTTAGTATGTCTCAGTATTAAGATAAAATTAGATTGATCTCAGAACTGAGAATTAATATGCATATTAATTAATCCTAAAGTTATGTGCAAAATGTGAGATAGAGTAGAATAGAGAACATTAGAGTAGAGAAGAGCAAACCAGTTTAGTTGGAAAGGACCTTCATAGAACATTCAGTTTCACTGCTTGAGTTGTTCAGGGGTAACAAGAAGGTAAAGCATATTATTGACTGTATTATCCAAATTTTGAACACTGACAAATTTTGGGCATTGAGCCACATCACTTCTGATGGTCTGGTTATGTTGTGTTTAATGCATACCAAAACATGCTTTGCCCTCTTGGCTGCCAGGGCACAATGCTGGCTCATGTTGAGACATTCTTGATTAGCACACCCAGACTCCTTCCTGTAGAGCTGCACTTCACCCATCCGTCTCCAGTTTTGTACCTGTGTCTAGCATTACTCCATTCCAACTGCAGAAGCCAGAATTTTTCCCTTGAACTTCATGCCATTGTTAATTGTCCAATATTCCAGTCTATCTAGATCCACCCACAAGGCCTCTTGTTCCTCCAGGGGGTAAACAGCATTTCCCAGTTTAGTATCAACAGTGAACTTGCTGAGGATGTACCCTACTCCTGCATCCAGATCATGGATATCAAAACTTTTGGCCTGCCTGAGCCACAGTCAGTGAAGAGTGATTGTCTTGGGTGGCATAAAAAATAAATATTTAAGTATATAAGTAACTAAATTTCTTTCATTTTCTATATATATATCTATATTTATGAAAACAGGTAGAAAAAATATAAAATTAGCAGGTTGAATACATATGATCCAGATCATTGATAAAAAGTGTTAACAGAACTGGGAGTAAAACCGAGCCGCAGGGAATATCTTAGTATTTGAATGACACCCCAAGTGACAGACTGTGAGTAATACATGAAAATTCTATTATTGCTTGTGAGTTTGTTGTTGCTTTGTTTGTTGTTGGAATTTCTTTTTTTGTTTGTTTGTTTTGGATACCTCTAATACAGTGCACACTAGGAAGAAAAGGTTGAACTTATTGATTTTTTCTCTGAAAGTCACTTCAAATAGAGAAGATATACATAGATTAACATGATCTATTTAGACTGTTGGCATGTCTCTTTATTTTTTCTCTGGCACTCATAAGTCAAGAAGTTTTCCTCATTAATTTCCATGTAGGTCAATGACCTATATAACAGGTCTGGACTGTAATCACTTTTATACTCTTTAAATTACATTACATATTAAAAATATCAGCTTTACATAGTAAACTGTTAATGAATAGTTGAATACATAAAATGTATGTTGAATAAAGATTTTATAAGACAATTAAGCCAAGCATTGTTTGCAGTACTTTGTTGTATTTGCATTACAAAGGAGTATTGTACAGTGAGAAAAGTGATATAAAGACAGATGTGTTATTATTGTGAAACTGAACAGCTTTCATAAGTTATTTTTTCTGTTACACCATGTGGAAAAATAATATATTTTGAAGCTACAGCATTCACTGTGCCAAGAATAAACATTTATAAATGTATCTCTGATTTACAAAAGAGGATACTGACCATTTGTACTAGATAACTATTTATCTAAAATAAAAAAAATGTGGCCGTTGTACGGTAGACAAATACATTATCCTCTTCAAGTAACAACTCAAACCTCTTCTGATATAACTGCGCTTTGTATTAAATTATTGTTACAGTTATTTAATTCTTGTGTTGAAGTACTGCCTGAAGAACAACCCATTCCTTAATGGGATGTACAGAATAAAATTGTGTGGTCCATTATGTAGTATTTATTTGTAAAATGTGATAAGAGGAGAAATAAGAATGAAACTTCAATGAAGTTTCCACAGTAGAGACATAGAATGAAGAAGCTTCAGTTAATTGGCATGATACATATTAACTGGTTGACATACCAGCCTAAGAGCAGTGTTTTGATTAAATGTAGGAATTCTGTAAAAATAATCTGATGGAAGATTTAAAAGTTCCATACATTGACCATAAAACATAAGATGTGCTTTTTTGGGGAATCTTGCTCAGATAAATCAGTAGTTTTGACTTCGTATGAGAAATGTTCTGCAAGCAAGTATCTTCATGGTTCTGAGATCTGGTGCTGAGCAAGCAAGACCCTGAAGAGAATTCAATGTAGATCTGAATATATTGCTTTGGAATCTGTGCTTTTGGAATAGTATTATATCTTGCCCTGTTGACATTTTACTTAGGGATAGGCTGTCTAACTAAGATAAGCTGGGAGATACAGCTGCCAACCTCTCCAATTACCATGGAGCTAATGAGTCTACAGCTCCACAGCACTGCAACATCAAGTGAATTGCCAGAATTTACAATCTTGACCCATGCTGGATAATTCTGGTCATGTGGATTGAATACAATCATGGTTTCTGACCTTTTAGGGATAAATAATTTTAGTTGAGCCAGATCTTACATCATTTGAGATAGGGTTGTAATTTCTCAAATCAAAATTGTATTTCTGCTTTGATATGTATTGGTTTTGGATTAAACACAAATTTCAAAATTTAGAATC
Source organism: Odontophorus gujanensis (assembly GCA_013399175.1). Lineage (NCBI taxonomy): Eukaryota > Metazoa > Chordata > Aves > Galliformes > Odontophoridae > Odontophorus > Odontophorus gujanensis. The sequence continues at coordinate 264,690 of VXAB01006383.1, forward strand.
ATTCATGAAATAGAATTATCCCTTTCTACATGGTTCTGGCTAAATATGAAGGATGGGAAGGACAAAGTGATGGAAGATTAATGCTTTCTACCTCAGGGCTTCTAGAAGTTACTTATTTCATGCTGTGAGGTAGAGAATGAGAATATTAGCAATAAAAAAGAGGCCATAACAAAATATGAGAGTATTTTCCCTAAAGCAATGTTTCTCAGCCTTTCAAAGTAGGTGTACAACTATTCGGTTAAGTTTTCATGACTCCTCCCTTACAGTTGCTATGAAACCAAGCAAAAATAAATAAATAAATAAATAAATCAGTGGAAAGTCAATAGAATTTACTTGTGTGACTCAGTTCGGAAAGGTCACCAGGGAACACTTTCTCTTGAGATTAGGGTGTTCAGGAGCAAAGGAGTGAGATTATCTTCATTTCAGATGGTAATTACATTTTCAGCACTGCAGGAGCATCTAGTTGCCAGTCATGACACCATGACTCTAGGAAGGTAAAATTAAGTACCTTTTCTTCTCCTGTATCTATTAGATTGTATACTGTGATCCCCCTGTGCCTTGTAATGTGCTGAACCTATAAAACATTATTAACCTGGTCAGTAAAGGAGCACCAATCTTTTTTTCACTGTCATTTAAAATCTCTAGGAGGTTTGAGAGGTTTGCCCTTAAAGAAGCCATACCCTATTGGGCTGTAATTGCACAAATGTTGTATTGCTTCGTCTTTAATTAAATTCAGAACCAGCTGCCCTGGAGCAGAAATATGACTCATGGTTCTGTAATGCCCAGGACAACCTATAGCTTTTTTTATTTTATTTTTAACCTAAGATAACAACTTCCATATCTATGGGAACAGTGTGTGGTTTATTAAGGATATATTGCATATTCTCATTGCAACCTCTGCTATTTCACACTTCAGTTCCTTCCGAATTCTTGCATCAGTACCATCTGGTCCCAGTGATTTACTGCCCTTGAGTTTTTTGAGTTGTTCAGTAACATCTTTCTTAGAAGCATCAGCCTTTCTTAAGTGCACACTTTAATTTCTTACAAGAATTATGTTTGAGTCAGGAATTTCATCACTGCCCTCTCTTCCTAGTAAATATGGGTGTATAAAGCTATTTTTTTTTACTTGCTTTGATTACTTCATTCATTATCCGATAGTTCAAAGGATTAGCAATTGTTACATAGTTTATAAGTTGGTTCCTGACAAAAATAGATCTCTTCCCACCTCTTAAAGATGCTTTGATGATCTTGCTCAAACTACTTTCTCCTTTATTATCTTCCAAAATCATCATTTCAGTTTTCTTCTTGTGCATGTTTCTTCTGAGTTTTATGGGATCCTGGTAAGATTATGTTTATGTTAATGCATAGTTATATAATCTCATTAAGCTCCCAAAAAAGAATGACTAGATATAATTTGGAGATAAGTTTCATACAGTATAAAGAATCAATATATCTTATAATTATATGTTATAATTATTATAGGTTACAGATACGTGTTTTCACCCATACTTTGATAAGTGTGATAAGTGAGGAAAGTTTTTGTATCTACCTTTCTCACCAAGTGTCTGGGAAAATTATCCCCAGAATTGTTACCTTAGTGCTTTGCATACAAGCCAATTTGTAGGAAGAAGCTACTTTGTTCCTGATATCTGTAATCCATACAGAGTGTAAGAGAGGTTCAAACTTTTAGAAGAACAGAATGCTATTTTTTTTTTCATCCAATTTACCAGAAGGAAAATTATCTAATTTAACAGGATGTCCATCAGCTGAAAACCAATTGGAACTTGGCTCCATTAGGGGTTACCTTGCCTTAAAACCTACATCCCAGACACCTTACACTAATAAATATATTTTCTGGCATGATTCTATCTTTTATATACAAGGACATTAAGTATTTAAATATAAATACATATATAACTGCAGCCTGCTTAGAGGAAAGCAGACCACCGAAACGTGTGACCATACAAACAGCAGTAGCAAAATGCTGGGCTTACAGGATCTTTTAGTAGCTCATTCAATAATCAGATTCACATCATCCCCTGAGAAACCTTTTTTCTTAACCAGTAATTTTTAACAGTATGATAGAAATTTTCATTATACTTGAGAATGTATTGACAATCCTGGTGAAGAAATGCTGTAAGGATGTAAATTGCATTCCTTTGATTGTATATTGTGAAAAGGGACTGTCAAGAGGAACTTTGATGTGTCTATGGTGGCTTTCTTTGGAATAGGAAAGCGTGAGCTTTCTAAAAGCTGAATAAATAAAGTCCTGAAGCTTTAAATTACTAAAGTTCAAGCTCAAGCAAAGTACATGTGAAACAATGGGAAGTGCTAGTGTATACCGTGACAGTCTAGTTTGTTACTGACATAGAATATTCTACCTATTAACATGTTTATTTATTTGATATGATGCAAAAGCAAACAGTGCAATTCAAATAGGTAATTACATCCTATGTGGAATTGCTGTCTATGAGCAATTCACATTCTATGTAAGATAAACTGTGCATTGGAAGCCTGCTGCTGTTCTCCTTCTTATTAAAGTAGTCCCTTCATTTTTACAGTGCTGGCAGCCAATTTGAAAGTAGGTATCATCACTAAATTCACTTAACTTGAAAATAAAAAATTATAGCAATCGGGATTTTCTGAATAGATCATAAAGAATTTAAAGATTTATATATTAAGAAGATATCATATTTCTAGACAAGTATATCACAGACGTGACCTAAACAACAATCACATGTATGTAATTCATTGGTACTTGTACAGCTATTTTACACTGTTAGCCAAATAAATACATTTTCTGTATTATATATTTCCGTATAAACATACATTGACAACATTACAAAAATATACATGTCTTTAAGCAAAACATATCTCAGGTAAATATAAATCTTTGTATTTCCCATGTATATTTTCATGTTTTAAAGTAAAAAATTCTAAGTCCAGTAAAAGTGTTCAAGCATACACTAAAAATAGCATTTGAGCAGGAAATGTCTGTTGCTTGAATAGGTTAACAATTTAAGCTGGATAAATTTTGCAAAGACATACATACTCATTCTTTCTATCCAAATAACTGACCAAGGCCTCACGTGAAGGGTTTTAGCATGAACCATTAGAATGAATAGTCCTAGCTCCTAGTTCTGTACTTAAAATCGAACTCATATTCACCAGTTTCTGAACAGATGTTGAAATGGATTTAACTTGTTTTCTAAAACCGTCATTCAACTCTAACCTTGAACTAGTGGAAAACGTATGTGTATTCACTGAGTGTACAAATATATTTCTTTGGCTACTTTATAAGAATCATGTATTCATTATTTTAATAGACTGTACTGTATTTTTGAAATTTTGGAAGCTATTTTTCTTCTGTATGCACTTTTTTAGCATTATCTGTAAGTAAAAAGGATTAAAGAGAAGGTAGAATAAAAAGTAGCAAATTCCATATACTTTGTACCCATCAAAAGCTTGATTTTTTTTCAGCTGCTTTATACTACACATTTTAATCTTTAATCAGGTGTCAACATTTCCCTCTTTTTGGTGGGAGACCACTGAAAATACTATGTAGCCTAGTCATTAAAGAATCTTCTTCCTATTTTTCCCCAGTGTGGGGATTTAACATTGATGGGTAGCTTAGACCACAATGCTGCACCTCAAAAAGAAAGGGGGAGAAAAATTGAAGAGCCCAGAGATAAGGAAGATCAATCAGCAATTATTGTCAGAGGTGAGCCAGACTTGACTTAAGGAAGATCAATGTAATTTATTACCTATAAATAACAGTCTAGAGCAGTAAAAAATAAAAACAAACTGAAAAAAACTTTCCCCAATCCATTCTCCTCTGCCTCCTCCACCAGAGCAGTTCAGGAGAACAGAGAATTGGGTTAATGTCACTCCATAAAGCTTTCTCTTTGTTACTTCTCCATCTTCACTCTCTTCCCCTGCTTTAGCTTGGGGTCCCTCCCATGGGATGCTGTCCTTCCTGAACTGATCCCTGCATGGGATTCCCACAGGCTGCAGTTCTTCAGGTTCTGCTGCATCATGGGACTCCTACGAACGGCATCTACTCCAGTCCTCCTTCCCCACCATGGGCTCCTCAGCATAGGCTGCAGCTCCATCCCAGGCCCTGCTCCTGCTGAGACTCTCCATGGGCTGTGCCTCCTTCAGACCACATCCACTGCTGCACCATGGGCTTCTCCATGGCTGCATATGGAGATCTGATCCATGTGGTGCCCATAGGCTGCAGGGGGACAGCGTGCTCTACCATGGGCCTCTCCTGGGCTGCAGTGAGCTTCTGCTCCACTCTTGGGGCACCTCCTGCCCTCCTGCACAAATCTTAATGTCTGCACAGTTGTTTCTCTCTCCCAGCTATTGCTGCAGAATAAGTTTTTTTCATTCCTTAAATCTGCTCTCCCAGATGAACAGCCAGTTTTGCTCATGGCTCAGCTCTGCCCAGCAATGGGGCTCCTGTTGGAGCAGCTGGAGCTGGCTTTGATCTTGCCATGTAATTCTGAGACACCCTCTTATCTTTGTAGGATTTTTAGAGATCGTTCCAGATACACCCCCTAAAATTTGAAATGTTCACTATCGTCCTTCTGTCTCTAAGTATCTATTCAAGCTAAGTGTACTTGACTCTTGAATCTATTCCAGATTGGTTTGCTGTTCTAAGACAGAAATTCTCAGAACTACCTATAGCACGTACTACCGTTACCTACTAATTTTGCTGTAAGGATTTGACCTTGCTACTCAGTAATAAAGGGAGCCTGAAAGTATTATATACAGTTATTTAAGAAAATTGTAGTCACAGTAATGATGACCACCGAAAGGGTTCTAATGAGCTAGCTCTTGTTGGTTTGTTTGTTTGTTTTTATAGAAAACAAAATGTTCCACATTCCTTGCAGAATTAACATCATTTACACTTGAGTTTTAACCATAGTAGTTAGTGCACAGCTTTTTCAGCACTACAAAACTTCAACACAAAAGATGAACTGAATTTGAATCAGATCCAGGCTTTCTACTCAAATATTGCAAATCCACCAGAATCAGCATCACTAATTATTTAATAAAATAGATATTTTATGAAACCTGACAACATTAGTAGAGATTTTTTACAATTGTAGATTAAGCCTTTCACAGGGAATCACTAATGACAGTCAGGTTCAATAGAACAAAGATTTCATCTAATATTAGTTTCTGGCAAGTCAATTTGCAAGGTTATTTTTCCAGATTAAATTAGCTGTATTGGGAGGTCACCCTCTTACTTCTAAATCAAGAAATAAAGACAGATGCATGAAAGCATAATGCCGTAGATAATATTATTAACCAGTCTTTCACAATAAGGAAATTAGATGTTCACTGAGAAGTGGTGAATAAAATAGAAAGGAATTCTATGACATAATAAATATCTTTTGGAAGATGTTGGTAAAAGGGCAGCTGAACATCACCACGTATACAACCTGTCTGTATCTTAGTATTCAAATACAGAAAAATGTAGTTTCTTAAGTTCGAGAAGCAACATATCAAGACTTCCAACAGGCTTAGGCCCTAGCTGTACTGAGCTACAGAATGTAACTGCACTTGTAGAAAATGTGACTTCAAACCTCTGGCTATTGCTTTAACTGATCATAAGCTATCAGTCCTTAAATACTGACTTAAAATGTCCGGGCAAATCAAATAATTTGAATTAGAAAATTGGTCACCAAATATAAACTGACTCCTAATGGCTTGTTTCTACTTTAGAAGAATATTCAGTTAGTTTCGTCTTTAATTCTAAGAAAGGTAATGGATATAATGGTCGTTCTGAAAGAAATGTCTTTTATTTATTTCTCTGGAAATTACAACACATACAAAGAGCACTATAACACTATTTGATTGAGAAAATTCTCAGCTACAAAAAGCTCTTCTTCAGTATAGTCACTACTATTAGCTACACATTTTTGCCCAGGAGTGACAAGAACCTACATACCATGATCATGAAAATCTGCAACAACACATTGTCTGGTACATGGCTTGTCTTTCATTTCACTGTCATAACTGATGAAATGTGCCACCCACTACCTCATTGTGCTCACGTTCACTGTTTGGTCTCCATGAACATTCAACAAGCATTCACAAATATCAATGTCTGTTACTCCAGATAGAGGAATTCCATGACACACCTTTGCTTTGTATGCATTTCCATATCAGAAACCATTTTATCAGATTGCTCCTCTGCTGTCATCTGTCACACAGCAACAAAATGTAATGGAATATTGGTAGGAAGGTTCAACCTCTATTGCCATACCACCAACATCCACCTCTGACACAGTGAGACAATAAAATAAAATAGGAGGCATTACTTTCAGAGCAGCCCTCACAGAAAATGTTCACAGAAAATGAAATTTAAAAACTCATGGGAGAAATAAAACAGAACAAAACAAAACAAAAACAATCAAAACACAGCAAACAAAGGTAATGATAGAGCCTTTTCCTGGGATACAGGCACTATAATACAGGATGACAAAAGAAAAATTATTGACTCAGCCCTTCCAGTGACTGGCAATAGCTCAAAAGGATTGTGATCTTGGCTTCTAACCCTTAAATGAGAGAGGAGGGGTGGCTCTAGCCTCCACCCCTTCCTATCACTAAGATGCATTGCTTGTGCCCGAGCTCCCTGGGTTAGCCACACCTAGTGCTCAACCATTGTTTCAGGCTGTGACGTGGCAATAGCACTGCAGCAATACAGCTTAAAGTTGAGTTATATCTTGGACTAAACAATTCCATCTGTTTCTTGGAAACTTTTTCACAGATTAGAAAGTTCTGTTTGAGTCTCTGCTTCCATTTGACATTTGTTCCATTATTGAATATCGTATAGGATCACCAGTCCCTCACAGTGAAACAACATAGTCTATTATGAAGAAAAATGACAAATTAACAAGTCTAGATGTGCAAGGCCAGTGGGGCTGAAAAAAGCATGCAAAAAAGTTCAGGTTCCATGCCCTGGGAAAGGGGAAGGGGGGTAAAGGGTAGGGAGAACAGCAGCAATGATTTGAGGAGGAAAACTAATTTACTAAATAAGATATCAGAATGCAAAATAACACAGTATAATACAAAATAGTTGGAACTGAAGTTAATAAGTAAAGTGATAGTGTCCGAAGCTGAAGGTCTTACTTCAAAGCTGAAGATGAGATGGCAGGAAGCACCCTCTGCTGAGATGAGCAACAAAAAAAGAGGCAGTCTCAGGACTTGCATGTAGTTTTCTCTTTCCCTCTGAGTGGAAAATGGAAACAGAAAGTCGTATGGGGTATGTAGTTCTTCTCTTCTGAGAACCAGGTACCCAGAAATTTGGCAGTTCTTGGAAGTGAAACATTAACTGTTTAACTCCCAGTTCCTTACATGATGTTATGATGTGGAATACCAATGAAAATAAATAAATAAAACCATAACAAAATATAAACACAATACCACACCAAGTTTCCCTCACCACAGTCTCCTCTAGGTAAGTGATGTCTCCTGAGAGTACTCCATGACTAGGGTTAGGGGTTAATTTCAGAGTGACAAAACCTAGAGATGCAGGGGTAGTGGGTTTTAAAGATTATTTAGCTAGACTAAAACTGTATAGCTCCAGTGGCATCATCAGAAAAGTCCTTTAAATAGAAGAGTTGAGCCTTCTAACTCAGATTTTTCACTCTATAAAGCATTATTCTATCTTGCTGAGTTAAGAAGACTCTTTGATAACTTGAGAAGAAGACTCAGTGATAACTGTTAATGTCCAGTATCAGTGAGCATTCAGTACAGGAAAATTAATATAAAAGAAATACAGGAAAATTAATGTAAAAGAAAATACAAGTGTTTTCAGAGCTTTTAGAAAAGTCATAAAGTTATTTTTAAAGATAGCTTTTGGAGTAGGGCACATTCTAATTTATTATTATTTTCTCATGAAGTGATAAATTAAATTTGGGGATTAATCAATTTGCCTTCAGTTTATTTATATATTATTTATTAGCATGCTAGTATATCAAGAAGCTAGTGAGCTTTCATTCCATCTAAAAACAGCTACTAATGGACCTATAATATCCTACACATTCCACTCCACAAAGTGACAGGGTGGCTAACTCTCTTTGAAATCAATGGAAGCTCGATTGTCTGAAGAAGACTTAGGTATCCTTAAGGAACAGCTGATATAACATGCCCTCACATACAGATACTGTACAGCACATTAGTAGGTGTGTTTACTTAACATTCTCTGCAGAATCTCAAAAGATTTACTCAGCTCCTGGGGAAAACCAACCAAACAAACAAATAAACAAAACAAACAAACAAACAAAAAACAACAGAAAACCAAAGAACTATTTTGTTTGTTTGTTCTGTATTACAAAAGCCTCTTCAAGCTCAGTTCAAGAGCAGGATGCCACTGTATTAGGCAATGGAACAAGCTGTGCTCCTAAGTACTTAAAAATTTCATGAAGTTGATGAAAAAGAGCATTATTACTTTTACCCTGCAGCTGAAACAAGGTCAGCTATCTGAAGTATTTTATTTAGTTATTATTTAGACTCATCAGCAATATGAAACACCTATAGAGAAACACTGTAATCCTTATCTATCTAAAGCATTTATCACAGTGAGGTCCCTGGTCATGAGTGGAACCCAGAGGCACTATGTCTATCATAATAAGAATAAAAAGAAATTCCATGTTCTTTCTTCTCAGTTGCATTTGTGCTTCCTCTGAAATTGCTATTGAAAACACACTAGAAAAAGTTACTCTCTTTTATAACAGTAACTGGTCAGTGACACTTTCTCCCCTCCCACTTGTCTATCTCTCAGTACAAATCACTGCTACATTTCCTTTCTTACATCTTTCAACTGACTTATTGTACAGTAACTGTTGAACCACAGCCTGAACCACCAATTGGTCACCTGAGGCAAGCACCGAGTCAGCCACAGGGGACACAGGTGAAGGTGATATCCCTGTGTGATTGGAAGGGGTGGAGCCTGGCTCCACCTCTCCCAAACCCCATTTAAGGGCTGACCACCCCCAGGGAAGGATCTCTTCTTGGAGATTCCTCCCATGTGGAGTCCACAGCAAGCCTCTATCATCCTACAGGTGAGCCACCCTCTTTTGCTAGCTATCTGTGTACCATCTATATAGGTCTATTAAAATATACCATCCTCTATACTATTTTCATTGAAGTACTGTCCTTGGGGGTTATTTACCCTACACTTATCCAGAAGACATTACTTCTCCAGGTGTTTGTTTTCTTCTCTAATAGCTATGCATGCCAAGTGATTGTAGACTAGTACTGTTAGGCTGAGTAATGGTTTGCTTTATTCATAGAGCATTCGTGTGTAATAACTGTGTCCTTCTTTCTGTTAGCCAAATCTGGAGGAAGTATGGACATTGTAATAGCAAATACAGTATCTGCAAATTTTGCAAGCTGTAATTTCTAAACAAATAGACATATAGAGCTCTGAGTTGCTGCTGAAACAAACAGTAAATGGTTCTTTTAAGACACTTGTAGACATTGATTGTCAATGACTGCAGGAGAACCTTAAGCACTTTCTTAGTGAAAGAAGCTGAAAAATGAGGAGAGAAATCCAGGATCAGTAATGGAAACTTAGAAGATTTTAAAGTAGTGTTTAGCCATTATATCCTTCATCTTTTCTTATTCTGTTACCCTTTTCAAATTTCTGCTTAAAAAGCAATCTTCCCTTTATTGCTTCTTGCTAATTTTTATGTGGTACCTTCTGCTGGTTATGTGCCTCATGTACTTCGGTTCCTTTTTCTTTCATTATTTTCTAATTCACTGAGCTATTCTACTTATTAATTTAATTATCTTCCTTGTCTTTCCTTTCATTCAGTTTTATCTTACATTTGTCTTTATAGTCTTCTGTCATGCCACTTTCTTGATGTTTAATTCTCACAACTTTCCAGTAAAGGCAAAGGGAACATTTTCCTTGTGTTCTGTGAGCTTTGGAAGGACCTAGGCTACTGTTAAATATTTATATGATGTGCTGAATTCTATTTGATGACAGTAACATCCCTTTGGAGTAGTGCACCAAGGTTGATGCTTGTTTCAGGAAAAATTCTTCTTTCATCTCTAGCATTTAGAAGCTAAACTGCATCAATTCTAGAAGCCTGCTGGCCTCCCTATCCTTTCTTTTTTTTTTTTTTCAGGAGAATTGAGTTGATGGTACAACAGTAGTAAGAGCTCCAATCATTAAAGCAACTGGAACCTGTCCTGCAAAATCCCTAACTACCTTGCCAACTTTGCCTTGGAATCCTAAGACAAAGGTAGGCTTACAATACCACAGAGGTACAGAGCGTGAATAAGATGGACATTATTGTACTAACACAAAGGTCATCCTTACTGCATTTTTTACTAATGAATTTGTTTAAGGATTTGTGCACCACTTGATCTTACATTGCCTAGACTCCAGTCTTTTCTGTGAAAGTGAGAAACAGTCCTGGAAGAAGAGTCAAAAACTTGCTATCCATTCAGACTGAAAAGATCCCGTTCCCTTATAAGAATAATGAAGGCATACATCAGAAATGGACTTAAATTATCTGGGTGGTGTAAGAGATTATTCTTTTATGCCATTGCCTCAAAGCTTGCTGAGGCCAAGCAATGGTTGCAAAATCCTTTGTCTGAGAGAGACAGATGGAGAAAGACAGGGGCAATGAGTGAGAGACAAGCCACAATTTAATGGCTGGGGAACGGTCTTGTGTGTGGACTTATCTCAAGGGAGATAGCCATCTCAGGGGGTACTTAGTTACCCAAGCACCCAGGGATGTCATGTAGGCAGGAAAGGAGGATAAAAGAGGGATCAACAACTATGAAGATAGGTGTTCTACTATCAGAACCCTCACGAGCTGATCCCTGCACACACGTGGACTCTCTCTCTCTCCTGGGCCTGCTGCCTGAGACCTGTTGCTTCCTCCTGGACTTACCCTGCAGCTTCTTCCTGGTAACTGCTTGCTGCCCAAGGCCAACCATTGCTGCTGCTGCTGCTCTCCCCCCTGTTCTTTTGCCTTGGACCATCAGAATGGCATGCAATGGGATGACTGCTAGATCCTGGTGGTGGCTATCCCTGCTTTACACAATTCTTGTTTCTTTCCTACCTTTTCTATCATTGGCCTTCCCTTCCCCGTCACCCCAATTGGTAATAGTGTTCATCCTCCACTTCCCCATCTCTCTGATTAAGATTTCTGATAAACTGGTTGGACCAATATTTGAACCACTGTTTCTTAATCTAACGCAGGGTATACATGTAACAAAGAACCTCCTCTCCCTCCTATAGATTGGAGCATGACAGGTAGGTTTATACACTTTGTTTTCCTGTAGAGGTTTAGTATATTTTAGTGACATAGCAGTAGCAGCATGGCAGCCTAGTAGTAGAACTGGGA
>VXAB01006383.1:276118-293361 GCA_013399175.1 Odontophorus gujanensis
CCAACTGCTGCTGCTGCTGCTCTCCCCCCTGTTCTTTTGCCTTGGACCATCAGAATGGCATGCAATGGGATGACTGCTAGATCCTGGTGGTGGCTATCCCTGCTTTACACAATTCTTGTTTCTTTCCTACCTTTTCTATCATTGGCCTTCCCTTCCCCGTCACCCCAATTGGTAATAGTGTTCATCCTCCACTTCCCCATCTCTCTGATTAAGATTTCTGATAAACTGGTTGGACCAATATTTGAACCACTGTTTCTTAATCTAACGCAGGGTATACATGTAACAAAGAACCTCCTCTCCCTCCTATAGATTGGAGCATGACAGGTAGGTTTATACACTTTGTTTTCCTGTAGAGGTTTAGTATATTTTAGTGACATAGCAGTAGCAGCATGGCAGCCTAGTAGTAGAACTGGGACTGAGTTTCAATCCAGTCAAGTTGGATGCTAATTTTCTCCCCTGCCTTAATCATCAATCCTAATTTATGCTTGAATGAATATTAAAGACGAATAATCATTTTACTAGTTCAACACCTTCTTCAAAGCAGAACCAAAATAGACTAAAGATGGATGGAATTTTAATTTGGTTTAGCAATAACATATCTGTATTCTTTTCTACTGAAAGACAGAAACATTGGATACAACTACTTTATTATTTTCAGTTTTAATACACTCTCTACTTATTGGGCCCTGTTGCTACAAACATGTTGCTACTTGCATCTCTGCAGCTGTCTTTTGAAGTGTGGTATAAACATCATCATTAAAATTATCTTTGTTCAAATGGCTCAGGAACTTAAATCTTTTTTTGTGGCTAATAAAAAAGAATTACAAAACTTTACCCCTAGCTTATTCAGTTAAGTATATGATATTTAACCGATGTGTAATTTTTTTCTCAGTGTCACCTCATTCCAGATATCATCCATAATGTCATTCTCTCTTCATGGCAAACTAATATAAATTTAATTGTGCTGTGAAGTGCAACTGGGAATGGAACAGGTTATCAGTTTCACTACATCATCACCTGATATTAGAGCAGAGAAAAAAAAAAGAATTGCAGTTAAGAAAGTACTTGTGTGAGTACTTGTTCCACAGTTACTGCTGTGATACCCTTCAATTATTTATATCCTTCTAATGAAACTACAACTTACTTAGGATGAAAGAGTCATTTCTGTATTCAGTATTTAAACAGACAAAATTGTTTCTCCTTCAAAATTCTTGCACATATTGGTAGGTTCATAACACTAAATACAAAATTGCAGAAATTGCAGAGATTAAGTTTTATATCAGCTGATTTAAACAGTTTTTACTGCAATATAAGATGTGAAGTTATAGGTCAATATTTCTGTCCCCGAACCTTAATATTGGTGCAGACCAAATAGTATGTCAACACACGCATTTCTAAGAATGAGACTACTTCAAGTGCGTATCTCGTCCCACTCAGTGTCTTTGCTAGGGTATTTTAGGGCTTAATTGAAAAATGAGAGTTGAACTTTAAAGTTCCAGAGTTCCCTGAGCTTATATTCTCCCCACAGCAGCAGCAACATTTTTGAGATTTTCTGTGAGAGTAGTAGTCTGAACACACATTGATTCAACTATTTACTGAAACAGCCCACAAAGAGACAAAGAAGTGTTTGTGTGACAATTTTACAAAAAGGAAAAATTGATGAAGAATCATGAAGTGGCTTGTCCACAACCGTGGAGCTGTCAATGTTACAATTCATATCCCTGTTTTCAAAACACAATAAGGTATTGTCCGAGGTATGTGAAAACTTCTAACTGACAAAAAAGAAGTTAAACCAGTATGTTCCTGCAATGTACCATAGTATAATATAGTCTTTGAATGTTGTGAAACACAGATATGTATGTACCAGCACATACATATGAAAATTTTCAGACAGAGAAAGGGCCAGATGCTTGCACCAAAATGTTAGCTTTTGAAATGGCAGAGACATAAACAGCATTAGGCTTCACATAGAAGTTCAATTTCAGAAAAAAAAATTCATCCAAAAGATAATGAAATCCAAGAAATCTCTCAAAGAAGAATTTTGCATTTACAGTTCTGAATTAACCCTCTAGGCAAGATTAATGATCTAAAGCAGGGTTAATCTTGGACATTGGTAAGGACATACATAGCAAGTGACCTAATCTTGCATTTTTTTTCTGAAATTTACTGATCAGAATATAAGCATCTGTTTCAATTTTTCTCTTCAAAGTGTATCAGTTTTTTCTATTTTTTATTTACTTATTGTTAATTCTACTTCAGAACCCTGCTTACAGTCTTCTCTTTAAATCACATAGGCTTTACACTGGCATCTATTCTAGCTTTCTGCTTCACATTTTAGATCTCAAGTTTTACATTGATCTTATTTGAGCTCACCATTTCCATTCTTTGCTAAGAACTGCATCAGGATTTTGAATTGCTTTATTTTCCCTGTCTGTTTCAATTTCTGGGTTTAAATCACATCAGTTTGACATCAACTTTTCAATCACTCTTATCTAAAACATCTATTTTCACTTCTCACTTTAAATCACATCAAGTTTAATATTGAAGTAATTTATATAACCATCTTCTATTACTTATTCTCAGCATACAGACTTTAAAAAGTCTTCAAATTTGTATAAATCTGTATATTTGCCAAGTTTTCCGTACCTCGATGTGATATGCTGAATTCAAAAATAAATAAAAAATTATTTTGCATAGGAAAATATTGTAATTAGCAACATAGAATTAAGTTAAAAAATGAAACAAACATTAAAGTTAAAAATGGAATGTTTTTCCTTAACAAAAGACCAAAGCTACATCTTCTGAAAGTAGTCTTTCCAAGTAACATTTAGGAAATATGCAGTCAGTGCTTGAAAAGAAACACATTCCCATGCTATAACATGCAGATAATTCTTAATGGAAGAGAGCAAATATGAGACAACATCAAGATAGAGGTTAAGCTTTAAAATATATATTAGTTATACACTGGTAAAAAAATTTAGTAATACGTGTTTCTGAATGGTAGTTACTTGTAGCTTACAAGTCACACACCAAGCTGATCTGAAAGAAGAAAGGCAGTATTGCATTTGGTTGTGATTTAGCCAAAAAGGCAAAACAGTGTAGACTAATTCTACTGTCAGTACTTACCAGGGAATAAGTAAATCTGTTTTATTACTGTTGTTATTGTCTTTGTTGTTGTTGGAATTCTGAAGGTACGGAGTGCAGGACTGACATTGTTGCCTTGACACCTGATGATTTTAATGGGGCTGGATTTATTTCTATATTCTGCTAGTTAAACACAGGCAAATAGATAGAGATGCAGACTATATCCTTTCAGTTACAGGACTTTCTGCAATTTTTTTTTTTAATTTAGGTAAGGAGTTGATGCTGTCTTCCTAACTACAGATATCAAAGTTAGTCACCCCCTATTCCTGTCAGAGTTAATGGAAAGAAAATGGTATATCTGGGGTATTCCTCATCTCATTAGTTGAAAGACACCCTAAAAACATCTATTATGCTGAATAAAAAAGGACTGAGTAAATCAGATATAGAAATAGTCTACACTGTAGACAACAACTTCAGCTGGGTGAGAGTATGCCCAGATTTTGTGCCAACAGTACAATACTATAGGAACTTGCACAGGGGTTGAGAGTTCCCACTATGCTCATCTGTAGTCTGTTTGTAGACTACTTGTAGATGGCAGTTTGGGCTGACTACAGACTTATAGTTACATCAATTTGATCCATTAAAATGTACGAATGGTCAACTTCCATACATGAGATAATTCAGACAAATTCTAATGCATATTGAATGGAAGATGGTTGAATCTCGTGAAAAACAAACCATTGTTTTTCAAATTATTCTACTGATTTTAACTCAGAATAGACTTCCAAGGATGTGATTGCTCAAAAGTTTCACAAGCCCCGATATTACTCAGTCTACCTCCCGAGGTTTACTTTTGTCGTTACTTATTTCCTTTTACTTCAATTGCATAGTTTTTGTCTCCAAATTTGACTCAGTATTTAATTGACTACTCTTATACTTCTTTTCTTTTTTTTTTCCATTGTTTTTATTTATAGGCCTTTGGTTTCCACAGGGAGAAAAAAGAAATAAAGAAGAAAAAAAAAGTTTTATAAACTTCCTTTATAGCTGCTTCTTCCGTACCCTGGCCAGTGTGACATATAAATCACCCACATTCCATAGGTCTCAAAGTTGATTATAAGTGTATTATGAAAATGTGACCAACATATTATGCAAGTATTTTGTATTATTGTGATGACATAATGAGACAACATATATATAGACATTTTTGCAAAAATATCTGCACATTTGTGCACGCAGTCATATAAGAGCCAAGAAGTTGTGTAGCTGCTTCTAGGAGGCCTCCAAACTGTAGGCATTTCAAAGTAGGCTAATAGCCATGACTTTCTGACAGATCAGCAAGTATGATGAAAAATAATAATAATTAAAAAAATAAGAAACATTCAAAAAAGTAGTATCGGGAGCAAATATCCTCCTTTGAGGTGGAGCACTGAGTATCAGGTATTAGGGAGAAAGACAGAGAAAGATGGGTATGAAAGATAGCAATCTCACTTCAGCCCTGATTTCTTTGCCACAGACCTTTCAAGCCTGGTTCAAGGACTAAGTACAACCAAAAGCTGTTACCATTGCTATGAGTACATCAGCTCCACAATATGGTATATCTAATCTAAGGTATGTGATAAAGTCTAACATTTATATGTGAAATGAAAACAATAATGTGTAAAAATTAAGAATTAGCAAAAAAAAAAAGTTAACTACTGTGGTAAAGTTCTGTATAATTGTGTACATTTTTTTGGTCTTCTTAGCATCACTTGAATCAAAATCCCTAACCAACATATTCAGCAGCAATACTCACAAATTTACCATATAAGTTTTTATTACTTTGAAGTAGATATATCCAGAGACCTATTCAAAAAAGGAAGAAACAAAAGAATGTAAAAATGTGTGAATTACAACTGCTGCAGTTATCTGTGGCAGGTAGTCCTTAGTGTCTTCATAGGTAATAAGCTACGTTTTAAAATTATCTGACTGAGATTGGAGGCTTAGTGGAATTATAACAAGATCAAGTGATTCTAAAAGTTATTGTTGCCTAGTGTGTAAAATGAAATGTGTAAGAATCTATTTATAATATTATTTATGCTGAATTTATCAATGTTCATCCTATAGGTTTTGATCAATTTAGTAATTACTGTATTTTTCTTTCCAGCTTTATTCAGCTGCAGATATACAAAACAGCTGTAGGAAATTCAGAAGACATTCAATTGCCTAAACTGAAACTCACAGATCCATTTGAGATAGATCAGTTCTGACTTGCATGACACAAGCTATATATGAATGTGTACCCTTCTGTGCTGACTGCAGGAGACAAGATGAGATTACCTGCTGCCATTATAAGTTTATGTGTTTATGTGACTGGAAATACAGGTGTAGGATGATATGGTACCATCTGCAAACAATTTATTAGTGATCAATCACTTATCATCAAGGGAACACAGTGGTAAGAGATGGGTAAAATTAATTTTATGAGATTACAGAAGAAGAAACATGTATCCACCCTAAGTGAAACACACCACAGATAATGAACTCTGGTGTAGACCAGCAGGTCAATGGAGAATGAACAAGGTGTAGAGAGTATAAGTAAACAAAACTGATCCCAAGCAGGTTCTGGAGGGAGGAAGAGGAAAACACCATCAGAATCATATTGATGATGCCCCTGAAAATAAGTTTCTATGGTATTATTAGGGATACAGAACAAACGACATAATAGATTCCGTGATGAAATTGGAAATTATTTATACATCCATGATGATATCGAGGAAAGCTAACTTTTCACATTTACCTTTATGATTCAGAGGCAGCTTTTAGCTCTTGTTATTTTTAATCACACCTCTACTTAGTTTACAGCTCAAAATCTGTCATCCAGAAATCCCTGAAGCTTACATTGTTTCTCAGACTGTTGAAAATAATTCTGCCTTTGGCTGCCCTTAGGGTTGAAGCTAAAGGAGCACAGGGAATTATGCCAAGGCCTGGAAAGAATGCAAGGAGAACTGAACTGGGCCTGCGGTACTTCGGAACTTTTTCCTTGATGGGAAAAATTATCATTAGATCTCCTTGAATATCAGGAAGAATCTCCTCCCTACTTCCTGTTTCCCTCCCTTCTCTGTCCGGAGACTGCCCACCAGAAACTGGAAGTAAACATTTTCCTGAAAGTATCCTCTTCTTCAGTGGTTTTCCTTTGCAACTCATGTACTCATGCCTCTCGCATCAAGGTGGATTTTCCATCCCACTTCTTCATATTCTCTCCATGGCCACACAGGAAAAAATCATAAGGCGGCACTTAGTCTGTACCCACTATATCCCCTCCCTCAAGCAGAGGAATGTTTACTTCTAATAGCTGATACACTGGTCCATAGAGGTGGGGGGTAGGGCATAATGACTTTGCTGAAACTCCTAGGACAGTTTCTCCGCAACTGAGACTTAAGCCTGTAGGGAGGAAGAGAAATTTTCCTCACATTGTTAATGCAAGCTCGAAAGCTCATTTACAATTGGATTTTTTTGAACTTCCCAGGCTACTACTGCCAATGTGTTGGCACACAATGATGGTACACATCATACAGATTTATGACAAATGGGTCATGGGCACCTGACATCATCTGGATCTAAGGATAACTACTCACTGACCAGATCAATGTTATGCATCACCTCCAGCACAACTAATTCACTCACATTCTGGATACCCCTCTCCATGGTGGTCTACTTACCTGGGTAACATAACAGATCTTCCTCTTAGGGAAACATCTTTCTTTAGCTGACAATAGAGAGCTCCATAGGGTGAAGGCCTGTGTCCCTTTTCAAATTGCTTTGCCAATGCTCCCTCCCCTAGAAAGGAATCCTAGCTGCCTGGCTACACTGCCTGCTAAGTCCAACCTACTGGCCCCATTATCCCAGCGTGGGAGTGGCAGGGTGATGGTATACTTGCTTGGTTGATGCCTGAAGTCATTTTGCATATATCACAGCTCACCAGTAGTTAAGGGTTGGATGGTTATTGCTTCCTTATGAGTTCTGCCTCCTTCTTTTTCTCCTGTCCTCATGATAGCCCTGCTTCATCCTTTTCTGCTTCTTCCATCCTCATCTTAGTAGGAATTTATTTCTTTACTAAATGAGCTGAATTTCGGGCCAATTTTTGTCTTGTGCGTAGGAGCAACTAATACTGGCACAGACTGGTTCTCTGATAGAACTTCAAGTCCTGTTGGAGGGGTTGAAACAACCGCAAGGCCTATTGCGTTTACATCAGATTTAGAGATCTCTTTAGAGTTCTGAATAGTGCTAAGCAGGGCTTAGTAGACAAGGGCAGGCCCCAGTAATCTACAGTGACTTGTGCCTCTCTAGAATTACTAGGGTAACAGCACTCCTTTTCCAAGTATTTTACTACTAAATACAGATTCTGCAGTTGCTTAGGGATGGAGATCCAAAACAGTGCAGATGCCCACAACACTAGGTACCTACCGATACCATCCCACACTCCCTACCACTCATAATTATCCAGCCCCAGAGCAGATGGCTGGGAGATGTTCATAAAAATTGTTTTGCCTTAAACAAAACCTGAAACACGCTCAACAGGCATAGCAATGGGAAAATGATGGTTTTAATATTCCCTCTTTTCTCCCCTATAGCCTGACTCCCTAAGGAGAAAAAGTGTGAAATTATTAATAGTTTCCAATGTATGGTCCCTGAAGTAAGAGAACAACTGTAATACAGAATACAAATACCAAATTAGTTTCCCTAACCAGTATTACACAGCACAGAAAAATGACAACCTTAATCCAGCCCCCAGAAACAGTGTAACAGGGATCAAATGTAGGAAATAAGGTATTAAACTACACAGTTCCATGAAAGATCTCTAAAATAAATAATAATAATAACAATGTAAGCAGCAACTATTACACTACGATAATGCTTATAACAAAATTAATGCCTTTATGGCCTCCCCACTATGCCTCATGGTGTAGAATAGCTTCTTGCCTAATTTGTGCCAGCTGTCCTTGTTCTACTCTGCCCCTTACTCCCACACGTAATGGTGGCAGCATTTCCCAATTCAGTGTCCTGGCCTGGTTCTAAGCAAGCCTCAATTGCTCAGTGACAACCACTTGCTGCTCTATTAATACTCTCTCTATTGAAATCAGGTAAATAAATTGATGTTCTTTTCTTCACCTCCATATCAAATGGATTGACCTATATACAATGAGCATTTGGGATATTAATCTGTACTACTAATAATAATCTTTTCTCTCTATATTCAGCAGTCCAAAATGTGTTAGCTGCTTTGCAGACCAATACCTAGTGATTTGTCAATTTTTCAAGGTACTAGCAGTGCCAAGTTGTCTGATATAGTTCAAAGAGCAAGAAACTCAGAAAGAAAATTAAGAGTCATACATAGTTCACAAAAGTTAGTACTAAATGCTAGGTATCTGTGAAGTTAAAAATATCCAATGGTATTAAACAACTTTCTGAAGATCTTACTGTGAAAAAAAATGTAGTGAAGTAAATAATGTTAGTTTTATGAGGATATACACAGAGAATATTTATATTATCACTGAAGGAAGGCTTTGAGTGTTTAGCATATAAAGATTTCCCTGAAGACAGTCTGGTTTTCCAAGTATTCTGCATGTACACTGAGCACTGGGTCACTATAGATTCTGATGTCTTATCTAAGCTTGGGAGTTTGGAGTAGTGGTTATTGTATTTCTTGGTATGAGCATGTGTTCTAACTTATTGAGGTATTGGATTTTACTGGGATTGTCGTAGTTACTAAAGGTAGGGGACTCCATGTGAATGGAAAAAATATACGTATCTGGGACAAGCACCAGACAACAGAACACAGAACAGAGCACGAGAAGAATTAAAATAGACAAAGAAAGCTAAGAACGTAAATACGACCTAGCATCTCATTCTAGAAAAGACAGATACTCAGAACTGTTAATTTTTTAGCTATTTTGCTATACTAAATCTGAAATATATGCCTTTGAAGAAGGATGTATAAAGCTGAGGAATTCAGAGTACTGTGAGCCATGAAGTGAAGCTATTCTACTACTCTGGAGAAAATTAAATTTATTTTATTGCGGAAAAACGAAAAGAGATCTGGTGAGCCGTCAGTCTACTAGTGAATTTCCCATTTATGATCACAATAAATGAAAGAGCAAGGGATATCTGTGCTTTTGATGTGCACGTTATGTAATATATGTAGATTTCTGTGTATTTGAACACACCTTGGATTTGGGGACAAAAAAGAAAAAGTGCACATTATAAAAATACACATTGAAATTTACAGCTGGAATAAATGAGAATAATGCTAAATACATAATATTGGTCAGGAAACCTATTTTCTAAAGTTAAAAACAGAAAAGCAAAATATATATTATTTAAAAAAAATAGAGTGAATTGTTAGAAAAAAAAACCAAAACTGTACTTCAGGTTTACTGTGTAATGATAATGTCAATTTAAAATTAGGTAGATTGTGATCTTTGTATTTAAGCCTCGTAGTTTGTTGAACCATGTGTAATAAGCTCAGTGAATCACTTTATTTGCAGTCTTGAAAAGAATTAATTATAATCCCATATCCCCAAAAAGCTTTAAACAGTTACATTTGTAATCCTGACTAAGTCCTGAATATCTTTGAACATATAAATGATTATATTTTCAGTGGGGAGAAGCTAGTTATTTTGCTTATCTATCATATGTTTGTAGACTAGTGACTTCCTGCATCCTAAATGATAACACAACTGAGTATTGTAATTTCAGTCTTTCTTTCTAATCTGCCTTCTCAGGGTATCACAGATACTGTGCCTACTAATATCTTAATGACTGAAACAGAACAGTATGTTCTCCTTAAAAAATAGTAGAACATACTGCTTACAGTCTCGTGAGACAACAGTGGTAATAGAAAGAATGCCTGGCAACTTTATGCCTGTATTTATAGAATATGTTCTAGGTTAAAAATATGCAGAAATATTTATAGAAATAAAAATGTCCATAAAGCAGTGATTTACTAATACAGTCTTCATTTTGGAATTTAACAACACAAAAATTTCTATAGATCTGTATTTAAAATTGTTATGGATTCAAACAGGTTATGGTAACTTCTCGCAATTCTTGATCAAACGCAAAAAAATAATCAGGAGTCTAGTTCTTTTCCTTTTTGTTGTTTTCAGCATGCAAAGCCATTGAAAACATCTTCAGTCAAGTAGAATATAAAAATAAGGGTGTGGAATAGTACGTACAGTGATGAATATATCACATCAGAAAGAGCTAGTTATTTTAGGATATCAAAGATGATTTTCATTTAAAAAATTCATTACTGTGATGACACATCATTTCATATAATGTGTTCATACAATTTTCTCTAATTGTAAATACACCATGATAAAAGATTATTGATTGGATTTTTTATATATTTCTATGAATCTCTGCAATATCCCTAATGATAATTCTATGACAAATAGAAATTTGCGAAATCATTTTTTTCTGTATTTACTCTTCTGATTGTTCTGCTTATACAAACATAAAAGAACACTGAGTCAGCGGTAGTGAAATTTCCTTCAGTGCCCTAGATTGTAAAGCATATTATGCAGTTGAACTAGAAATGCTGGTAATTAGAGTTACTGAATCTATCTGGAAACTATTACATTAATTTCCGCTGATTTTATCACAGTGCTCAAAAATGTTATCAAACATAAAGATAAATGCATGAAATCTCTCTAATAAAAGTTTCTGTTAATGCTGTAAAGCAAAACTTGACAATGAGGGGGAAAATGTAAAATAATCCATATTTTTAAAGGAGTTGCTTTGCTTTCCTCTGGGCTGATGACAAATGAGAGGACATAGGACAGGATTCAACCTTGGTGTAACTCCACTGAAGTTAGGTGAGATACACCAGACATTGTTTTGCCCCAGAGGGTTTTATATTCATCTATTTTAAATGAAGTCTATACATATTTTAAAATGAGCATTGCCCTTCAGAATTGCAAAGCAGAGTATAAAAATAAAAGAAAAAAAAAAAAAAGACTTTGTGAAAGATAAAATGTGAGTAGTTTAAAGTATGAGGGCTGCTCCAAAAGTAATGCCTCCAATTTATTACTTTGACCTATGACATCAGAGGTAGATGTATGTGGTATAGTAATAGCAGTTGAACTGTCTGACCAGTATTCTATTATATTTCATTGCCATGTGACAGATGGCAACAGAGGGGCAGTCTGACAAAATTGTGCCTGACATGGAAGCACGTATGAAGCAAAGGTGTTTCATTGAATTCCTCTATGTGGAAAAAAAAGTACCCATTGACATTTATCAATGCTTCCTGAATGCTTCTGGAAACTAAACTACAGATGTGAGCACAGTGAGGTGATAGGTGGTATTTTTCTGCAGTGGTCAGAGATGTGAAACACAAACCATACTCCAGACGGCCATGCCCAGCTGTTGCAGATTTTTATGAGCACAGCATATTCATCTTGTTCATCTCTGACAAAAAGACATAGTTAATGGTGGTGGTTATGTTTCAAAAGAATGTTTGGTAGCTGAGAATTTCCTATATCAGATAGTGCTGTTGTGCTCCTGTAAAGCAAACAAAGGTGATGTCAGATACCAAAGAAAGTGGAATTAACTCACCCCGCCCAGCAACCATTTGAGTTCAGAAATGTAGCTGCCTCTTGTTGGAACTCTGATGCACCAGAAGAAAGAGAGCAAAAGGGGAGGGGGGCAACCCACACAGGCTCTGAGTGTATAGGTGCTCCCAGAAACACAGCTGGAAGCATCTCCGAGAGGAAGAGAGAGAGGATGAGTGGATCTGGGCTCTTCTACTCTGGTCACTCAGGTGCTCATATACTGGTTCAGGTTGTGATCTGGCAATTTCTTTGCAGCTCTGTATTGGTTGTTTCCACGGAACTGAATAGGAGGCATTACTTTTAGATAATTATTTTAGGCCAGAAATTGAAAGAATGTAACTAGGATTTTAACCTAATTCATCTGACTCACACCTTGCTTATGCAATGGATAAGAATTAAGCTCTGGTTAAGAAATGAGAGGGCAAGTTATACGCTCCTGATCTTCCTGACTAGCTTGGAACCTTCCTGAGGGAGGCTGAATCATTCACTTGTTAAGTACGTTGCCATGCTCAAAAAAATTATAAAGAGACTATGTCTCCAAAGATATTTTCAAAATCACACAAGTGCGATTAGAATCTTTTTATGCACTTAAAGCCATGAAATTCCTGTCTGAAAAGAGTTATGGGCTACTCAAAGGCCTTCATGTTCAATTCTTTCTAAGTCTTCCTTTCCAGAGTGTAGAAAGGTGGGAGAAAATGCAAAGGTCAAGGAGTGCTAGCTGACTCTGATGTCTGAGGTAGAATTTAATTTGTAAAAAGACACAAAGATCTCTTGCTGTGTTTTGTATTGCTAGATTAATTCAGTTCAGTCAATAAACTTTGAGTGTTCAGAGTCCTCTCTTCCACCCACACTGTCACTGTTTACCAAATGTATGCTCTAGAGTATACCTTCTGACTTCCAGCTATTGCTCAAAAAGGTTGCTAGTCTCTTGCAGGACCTCAGTTGCATCTGTCAAGTTCATGTTAATGTACTTTATATCACAGGATAATAAATGGTTCTAGGTGAATATGAATGGGTTACAATAACTCTTCTTATTATGAAGTGCAACAAAGCTGCAATTACCAATTCATTATAGTCTGAGTTGGATGGAGAGGAAAGCATGGAATCTCTTTCCTTTCTGATACTCCATTGAAAGAACTAACTTGCTTGTCTAGAAACTATTAACACCCTTCCCTAAGACAAATAGTGAATATTAATTCCTGATGCTTGTGAGAAGGATATAATAGTGGATATAACACTTATAAAAAGCTAGGGGGTTCTAGTATCTTACTATATATGCAAGTGCCTTCTCATTATACACATTCATTGGGATTAAGTTCCCCTATAGAAAAGGGGAGTAATTTAACAGTCATTTTAACAGAAGAACAATAAAAAGATAAGCAAGAGACTGGTGGTGAGGGATTCCTTTGAAAGGAGAGAGTACTAAGTACCCCTCCCTGTTCCATGGGATTCTTTTGTATTTTCCATAAAATGAGACAAGATCCAGCACAGAGCCTGCCATGAAAACCATGAACTGAAATTGAAGTGTCCCTGAAAATGTAGCATTCTCATCGTAGAGTAGTATAATAGACCAAAGCAGATGAAAATTAGGAGTGAATATTAAAATTAGGAGCATGAATATGTTTTGCTGAGTGAGGGTGTCAGCAGTTTTAAGGATGTTCTTATATATCTGGGTAAGTTTAGCAACCAGAAGTAAAAAGCTTAGACTGAGTTATTAGGCTGACTCTTTGAGTGTACTCATCCAGAATTCATTAGAGTTTAACTTCAAATTGCCTTATGGGTGTTTTTGGATATATCTCTAAGTAACTGTTAATTCACATTTAAAACTCTTTCTCCTTTTGTTACATTTACTTGAAAAAAACAGAAATAAGGTAATATTCTGATGTGAAATTTAGCCAACCAATAGTGCCTGAAATGGAAATGACTAGTAGAAGGAAAAACTAGTATAAGGAAAAACAGGGACAGGCAAGCATTGGAAAATGTTCCACAGGAAGGCTGTATAGACTCCATCCTTTAGGGTTCTTAAGAAACAGACTGGATAAATCCACTAGGGATCTGGTCTTACTTTATAGCTGAACCTGTGTTAAGCAGAAAGTTAGACTACAGATCTCCTGGGATCCCTTCAAAGTTGAATTACCCTACAATCCTATTATCCTGAGATAATGAGACCAAAACAGCTGCTTTAAAAAGATATGAGAGACATTTTCACTACAGGTGTTAAATACATAGATGCCATTCTTGATTCATTAGGATTTTTCTTGATCCTGAAGCTGAATTATCAATTAAAAATGAACATTTTTCGTAAGTGCATATGTTTCAACTTCTAGCAGAAATCACATAAGCTTAATTTTCCCACAAAATCCGGGTTTCATGGGATTGACTGGACATCCTGAATGTAGGGTTTTGAGTGATTTGTTAAGGCACAGTGCAGTACAACACCTAGACAATGCAGTTCTTTCAGAGTTTGATCCAGACATGATATAGAACTAAAGCTCTTTTTTTTATTATTTTTTTTTAATTTTCCCTTAATTTAAGACAGTTTTTTTTTCTCCTGAATTCTGTAGTTGGTTTAGAAAAAGATCAGTTACACAGGTGTTTATGTATTTTGGATGAGATTTTGCAAATAATGTTTACACTGACTTGCTTCTAAAGCAGAAAGCATGGAAACAGGTGATAGGGAGTCTACCACCTATGCTGAAGGAATGCAAGCAGATACCTCTTCCATTCTGTGTTCTTGAATTACTAATAATGACTTCCCATGTTAAATGCAGACAGATGCAGGTCTTCCTTTCAACAAGAATAAATTTTTAGACTCAATACATGTGATATGCGGCCAGACAATGCTTTTATGGCCAATGTCATTCTCTGTCCTGTGATCGAACTCATGAATTTCAGTTTTCATTCTGATTTTAGGAGTGGTAATGACAGAGGAATCTATTGACTGATACCTTATGTCAGATTGTATTATTGAAGACTGTGGAGCACTATGCTGTTTATAACTTGTTAAAAACTATGGTGCTATTATAGAACCAAAGCAGATGTTAACACTGATATAGTTCTTTGGTTCTTCTATGTTGATACTTTGAATTGGATTGCCACAGAAATAAGACTTAAATGAGCAAGATCTCAGATCTAAACCCATATTCATTGATACTTGATCAAATATCATGTCTGATAAGTGCGCTGATCAGCAACAGTTACATGCCAGTGGCCCCTTTTATATCAGATTCTGTTTAGCTTCAACTTGTTCCTGATGCTTCCATTTTCCTTACACAATGCCTCATCATTTGGCGGAGTCCCACTGACCCCCTGCTTTATTCAGGACCATCTAGTTTGCATCATTTTCAGCCACAATGTCTTTTCTGCAGGTTCTTGAATTCTAGTCAATTTATATGATTGTCCAGATTTGTTTCTAGTTGTCCTTATTATTGTTAATTGGTTGGGTTTTATGTCTTTGTGTTGTCTCACTCCCTTTCCTTATCCTCCCAGATGAAAATCTAAATCTTCTCACATGCACACATCCTTACCCATTTGTGTGGCCAACCAGGCTTGTTCTTATCCTCCCCTACCATCTGCTGTCAGGGTTGTCATTCTGTGTTCTTGTTTATGGTTCTTTTGACTAGATGCATTTAAGGGAGCAGATACTCTCTTTTCACATATCCTTATGTGGCTAAAACCACTTCAGACAACGTAAATCATATAAAACAAGAAGACAGAATAAAGCAAACAGAAGGAGTGAATGTTATTGAAGTTGTACTTTCATCAAACCAATCTGAATTATTATTACCTTTCAGTTTAGAGTTGTACTGTAGCTAATGATGGAGGAGGAGTGTCATAAACAGAGGAGGAAGAGACTCTAGAAATGTTTTCCAGTAAATCTTTTGATAAATCTCTCAAAGGATCTTGTTCTTTCTTGTATACGCAAATTCTTGAACAAGAGTAGGAGACTCACCTGCCTATACAAATACATGCTTTAAAACAATAAAACGAGCAGACTTCATGAATATGTTAAAAAAAACCACACACCAAAGCAAACAAACAAACAAACAAACCCAAAAACAAACAAAAAACCCCATAGTTTTTAACATTAAAGAATATACAGCTTTTTTTTCTGTCATATTTTGATGATCTTTTAAGACAAAATAACTGCCTCTGTGTCAGAAACAGATTCTGACGTTATTTCCTGAATGCATTTCACAGAATCATAGAATTGTAGGTGTTGGAAAGGATCTCCTGAGACCATCTAGTCCAAGCCCCTGCCAAAGCAGCTCCCTAGACCATGTTGCACAGATAGGCGTACAGGTGGTCCTTGAAGGTCTCCAGAGAACGAGATTCCGTAACCTCTCTGGGCAGCCTGTTCCAGCGTGGTCACCCTCACTGTGAAGAAGTTCCCATGCACATTTGTGCGGAACTTCCTATGCCTCAGTTTGTGGCCATTTCCTATTGTCTTATCACCACACACTGCTGAGAAACTTTCAAACTTTCAGTCATTAGAGGAAAAAGAAGAAAACCCATCTTGAAGAAATAGTGATTTATAGGAAACCTCAAAGTAACCTATCACATATCAGCTTGGTCACAGTTGATTAAATATCTTAATGTAGATAATGTGAGTATATTTAGGCTTCCTGTGTTGACATAGCAGAGAGTATCAACCTTTTTTTTCCTTCTCTGATCTCATATAATCTTTTACTTCTTCCTTAATACATTCAGTGCACCTCTTTACCTCATTTTCTTCTTCTTTCTTCTCTACCCTTTAGACTTGGATGCCATTTTCTTTGTGTTTCCCACAGCCACAACTTTGAAAACTAAATATCCTGTGCAGATGGTTTTCTCCTATTGTTTTCCCGAGAGTCTAGTTTTGCTCCTTATAGTGATGTCCCTTGTGACTATTTTGTTTATACTTGGAGAGTATCTGGTTTTTTTTTGTTTGTTTGTTTGTTTTTTTTATAGTTTAGCAGTGAATAATAAAAGTCACAGCAGCAACAGCAACGTTGTAAGCATGATATGGAAAAAATAAATGAAATTCACTACTGACAGTTGAATAGAATAGAATATCCCAAGTTGGAAGAAACCTGCAAGGATTACTGAGTCCAAATTCTGGCTTCACACAGGCCTACCTGAAAATTAAAATCTATGTTTTAGAGTGTTGTCCAAATGCTTCTTGAGCTATGGCTGAGTTGATGCTAACACTACTGCCTGGGGAACCTGTTTCAGTCCCACACCATGCACTCGGTGAAGATTTTTTTCCTAACACCCACTCTGACCTTCCCCAATGCAGCTCCGTACTGTTCCCTTGATTTCTGTTGCTGATCCATGGATATCAATGTTTCCTCCATCTCTCCTTCCTCTCCTTACAGAGTAAAATCCAAGATGAAGTTTTAGTTCCAGCACATCAAATGTTTCAGTACCCAGTTTCAAACTCATCAGTGGAAAGAAGATAAGTATGACCTCCTTCTTATTTTACACTGATGTCTTACAATGGCGTGAGGGGTGGAGTTTTTCCCTCAGCTAATGTCGGGCTGCATCTTCTTTGGAAATCATGTATTAAATCTTTTTTTTTTTTTT
>VXAB01006383.1:302616-339429 GCA_013399175.1 Odontophorus gujanensis
TTTTTTTTTTTTTTTTTTTTTTTTTCTCTAGTTTAGAATGTAATGTCAGGTCAAAAAAGTGAGCAAAAGTGACCCTAAATTCTCAAGCATTCTCCTGGTTCAGTTAGTACAGACAATACCTTATATTAATCTACCTTTCTCTACATATATTTCGATTAGAAAAGTTTTGTACACATTCTGAGTAAATTGCAAACTTTTTGGAATGGATTTTCATTTTCTTACCATACTTTCTTTTTATTTTGGTTTACCTTTTTCCTAATGTAGTATGGACCAACAGCATAATGAAACATGCAGATTTTTGAGTGCATAAAAAAATCAGAGAAAAAGATACATGAAAAAACATTCAAATCTTCAAGAAACTTCAGAAGATTAAGAACAGAACCATAATTCATCAAAATGTTTAACTGACAGATATAATAAAAAAATTCAAACTAGAATTCTGCATTTGATTGGTTCTTATATTGATATATTTTCAAACCATTATCCTTCACATAGCCTTGTTTTTGCTCAGCTTTATAAACTTCTTTTAAAATTGGCTGAGGGTAACAAACTTACAGGAAATTTCAATCATTACGTCCATCTGTTCCAGGTGGTGTTATACATAGGTACTTCTATGCTCCTCTGTATTGTTTGTCACTTAATCTTACACATATAATTTATTCTTCTTGTTCATGCTGCAATCTAACTGCACAGCAAATGCAAACTCTTACAGAATCTGTAAATATCTGTGGGTACAGTACTGTTTTTAAGAATAGGATTTAAGAAAAAGTGTAACTGAGAAGTGTTGTCATGTATGGGAAATGTTGAATCATGGCCTAAACCACTGACTGATCATCTGAGGCAAGCACTGAGTCAGCTGCAGAAGCACAGGTGAAGGCAATGTACCTGTGTGACCGAAAGGGGTGGAGTCTGACTCCACCTCTCCTAAACCACATTTAAGGGCTGACAACCATTAGGGAAGGATCTCTTGCTGGAGTTTCCTTTTGTGAGCCTCAATCTTTGGAGGCAGGTGAACATTTTTCTTATTATTGATTGTCTCTTTGCCATCTGGATAATCCTTTTAAAATTTACCATCTATTTTTGACTAACTATACCATATACCATTTAGTATTATTCATTTGTGTCTTATCCTACGTGTGGTTTAACCCAGGAGGCAGCTAAGCAAAATGCAGCTGTTTACTCACTCTCTCCACGGCAGGACTGGTGAGAGAATTGGATAAGAAAGTTGAGATAAACACAGTTCAACAGGACAAGAAAAGGAAGAGAATGAAAATAATAATGATAAAAGAACATAATAAAAATGTGATGCACAATGCAATTGCTCATCACCAGCTGACTGATGCCCAGACAAACCCAACTACCCTCTCAACTGCCCGTAGTTTTATTGCTCAGCATCATGTAGTATGGTATGGGATATCACTTGGGGTAATTTGGGCCAGCTGTTCTGCTGATGTTTCTTTCCTTGTGCCTTTCCAGCTCCTTGCTGGTAGAGTAGCATGAGAAGTTGAAGAATCCTTGGTTCTGCGCAGCTCTGCTCAACAGCTGTAATGTCTCTATATTATCAATGTTATTATCATCCTAAATCCAAACTGGAGCTCTGTACCAGCTGTTAGGAAGATTTACTCTATCCCAGCCAAAACCAGGACAAGAAGTAAAAGAAAGACAGCAGCTGTAGCAAGAAAAACCTTTTTCACAGGTAGTGTATTTCTTGCCATCTCAGTAATTGTATTGTTTCAGAAGGTGCACATAAAACTGTATCTGTAGATTTTTTTCATGTTGACATTCTAAAAGAGGGAGTTAAGAAATAAATTCACTAAGGAATTGAAGGTTTGGCTTAGCACTGGGAATTTATTAACATACTGAGAACAGGGCTAAAGAAGTCTTCCATATTTCTGTTTAGAACACGTATATCATGTATTAAGGATAATTGTGCAGAACAGAAAAGCTGTATACATTCTGAAAAGAGCAGCTTGATGGCTGTGCTTTGAAATTAGAAAGGAAACACCATTTCCCTAAATGTGTTTTGGATGAAGCAACAAAAAACAAATTTCTCAAGGCATTTGACATACACAAATATAAATTAAGTCCTTTTATATGAACTGTTTTTACCATCGGACAGTGGATGCCCTCATCTATGCCCTCAGTAAGAGAGGAAATATGTCAGAGAAAGACTGAGTACTGACAGAAAAAAAGATATTGCTACGGATTTGTAAGTTCTGGCTCCCATTTCTGATTCAAAACATTCAGAGTGGAGTAGTTCACCTCACATAAGCCCTATACTCAAATGAGAAAGACAGGTGCTTGTCAAAAGAAGTGCTCCCACTCAAAGTCTTTTATATGAAACAGATGAAAAAACTTCATCCAGACTTTCTTTGTTAATTTTTGAGAGCTTATCCAACATTAAATGAAAGAAAGAATCCAACATTAATTCTGTGGCTTTGTGGACTAATTTAACCAGCGGTTTTTTTTTTTTTTCATTGAATTTAGTTCATTAATGCATATACAATATTTTCAGTAGAAAAATATTATTCCCCTAATTCAGAAAACTCAATAAGCAAAACCTTCAATATAAAAAATCTAAAATATATTTCAAATAGGTATTTCAGACATAATATTATTTAATTATTAGATTGTTCATATCTTCAAATATTTTTGTGACAAAATTTATGTTGTGAAAGTTAGGAGAAATAAAGAGATAAGTATCCAAATAAAAATAAAACATTATCGGTAATGATAAATAGCAACAAAGGACATTCCTGAAGCAGGATTATTGTAAGTCAAATTGTGCTGGTATTTTTTTCTGACATTTCTCCATGTGACCACTCTGTTCTATTATTTTTCTAGAATATTTTTGTTCTAAAAATGTTACTAGTGCCTATGTTCTTTCAAAGGTCTTTTCTTAGATTATACTTAGCTCTTGGATTATTTTCCTCCTTAGTGCCCTTTATTTGTGTCTCTTCGTCAGACTCTAATTTACACTTTTTTTCCTCCTGTTTCTACAAAATTCCTTTTCTACTTAATCTCTTTGCTCCTTCTTTTCACCCTGGTTATTTATTCAAGCAGTCCCAGTTCTATCTCACACTAAATCTTGGCACACTGATACTGGCTCACCAGTTTATGTTTTCCTTTCCCACCATTTCCCATCTTTTTTCTCAGTTCCATTGTGCTCATAAGCAAAACATCACCTTATTGATCCCCAACTTCTATATGCATTTCTCAAGACTGAATAGCTTTGCCAAGCCAGACTTCCTACTGATCATCTTTTGATAGTTTCAGGATATTTTGTTGTTGTTGTTGTTGTTCCTGAGCTACTTTTCTCTACCATCCAACAAGAATCACATCTCTTTTTTCAGTTGGGTTGCTCCCTTCTCACTGTTGTCTGCATGCAGCAGAGATATATGCCACTGCAAACACGGAAAACAAAGGTCTTCCCATCTCAGTTTCAGAACAGAGCCTAAACCCTGCCCAAACTAGAAGTGGTATTAAGAAGGAAACTGGTTTCACTCTGATAACCTTGGTTGATCCAGGAGCTATCAAGATATAGGGAGAGGTAAGAACAAGAACAAACTTAGCATACAAAGATGCCACGACAGAAGATGAATATGTTTATTTTCTCTTATTTCTGTACATACATACCTGCTTCACTTGGATTGAGGAGTTTAGAGAACTTGGGCATGCTTTGAGAGGATGAGTGAGAATTGCTAGCTATCACTCCTGGCAAATTTGAATTTCCTGCTACATAAGGACATGCCTTGATATAAGGACATTCATATAAATGTTCAACAGCCTATGAACTTGTCCGTCCGAAGAAAAGACGTATCTGTCTTCAACTCAGAAACAGCTGAGCTGTTGTCAGAGAAATTAAGACAGGTCAGATAATTCATTATGAAGAAACAAGAATTGCTTAAGTTGCATAGAAGATGGTGCTTATATTGTTCCTACAATAACTTCTTACAGAAAATGTTAGTGTTTATGAATATTAACTCCATCACTCTGAAGTTGAAAAGGTACATAGCATGTACTATAACTGCATTAGCTAATGATCACTTGGCGGTGAAAAATTGGTCACCCCCTCAGACATTAATTCTGTGGTTACTGATATAGCAGGTTGCTGGAATGAGGCGTTATTGATTTCACTCACATCTAATATTTAAGTTTGATGAAAGATGAGAACCACCAACTCACCTGTAATGCATGAACCACCTGCTCCCTCAAATGTTTTAAACAACGTAATAATTCTGTAGACTCCTGAATCCTAGGTACAAAAAGAAAGCACTGTTCAGTTTCATTTATAAGCAAATAAAGCAGCACAGATTTTCATGCATGAATTATTAGTACTGAGAGAGTTTTTCAGCTAACCATGCAAATGATCTTAGTGATAATCCTGCCATAGGAGGATCCAAATCAGCTTCAGATTGTATTAAAATTAACTTCAGGCCAGTTGTCAGTGTTTCTAGATTTATAATTCAGTAGGTAATATGTTCAAAAATGAAATTAAGAATTCTTGCTTGAGGACATCAGCACAAAGCGGTAGTAAGTTAAAGATCCCCAGGACAACCAGCTTCATATATCTGTGATTGTACTTGCCTGAAGAACAAGGCATTTTCTAACCCACATTCAAAGAAATCAGGCTTTTTTTTTTTTTGTTCCAAACATCACTTGGAAAGTTCTATGGTAATTGGCTTCAGTGACAGAATAAGAGATGATTCCAACTCAACTGGCTTTCTAAAAACTACTTTGAGTACTGGGCTTATGTCATAATTTATGTTTTTTAAGACAATGGGATTCTTTTAAAGCTCAGACTTTGTCTGCTGGAGCTTTAGAAATTGTTCACAGTGTGTTCAACTACACAGAGAACTGTCAGCTCCCATTGAATACAGAATCTTGAGTAAACTGATTAGAGCTGTACTAGAGCTTGTAGTAAAAGTCTAAATATATCTTCACATCTGGACTGTTGTTTTTTAAACTATATCTTATCTTATTCTTTTTATCAGTTTTATTCAACAAATTGTTACACTCACTTCTTTGTATATAACACCAGTAAAACAGAAAAAAAAAAAAAAAATCTCTTTTCCTTACTCTAAATGCAGTGGGAAAAGGAAAAAAGAAAAAGAGAAGAAAGTAAAATAGAAGAACAAATAAAGAACTTTAATATGTAATAGATCTGGGACCTGATTATCTTCTTGTTTAAGCTCCTTGACAAGACTGGCCAGTAAAATGAATAGCAATAATAAAAGTCGTTTCCATAGGCAGAGTCATTTTTAAATGGTGGACTCCTTTGGTTCAGGAACAAGCAAACAAACTGTCCCAGAGCTTACTCATTACTTACCTGACATCTCAGCCTGCTCACGTACCCTTTTTATTCCTGACCCTGGCCAAAGACAGGCAGAGACTTAAGAGGAAGGACCTGGCAACCCCTCTGAATGGAATTCTGTAGGCTGAGAGTATGGAGGAACTGCTATTGTGCACATTCTCTCCACAAAACTGAAGCACAGCTTACATCAAAACAAAACCAAACTATATTGGTTTTGTTTTACAAACCAAACTATATTGGTTTTGCTTACGTGTGCTATTACGAAGCAAACTGTATTCATGCTAGTGGATGGCAATATCGACTACCTACACAGATGGTGTTAGTTAGAAGGAATCAAAAATAGAGACCTTTAGTATTAAAACTGTTACATTTTAATACCTGATGTATAGGAGTAATTGCTCTAGTCTGAGCTGAAGGTTACAATTGCTAAGATTGTCTCTTAAGTATAATCATATTCACAATGCCTGTATTGCATAAATGCTTCACTAATTTATTGCATAAATGCTTCACTAATTTCACACTCCGGTATCTTGACAGCATGTGTCTATGAAATATAGGAACCAGGTAATTTGTTACATTCACAATGATTTAGCTGCTTCTTGTCAATCGGTTCATAGCAGGATGAAGCATTTTCAGCTTGTTAAAAATGGATTCTCCACTGAAATCTTAAATCTTGCACTGTGCATCTTTTGAAACTTGTTCCATAACCTTCTGGTCTTTAGGGAAGCATCTACAAAAATTCAATAGTAGTCTTCAAGAAGTTTAATATAGTATTTCTTAAAATAAAACTTGTAATAGCTAGTCTTTTCAAAAATGGTATTTTTTATTTGTAAAGCCTCTGTGTATCTGCACATACCTCATTTTGCTTTAAGTTGTAGTTAACACAGAGTAGTAGTGATGTTATGAAGTCAGCTCATATTTTGTACTGTGCTTGTTTTTAAAATATCTTTAAGTATTTTTCAAATTGTTTCAGTCTGCATGTGAGATTGCTAATGTTTTCACAAAGGACAGCAGCTGAATGCCTTTCACTAGAGGAAGCAGTTACTTTTCTACCTCCTGTTCAGAAGGCCCTGAACTAGTCGGCATTATAGAAGCATGTCACCTGTTGATATTGCTACTTGAGAGCTTTAGTTACAAGTATGTTGAATTTAGTGGAAACAAAAATGTCTAAGAACTAATAAAGTCAAATTCTGTAGCTCCAATATCTTAATTTTGACTCATAAACTTCATCAGAATGGGCTAGGAATACTGTCAAACAACTGTGCACTCCAGTGTGGGATGGGAGACCTAAAATCTCAGAGAAGTAGTAAAAGAACAAAATAGGTCATGGACAATATAGTTTATGAAGAAATGAATTCTTCATTTCTTTGGTAAATTGTAGGTGAATCTTGGAGATAATCACAACAGCTGACAACTTCCTATTAGTATTCTTGCTATGCTCCCTATACTAAAAGAGTTGAAAGAAGCTGCTGCAGGACAAAAATGAAAGCAATACCTTAATTTTGTTTACACATCTTCAATGTTCAAGATGTCTTTTCTTACATTTTATTGATTTTGTAACTTCTCACTATATTCTTCTTCCAGTATGGCAGAGTCAGAGAGAGTCTGAATGCTGCAGAGATGAGGACTCCATTAACCTTTTCCAATTGTAGTATGTTTACTGCTTGTGATCTTCAGGATTCTGGGATTTTAATTCCCAGAATCACTTTTCCCATTCAACAAGCATTCTTTACGTTATTGTTCCTAGATATGTGTTTTCTTTTGTCTATGATAAAATAAACTGTTTTATCCCTTACCTACTGGTGCACACCAATTGCTTATCAACAATGTTTTATTTTCATTTGCAACAACTCTAGTTACTGTGTTATCCACAAAATTTTCACTAATGTTTTACTGAGGTTGCGAATAAAGCCAAAATTAACTCCCTCCAGTAAAGTACTAGAAAAATACACATTCATTGAAAGTTCCTAAAGTATAGTTGCATTTTAAAATTTACATGTTAGAAGCTTTTTATCAGTTTAATATATGAAATTGTTGTTTGCAATTTCTTTGTTAATCAGCATATTCAGTTTGAAACTAAATGACCTACAGAAGTAAGCCAAGATCAACAGCATTGTAGTATATTCAGTTTGGAATTACTGACCTACAGGAATAAACTAAGATCATCAGCATTACGCTTATCAGTCCAATGATCAGCTTACAAGCAAGTTCAAAAGTATGTCTTTCCTACAAGCTCGTACTGATTGCCATTAATTATATTATCATCTTTTAATAGGTTATTCATCAAATCCCATATCTCTTGTTCCATAATTTGTCTGGGATCAATGTCAGGATGACAGGCCTATAATTAGTTGTCCCATTTATACTTTTAAAATATTGGCATAACATTAGCTTCATCGCAGCCTTTGGAAATGCTCCAGTGCACAAAGACTTATTGAAAATCATCACTGATGATCAAGAGATCTCCTCAGCTGACTCTTTACATCTCTTGAAGGCAAAATTATCTGGACCTGCTAATTTAACATCCATCACACTGTTATTTAGCAATCTTGTTATTTCCCATTACAATGAAAAGCCTTTTATTATTTAAATCTTATACAGCCACGATGCCTATCTTTTTCACAAGATCATACAAATACATATTCCCTCACTTTTAATGATTCTATAATTCAAAATTCTGTCTTTTTCTCTGTTTTCTAGAGCTCTTTACTTCTATTATTTTGCTTCTCCTCACCTTTTTTTCCTGGTTCTAGTTCGTGATTTATCTGAATTTCGATACATTTAATTTTTTCATCTGTCTCTTTTACGCTTACTGAAAAAATCTCTCTTTATATGCATGTACTGAATGTAGGCTATGAGGAGTTTAGCTAAGGTTTTGAAAATAATCCTGTGGCTCTGACTTTATTTTCAAAACCTTGATTAAATGACAAATCTACTGTGTGCTTCAAAAGGCAGCTTACCTCGGTACAGGGGATACACAGTATTTGTGAAATTTGCTTCTCTTTAATAACTCTAAACTAATAAGTAAAATGATCGTGCCCTCCTTTCTGCAAGATATAATCTAGTATCTTTATTACAAAAGATATGTAGAAAATTCAGAAGAATAATTAACTGGCACATGCAGACTTATTTGAATGTGATGACTGAATGTGAAATATTAAAGCATAGTAACAACTCATTACTCTTGTTTTGTTTGTCCAGTTTTAGTTTTATTACAGACAGTTAGAGATTGTCATTTTATAAAAGACAGTGTTAGACATGCTGGATTTTATTTACTTTATTCACTAACCAAACTTAAACAAGACTATGACCTAACTGTTTTGCAGTTTTAGAAATTTCTGCATTATCAAACAGGCAGCTGGAAGGTCTTAGACTGAGTAGAAGAGTCATTTCTGGTGAAGTCAGTGGATGACATAAATACTGGCTGTCATAAAGTCCACTCGGCAACCACAGTCACTTGCCTTTTAAGACAAGTAAGTACAAAACAGCGCAAATAAAAGACATAGGAAGGCACAAATACCTTAGGAAAATGAATAATCAGAAAGTACACTCAACTTTCCATGGCAGGCAATATCTTCAAACTACTGAGCCTCAATAAGAAGAGGCTATTGAGTAGGAAGAGGGAGATTATATTACTGCAGTACATTACATTATTGAGGTCATTACCTGAACACTGACTGTGTGAAGCTCTTTAGAGCAAAGATGACAGATTGCAACAGCTTCAGAAAAGAGATACGAAAGTATTCAAGGTCTTGACAGTGTGCTTTAACAAAGATATGCTTTTTGGTTTATATGTGAGGAAATTTAAGAGGTGACTTCATCATAGATGGAACACACTGAAAGCTGAAATGCAACTATTTAGTAACCTGTGAAAAATTTGAACAACGTGTCAAAGGCCACAGCAGGTTCTGCCTTATACGATGTCAGTCAGTCAAGAGAACGTGACTTTTGAAAAGAGATGGTATAGTTCAGTATAAACTAATGAATTTATCAAAAAGAATGACATCAAACTATATCCTATATACTATGCAAAATACCAGGTCAGCTGATCATACTGACTTCTTTGTCCTTTAATATCAGTGAATGTGCTGAAGAATTAACTGAAAGTATGAATCTAGAGGAGAGTATTCAAAGCTTAACAATTTAGAAAAGAGAAGTGGTAATAAAAGAATACTTTATTAGTGCTGAACTTGATCCTGGACCATTGATGCCAATAAGATGAATTCAGTGAAACAGTATCAAGACTCCTATGAAGACAGTTACTTGGAAAATTATAAGAGAGATACAGTATGGAATAAAGAATGAATTAAGTTAAAGGTAAAATTAGAAAAAAATGATGGATTTTGTTCAGTTTATTAAAACTAGGTGTTGCACTTTTCCTGTCCTCTCTAGCAAATGTGTTTGTTTATGCTGTCTGTAGTCTATGCAACTTAATGAGAAATATTGCCTAAGTTAAGTTGGATATTGGTTGTTCATGCTGACAAGGTAATGTCACAATCAATACCAAGAAGCTCTGTTTCAAGGGTTCATTTCCAAAGAGCACATTAACTTCTGGATATTTTCCATAGTTACAGTAAGCCAAGATCTAAAATTTCCACAGTAAGAGATTTAACTCTAAAAACATTAATTTATATATATATATATAATATATATATATAAAGAAGAGTGGAAGTCTTTCTTTTTAAAAAAACATTTTTACTACACTTCTACTGTTCTACAGGAAAGAAAACAGGTTTTAGTTATCCTGTACTGCAAAAACTGGAAGTAAAATAATAGTAACAGATAATGAAAGCTCTGCCAGTTTACTAATAATTAACTATTTCAATTCCAGTGTAATGGAAAGAAAAGTTTTCTAGGTGGAAAATATATTTAAATGTATACATTTTCTAATGCAAAAGAACATTAAATCTAGAACTATGATTCAGTAAAGCTCTGATAAATTAAGAACTCTGACCATGTTAATAGTCTGCTTTCTGTCCCAGAAAACTGTTGTATTAAAGGTATATGGATGAACTGGTCCCAGTGTCTGAAGAATACGCAATAAATAATGTATCCCAAGATTTTTGGAGAAGAGATTAAATGATCTATATGTACCAGTGAGCAAAAACTGTAAAAGATCAGCCTTAAGATTCACTCTACTAACTGCCTTGAAAAGTCTCTTACATGGACATTTTACCCAATGGCTCTCTGCAGAACTGATAAAAGCTACCATTCTTGTCTTCCCTTGTCATTAGAAAGTGGAGCTGTTGGAGCGGGTCCAAAGGAGACCATGAAGATGATCAGTGGACTGGCACACCTCTCCTATGAAGGCTGAGGTAGTTGGATGCATTGAGCCTGAAAAAGAGTAGACTCTCAGGAGACTTCATTGACCCATCTTNATCAGCCTTAAGATTCACTCTACTAACTGCCTTGAAAAGTCTCTTACATGGACATTTTACCCAATGGCTCTCTGCAGAACTGATAAAAGCTACCATTCTTGTCTTCCCTTGTCATTAGAAAGTGGAGCTGTTGGAGCGGGTCCAAAGGAGACCATGAAGATGATCAGTGGACTGGCACACCTCTCCTATGAAGGCTGAGGTAGTTGGATGCATTGAGCCTGAAAAAGAGTAGACTCTCAGGAGACTTCATTGTTACCTTTCCATACCCATCTTTTTGTGCTCTGTCATAATTGATAGAACAAGGGAGAATTATAGAATCACAGAATTGTAGGGGTTGGAAGGGACATCCAGGGATCATCTAGCCCAACACCCAGCCAAGATTAGACAGGTTGCACAGGTAGGCATCCAGGAGGGTCTTGAAAGTCTCCGCAGAAAGAAACTCCACCTTTCTAGGCAGCCTGTTCCAGTGCTCTGTCACCCTCACTGTGAAAAAGTTTCCACACATATATGTGCAGAACTTCCTATAGATCAGTTTGTAGACATTTCTCCTCATCCTATTGCCACACACTACTGAAAAAATGTCCAGCCTCATCCCTTTGCATCCTGCTCCTCAGATATTTATATATGTGGATCAGATCCCCTCTGAGTCTTCTTCTATAAAGGCTGAACAGACCCAGGTTTCTCAGCCTTTCCTCATAAGGGAGGTGTTTCACACCCTTTATCATGTTTGTGGCCCTCCACTGGACTCTTTCAAGGAGATCCCTGTCTTTTTTGTACTGGGAAGCCCAGAACTGGACACAATACTCCAGGTGAGGCCTCACCAGGGCAGAGGAGAAGGGGAGGATCACCTCCCTCGACCTGATGGCCATGCTCTTTTTAATGTAACCCAGGATATCGTTGGCCTTCTTGGCCACCAGGGCACACTGCTGGCTCATGTTCAACCTGTCATCCATGGCAGTGGGGTAGAACTGGATGGGGATTAAGGTCCCTTCCAACCTAAGCCATTTTATGATTGTACAATTCTATGACAGAATCATTTTGAAAAAAAATAAAATCAGAATTAAACAAGAAAGATTCTTTATATACTGTATGTGTATATATGTATATTTATTTTTTGTTTATTCACGTGTTCTTTTAGCAACATCACTACGAATAATTTGGTGAGTAACTTTGCGAGTACTTATGGCATAATCAAGCAAAATATTGTACAGCCATCATTAAAGAAACGGTATTAAACAGCATCTGAATTAAAGCAATTAGCAAAATTTGAGTGGTTTAGAAACAGCAAATACATACAGTTGCTCTGAATGGAGGAATTGAAATCTATATTCAACAACTACAGATTTAAACAACCAGTGTTTGATAAATATTTATTAATACTATTTTCCTAGCTGTGCAGTCAAATGTAGCACAGACACGGTTCCTTAGGTAATGGCAGGGTAGAGGATATTGTGAAAGATAAAAACTGTTCCTTTTTTGTCTTAAAACTTGCTTCATGAGGTCTTCCTGGTGATAAGACTCTAACTGACANGCAGAAAGAAACTCCACCTTTCTAGGCAGCCTGTTCCAGTGCTCTGTCACCCTCACTGTGAAAAAGTTTCCACACATATATGTGCAGAACTTCCTATAGATCAGTTTGTAGACATTTCTCCTCATCCTATTGCCACACACTACTGAAAAAATGTCCAGCCTCATCCCTTTGCATCCTGCTCCTCAGATATTTATATATGTGGATCAGATCCCCTCTGAGTCTTCTTCTATAAAGGCTGAACAGACCCAGGTTTCTCAGCCTTTCCTCATAAGGGAGGTGTTTCACACCCTTTATCATGTTTGTGGCCCTCCACTGGACTCTTTCAAGGAGATCCCTGTCTTTTTTGTACTGGGAAGCCCAGAACTGGACACAATACTCCAGGTGAGGCCTCACCAGGGCAGAGGAGAAGGGGAGGATCACCTCCCTCGACCTGATGGCCATGCTCTTTTTAATGTAACCCAGGATATCGTTGGCCTTCTTGGCCACCAGGGCACACTGCTGGCTCATGTTCAACCTGTCATCCATGGCAGTGGGGTAGAACTGGATGGGGATTAAGGTCCCTTCCAACCTAAGCCATTTTATGATTGTACAATTCTATGACAGAATCATTTTGAAAAAAAATAAAATCAGAATTAAACAAGAAAGATTCTTTATATACTGTATGTGTATATATGTATATTTATTTTTTGTTTATTCACGTGTTCTTTTAGCAACATCACTACGAATAATTTGGTGAGTAACTTTGCGAGTACTTATGGCATAATCAAGCAAAATATTGTACAGCCATCATTAAAGAAACGGTATTAAACAGCATCTGAATTAAAGCAATTAGCAAAATTTGAGTGGTTTAGAAACAGCAAATACATACAGTTGCTCTGAATGGAGGAATTGAAATCTATATTCAACAACTACAGATTTAAACAACCAGTGTTTGATAAATATTTATTAATACTATTTTCCTAGCTGTGCAGTCAAATGTAGCACAGACACGGTTCCTTAGGTAATGGCAGGGTAGAGGATATTGTGAAAGATAAAAACTGTTCCTTTTTTGTCTTAAAACTTGCTTCATGAGGTCTTCCTGGTGATAAGACTCTAACTGACAATTGCAAATTATTTAGGTGGGTGTCACTGTGTCACAGTGCTTCTGCTTATGGTTGTAAAGATAACCACAAGTAGGGGCAAGTAGTCTTTTTTGGGGTATGGCTTGGAGAAGCTGATCACTGCAAAAGACAATAATGCTTGTACATGGCAGTGAAGGCACCACTTCCTGCTGGCTTATCTGTTGGGCCAAAAATGTCACACAGACAGAGAGAAAAGAAAAAAAACCTGAGAAATCAGGGATAAAAGGCCTTCACTAAACTAAGGATTTGGAGAACTCCCCCCAAAAAAACAACCTTCGACCGAGAATTTCCTGAGGGGAAAACCTTCAGAAGAACCCCAATGAGGCCTGCTTGCTGTGAAGCTTTCTCTTCTTCCATCCCCCATGGTGGCTAGACAAGTTCCTGAGATCAATGGACGTACTGCAAACTTTGCTGGGTCCACGGTGGTGATTCTCCCTCTCTTGCTTTCTGCAAAGACTCCTTACTTTTTATTTCTTACCACTTTTCTATTCCCCTTGTTCCCTCTCCCATATCCTAAGCAACCAGGATCTGTAATAAACTAGTTGGGCTCACATTTGACCCATTGTGTCTTAATCTCACTGTCAAGTATGCATATATTAAAAATAACCTCTTCTCCCTCCTATAAATTGGAGTGGGACAGATATTCATCAAAGTAGTCCCACATCTGCATTAAATTAATTACGTGGGGAGACATGTTTACTCTATTTTATAAATCTGCTTCCCTTAGTTTTGTTTGTTATAAGGAAACGTCAATTTTTTTTTCATTGATTTCTCAATAGTCAACATTTAATTCTAAATTCTGTAGTTGGGACTTGGGAAGTTAATGGTCTATGCTTCAGTTAAGGAGAATTCTAGTCTAATAAAAATGTCAAAGCCCCAAAACAAAATTCCACAATACAAATTCCATAATATTTTCTCTTCTTCTTATAAGTGTAGACAGCATGGATGTTCAGATTTTGTAACTGTTGCTGCTCAGAGGAGTTCTTTCTGCTATTTAACACTTAGGGAAATCCAATGAGCGAGAGAGACACATGATCTATGATTCCTAGAGCCTTGCTAGCAAGGGAGAAACATCAGCAAAGGAGACAAACAGAAGATAACAAGGTGAAGGTGAAGTGCTTATTTTAGGGCAATATTGATTTTCCATACTAGAAGATGGAGAAGACAAAAAGCTATTAATAACTGAATAATCACCTGATACAATTCAAGGAGGAGAAGATTCCCTCAAACCTGCAATCAAAAACAGTGAAAAGACATAGGAAATGTCCCATCCCATTTCCTGCAACCCTGCCTGGCCATCACAGGGGCACATCTAACTCTTGCTGTTTCACCAAGCTGATGCTGACTCATGTTCTTGGCTGGTCACTGCTCCAAGAGTTCTAGATTATTAGTATTTTATTATTATTATTTATTTGTTGATTTCTATCAGATACTGCCATTTTTCATGGTGGAGATTCCAACTTCAAAATGAGTAAGTGAACATGTTTAGATAACATTAAGGTAAGGCAGTTAGCTAGACAAAGCAAACCAAAAACTAACTAGACTTGTTTATGCAATTAGTTATCACCAAGAAAAGGTTAATCAATTTTGGACCTAAGTGAGTGATGCGTCTAGCATCTTATGTGCTCTGCTCTCAGTTCATGCCAATGAATAAATTCAGTGTCTCTCACTGCCTGTAGAAATGTTGAGATTCCAATACGCAGCCCAATTTGTTACCTTACTAGACTGTCACAACTACTTCCTCTGTTAGTTTCCTTCTGCAGAAAGCATGGTCTTACTGTATTATGAAGTACAAACCTGGTCAAGTAACTGGCAGATTTAGAAATCTAGATGCATCCTCAGAACATACACAGAATGAGTATCACAAATATCTCAAATATT
Source organism: Odontophorus gujanensis (assembly GCA_013399175.1). NCBI lineage: Eukaryota > Metazoa > Chordata > Aves > Galliformes > Odontophoridae > Odontophorus > Odontophorus gujanensis. The sequence continues at coordinate 317,842 of VXAB01006383.1, forward strand.
TCAAATATCTTGGATGGGATTTTAAAAGCCCCAAACCCACATGATACACAAAAGAAATAGAAATGTATCTTGAGAAATAGGAAAGCTCAGGAATCAAATGAGAGTAGACAAAAATAACAGAATTTCAAAGTCACAGAATGTTTTGAAGTTGCAAGAGGCTTCTGGAGGTCACTGTTTCTGAAACCACCGGTCAAGCAGTGCCACATAAAGCAAATTGCCTAGGACCATGTCCAAATGTCTTTTGAGTATCCCCAAGGAGGGAAGACTACAACCCGTTTTGACAATCTGTTCTATTGCTCAGTCACTCTCACAACAAAAAAACTGTTTCCTTATGTTTACAAGGAACCTCTCGTTTTTCAGTTTGTGTTCACTGCCTCTTGTCCTGCCCCTAGGCATAAGTGAAAAAGCCAGGCCTCTGATGTTGCCCAAGTCTGTACCAGTATTCATCATACACAGGTTACCTGTGCTGTATTGAAAGTTACAGGGCAAAAGAAAGACAGGTGTGGCAAAAGCTTGCTCAAGATGCCAAGGAAAGTCCTTCTTGCTGGAGTCCTTTTAGGGAAGGTTAGGGATAGAGCCATACTGATCATCAGAGCAATCACTGAAGCCTGTGTAAATACCTACTCAAGTAAATGCCTACTACCCATGGGAAGCTGATACACCTTGAGGACCCAAGCAGTTCTCTGGACCCATGACCCATACACTACATTTCTCATCAACGCTTTGCTTTTGTCAGAACTAGTGAAACGCTCCCATACTAGCCATAAAGGAAAGAACAGAGAATCTCCTTTTGACTGATCAGGGCTCTCCTATCACAGTTCTGCTAGAGCCAGGCCTAAGGGGCACAGCTAAGATCTGAGAAACCAAAAGTGGCCAGATCCCCACAGGTCAAACAGATATGATTGCCATGCTTGTGGAGTCACCAGAACTGCTGCAGCATCTGGAGGAAGAGTGGGTAAGCCTCTCACAGCATGGAAAGCTGGATGGAAACATTTAATCCTCTCTTGGAATTTTTGGAGAAGAGGGCCACAACACATTTTCTCTAATACCAGCACATGAATATGCAGTCATCAACTTCTCCCCTACTCAGTAAAAGTAGGAGAGGAAGGAGAAATGTTTATCCTCAGTTGTATCAAAGTAGCTCAGTGTCAGATCAAGGCAGGTAAGTAGGAAGGATGGGACAATATTTTTGGTTTATGGAGTTTTACCTTCAATGGTGGAAAAAAATAGATTTTAATTAATTTGTATGTGTTGCAGCGAGACCTGGGTGGCATATCATAATTTATTTTGATTCAATTTCAAGAAATTGCATTAGCTAATAGATATTCCTCCTTTCCTTTGAATTTCCTAGATCAGTATGTCTCCCATATATTCTGTTATGGCAATTTCATTCAAAGCCATTCATAGTAATTTACATTGAAAATGTTTTCCAATGTGGTAAGCACTCCTTTCTTGTAGTCCAGTCCCTCCTGGATTTTGAAATTCTGCCCCTGAAGTGCTTGGTGGCAGCTCTTGACATCCTGGGAAAGGCAAAAGGGGAATTATTTGCTTTCTCATATATAAAAATCTGTTTGTTTGTGATATTTTTCACAGATGTACCCTTTTACCTGTCATTTGGACATTTTTGATTTTATTTTCTCCCATTGGATAGACAGTACTACTAATCCTCTAGTTGACTGATTCATGGCATGAGTCAAGAACTAACATAATTCACAATTCAATGGCATTGACACTGAAGTATGAAGTATAAACATCTGTTATCATAAGCTTGCCTACTTAAGAACATTTTCAGACTATTTACTCTGCATACAAAGAAAAGGAGATGGGACTTGGTGTTTCTGTTTTTTTGTGGGTTTTTTTGTTTTTTTTTTTCCAAGTCTCTTCATTAATTATTATTTTATTATTATTATTATATCCACAGAAGAAGTGAAATCTCCTGAATTGTATTTTGTACAAAGAAATCTCATTATCTGAGTATCAAAATTTTTTTAAAAAAAGTTTGTACTGCAGTCTGCTAACCAGTGCTGAAGGTAAAATATAAAAGATAAATGAAGGTAGAATATATAAGATAAATGAAGCAATACTTCTTAATGGTATCAGTGAGAAAGGAAGAAATATGTTCACCTGTGCTCCATATCAATGTAATAAATCACTTAGGTTTTATCTTCCACCATCTTATACAGTAACATTTAAGAATTGTATCTCACACAGATTTAGAAGACAGTATTCTTTGAGCTACTTGCTTTCATGCCATCTAGCTCCCTATACTGAATCAGATTCTGTTAGGGAGAACTGCTGAAAAAAATATGACAGCCTCTGGGAATAAAACCTACTTTAGAAACAATATTTATCTTGTTATGTATCACTTGACCTTCTTCCAGATGTTGGCCAAAATTGACAAATATGTAATATTTAAGTTTGTATCATGTACAAATACTTTCTCATTCTCAGAAAACTGACAAGTACTAAGGTGTGTCATGTGAAACAGCAATACTAATTCATCAATGAAAATATATTTTTGAATTTCTTATCCATTTTTCCCCTAATCTCTCTAGTATCAGACATTTTATTTTTTCTACCAGATCTTTTACTTTTATGAATTTCAAAATATTTTCTACAGCCTTCTCCTAGAAAAACTAATGAGTTATGGACTAGATAAGTGGTCATTAAGATTGATGGGGAAATAGTTAGCAGGACACACTCAGAGAGTGATTATATTAATAGTTATTTCTCAGGCTAGCAGCCTTTTACTTGTGGGGACCCCCAGCAAACAATATCACACCTCATCTTATTCAACATATTCATAAATGATTTCAAAAATGGAATTAAATTATGAAGTTTGCTGATGACAGCAAATTAAGTAGGGAAGTGGATAGATACCCCTGAAGAGGGAGCCACTCTGTAGAAAGAATTTGATAGGCTAGAAGAGTGGACTAACAAGAACCATTTGAAGTTCAGTTAAGGCAAATGCAAGATTCTGCACCTGATACACAGTAAAGCAAGAGTTCAGAACAGGCTGGCGATGGAGCAGCTCTACAAAAAGTGACCTAGTAGACAGTAAGCTCAAAATGAGTGAACTAGTATGTTGCTGCAGCAAAGAAATTCAGTGGAATCCTAAGCTGCATCAGCTAGGGCATCACCAGCAGAGGTGATTATTCCAGTCACTCTCCAGGCTACATGTAAAATGTATTTTTTTTTTCGTTTTGACCCTTGCTATTTAAAAAGTTGCGGACAGGCTAAAGAGGGTCTAAATAGGAACCACTGAAACGATGGAAGAACTAGAAGTCTGCTTTAAGGAAGGCTGAAGGAAGTTTATTCCATCTGTAGAAAACTTAGCGGAGACCCCATCACTATGTTCCAGTATTTATAGGCTTGCTACAAAGTAGACAGGATCCTTTTATATGAAGAACTACAAGAAAAAGAATGGAAGTGATGGGTACAAGTTGCAGTGGGGGAGATTCTGTTTGGACATGAAATAAATTTTTATTGTGAGAAAAATCACCCCAAGGATGTAGTGAATCCAGACTCACATTTGCTGTAAGATGGTTTTGCTCTACTGAACTTAATTAATACAGACATTTCACATAGCTGAATTCTTATTTCAAACAGTCAAGAGTGAAGGAAGAAAATTCAAGAGATGTAAGAAATACAGAAAAAAAAAATGTTTTTCTCTAACTCTTTCTTATCCTTTCTCTCACATTCTTCGTCAAGGAAGAGCTATAAAGTGAAAAGTTGAAACAACTGCAACTGAGTATAAAAGAGTGAAACTTGTGTCATGATTACTTTCTCTGTGTTTCCTTGTCTGCTGACAATTTTCTGTTGGATGCACCTATATGCAATACCTGCCACACAGATTTTTCACTTTATACACTACATTGGGATTTTGTTTGGTTTAACAATGACAGTTTTGACCTTTTTCTTTCATCTTTTGAATTTGATTCTCTGCTCCATTTCCTGCATGAGAAGGACAGCATTGGAAACTATATCTCCTACTGTCCATGGAAGGCAGAAAACTGGCTAATGAGATAGGCACAGGTAGAAACTAGTGAAGTTTTCCTACGTTTGCTAAGAGTTGCCTTATATTTGCTTATCCAGAAAAAAAAAAAAATGTAGTAAGTGTGGTTTAATATTGTCCAGTGTTACCCTAATATTTGTGTTACAGCACTTTCAGTTGCTCTACCCTGTGTATGTACTTTGCAGGAAAGAGAAAGCAGGGTTCTGTGTTTAACATACTTTTTAGATGAAAAAAATTCAGAGTATTTGTAAAATTTTATAGAATACTGTCATTATCAGAACTAAAATTGCAGCATGGAATACAGTCTTTATTCTCACTGGCTCAAAAACAAATACAAAATTTGGTACTCCAGCAAACAATGACCTTTTTGCTCTCAAAGTGCCTCAGAAGCAGGTAGCTCCAGAGGGGACACATGAGGTCTTCTCCAGAAGTAATGCCTCCTGTTTTATTATGTTGTCTCACAACATCAGAAGCAGATACTGGTGGTAGTGGGGGTTGAACTTTCCTATTCATATATAATAATTTGCTGCTGTGGGACAGGTGGCAGCAGAGGGACCATAAGACAAAATGGCATTGGACCTGGAAGTGCATATGAAGCAGAGTTCTGTCAATGAATTTATCTATGTGGAAAAAAAAAAAATAATACCTATTGACAGTCATCAACACTTCCTGAACATTTATGGGGACCAAACAGTAGTTACCACAGTGAGGTGGTGGGAGTGTGTTTCAGCAGTAGTGACAGAGATGTGAATAACAAGCTATGTTCCAGACAGCTATGCACAGCTATTGCTGACTTTTATGAGCACAGCATGCAGTGTCTCATTCAACACTAGCAAAGATGCACAGCTATGTTAAAGAAGAGTATTTTATTCTCAAAAAGAGAATTTGCTTTATCAGTGTTATTATGCTCTTTGTACTCTATCTGTTGTAGCTTCCACGAGAACAAACAGGACACAATAGTTTTAGGGTGACCTGCATATATGTTTATTGTGGAAATTTTGTGTTCCTGTTTTTTAATTAATCTAAAATAAATGCCTGGTAACATTTTTATAAAAAATCATCTTACTGTTCTAGGTGTTTGGAAAACTAAATCGTTTTCTTGCTGTGAATTCAATAAGTCTTCTTAATATCTAAGTTATTTTAGTATCATTCAAAAGGTCATTTGAATATATTTTATAGTAAGAGATGTTGTATTTACATTCATAGATTACAATATAGATGTACAATATTACAGTAGATTGCATATAAAACAATAGATCGTATTGAAGTTACCCATTTCCTAGAAGCAACATCAGAAGTATGAGTTACTGAAGAGAAGCAGAATACTTTTCGTGTATTTCTCTAGTGTTTAGATAAATATTGGCTGTATATCTGTATTCCTGATAAATCAGACGAAACATCCCTCTTTGTGACAACATTTTATCTTTAAAAACTGACTACAAAGTGTTCCCAAAGATGATGACCTATTTATTATTACAAGAGCATTTATGCCAAGTGAATGATTCTTTTACATTCATTGAATGGCACATAAGAAAGGCTTTCTTCCTTTATTTGTAACTTGAAAAATTTTATTTACATTCCTAGCTATATCTCCTTTTGACATGTTTTCCAGTTACCTTTTGTAACTTCAGTGAAAATAGAATTTTACAAGATGCGTTGCATGTTCCTACCTAATATAACAAAAGTAATTTACATAATTCTGTTATGTCTTGATTTATACTTTTCTTATAAATAAGTTAAAATACTCTCACAGTAATAATTTTGGTTGTACTAAGAGCACCTTAGATAAACTCCACAGCAGAAAAAAACTCTCTGTGCAGTATATCGACTGCCAGATTTGCTAATCGTTTACATCAGTGTTCTAAACTTGCAGTACGGAAAAGTTAATAAGCTTCAGTTAAAGGCCTCCTGTTGCCTTCAACTGTTAAACTAATTGTAAGATATATGTGGCAAGATTTTGGCCGATCAGCTGTAGTAGTGGCCTCTGTGAGAAGATGCCAAGGGCTGCATCTCTACCGGGCACAGCTCCTTCCAGCTAGCTCTAAAACGTACTCACTTTTAGTCAAAGCTGAACCAGTAAAGTGTAATGGGCCCAGGTGCACCTCATGAGATTCAACAAATCCAATTGCAAGATCTTGCACCTGGGTTGAGGCAACTCCCATTACCAATACAAACAGGGAGATGTGAGGATTGAGAGTAGCACTGCTGAAAAAGTCCTCAGGGTACTGACAGATAGGAAGCTGGAGGTGAGCCAGCAATGTGTTCTCACAGCCCAGAAACCCAACCGTATCCTGGGTTTCATCAAAAGAAATGTGGCCAGCAGACAAGGGATGTGATCTGTTCTGTGTTGTGCAACCTCACCTACAGTACTGCATCGCACCCAGATGAGGAGACCTCAGCCCAGGAGAGACATAGACCAGTTGGTGCACATCCAGAGGAGGGCCACAAAATGATCCACAGAAAGGAACACCTCTCCTACAAAGACAGGCTGAAAGAGCTGGGGCTTTCACCATGCAGAAGAGAGGGCTGTGAGGTGACCTGATAGCAGCCTTTCAGTATCTAAAGGGGAGCTACAGTAAAGAAGGGGACTGACTCTTTTAGCAGGGTCTGTGGTAAAAGAACAAGGAGAAATGGTTTCAATCTCAAAGAGGGTAGATTTAGGTTAGATATAAGGAAAAAGTCCTTTATAATGAGGGTGGTGAGGTACTGGAACAGGTTACCTGGTGTTGGACTAAATGGCCCTCAGAGGTTCCTTCCAATTCTAAGGATTCTATGATGTGATGTTTAAGAAAAGATGAAAACTGCTGTGCAACAGTAGCCGGGACAGAGAAGAATGAGAAAAAGTAGGAGAGACAGCTCTGCAGATACCAAGGTCATTGAGGAAGCAGAGTATGAGGAGTTCCAGAAGCCCACAAAGAAGCGTATGGTAGGACAGCTATGTGAAAAGCTATGTGTGCAGTCATATCATTCTCTGTATTCCTTATAGACTGCAGGTATATATATTTTTGTTGTTAAAACTAGCTGATGAAAATTCTGTTAATGTACTATCAATTTTAAAAATGGAATTCTGAATTTTATGTTGTGCTATTAAAATGTTAGTTTGTTAACTACAAACACTGATGTGCGGATGTTTCAACTACCAGTAGCTTTGGAGATATTTAATGCAATTCTTACTACTGCCACAGAGATCACCAACACAAAAGCTTCCTTTCCTCATATAAATTACCAGAAATCTGTTTCTATTGGCAGTACTCCAAGTAACTGCTTAGTTCTTCTTTATTCTACGTAATTTTCTGCCTGCAGATTAGTTTTATAGAATTTTTGGACAGTTCATGCAGTCAGATTTGACTAGAATTAAGGAAGATCCAACAGAAATACAAGGCAACTTCATATACTTATTATTTGTTTAGAAGAGATTCTCAACCTCCACCTGGCTGTGCCATCTTACACAAAGTTAAATTTGGACACTATTATTAATTTCTCCATTCTATCTTTTGTTATGTCCTATCATAATAGGGTATATTACCTGCAATTATGCAAATAATTTAAAACAAGTAAAAAGAATGAAATGACTCAGATGCCTGGGGTTTGATATGCATAACCAAATTGTCTTAATACATCTTACAGTACCGCCGTAGATTTTATACTTTATGCTCATGGATATATATTATTCTAAGGTCACTGATGGAAAAATAATGCTGAATTTCATTTGTCTGAAGCATAAATAGCTGGGTTATTTGGTACAGATTACAGAGTCATGGTATGAATGGCAAAACTGAAGTTAAATAAAAGGGATGATCAGTGTAATTTTGTTTGTTGCTAGTCAGTCTTCCAAAAGATGAGCTACACAAACTGTGTTTTATTGTACTGAATTGACTTGAACTCTAGCACTACTTTCAATCTGGTGAAGTTTGTATTGTGCAGCTCTGTAGTGTGTGCTTTTTGCAGATGACCACTGCTAGAGCCCATACTGTCACAAGAAACAATTAATGCATATGTCAATACTCTTGTATCCTGCTACAAGTAATTTGTTTGTTTATCCTCTTTACATGTACAAGGAAGCAGTGTTAATCACAGAACACTGAGCTGAGGAGCCTTGAGAACTAAATTCACTAATTCATTAAGGAAGGTGAACTGCAATGATTGAAAACATTCCAAAACTTAAGCCAGTGTGGGTGAAATTATTACCATACCAATGCCAAAAAAAAAAAAAAATAAGTAACACATTATTTTTTACCTTAACTTTGCAACAGAAGCTTCCTTGATTTTTCCTTTATTATTAAAACAAAAATAATAATAAAAAAATCACAATATTGAAGTATTTACTCTTTGAGATTTTAGAGATGTATTATTTCAAGGCTAAGGCTAATATGAATCTAATGTTAGTGACTGAATTACTCAAGAAATTTAGGTTACAGTAGGTAGCAGTGTTTATGTAAATTAAGACATAACTTTTCAAATTATTTTCAGTCCCATTATGTGATTCTATCACATAGATTCATAGATACATTAGGTTGGAAAGGACCTACAAGATCATCCAGTCCAACCATCAACATGCAACAGCAGATATAACTACAAAATGTCTGCACAGAAATCTGTCACTAGAATATTTTGTTCTTAATTTTTGAGGATAAAATACTGACATTACATAAGATGCAAGACAGTTTTCTATGTAGATTGCTCCAAAATTACTGCCTCCTATTTATTTCCACAGAAACTACAAAAAGATACAAAGATCACAACAGCTCTGTTTGATAGAGCAAATTATCATCCACAAAACACCATTTTTCAACATACTCACATTTATTAGCTACGCATTTCCAACAGGAATAGTCAAAAAAAAAAAAAAAACCACAAAAAAACAACCTGCATGGCCATATGGAATGTGGCTTGTCTTTCACAACACTGCTGCTGCTGAAATGCACCACCCACCATGTCACAGTACTAACATTCACTGCTCGGTCATCAACATTCAGCAAGCATCTATTGATGTCAATGAATGCAATATTTTCCTCATGAAGAAATTCATTTCCACACTTTTCTTCATAGACACTTCCATGTCAGATAGCAGTTTGTCAAATGCCCCTCTGCTGCCATCTGTTGCTCAGCAACAAAATGTAATGGAATACTGGTGGTACGGTTCAGCCCCTACTGCCATACCATCAACCTCTTTCTGTGATGCAGAGCACCAAAGTAATGAAATACGAAGCATTCCTTTCACAGGACCTCTCATATTCTCACAGAAGTTTGGATCGTTGTTGCAGACATGATAAAGACACTGACACTGACTAGATTTCTTCCTCTCAGGCCCAATGAGTGAAATTGCACGTAACACTGCTGAGTTTCTTAAAATAAGACTTGTTTGGCAGAAACATCTTCCTTTAAAGAATAAATTCATTTTAAGTACAACCAGATGCAATAGGAAAAAAAAATAATATATTTACTTATTCTTTTAGTGATTTTTTTAACAAACATTTTGTGTGTCTATAAATCTCAGCTGCTATTAATATTTTAAATATTGTTAAGATATTCAATTTCCTGAAACTTATAACATCTGAAACTACCAATTACTCTGCTCTTTAGGGATCTAATATCCAGTAGAGTCAATGAAAAGGTTCAAGGCAATGTCTTTAGCTGCTCATAAACATCATTAAATTAAGCCAGTAGCTAATTCATTAAGTCATGATAGTGACAGATTTCAGACCTGGGTAAATATTTTAAAGGACTCAGTTCTGGTAGTTTCACCTCTTATCGGTTACAGTGGTTTCACATAAAGCATTTGAACTGTCACAGAGGCACACAAGTGATTGTCATCCTCTGTATTTGTAGATAAACAAAGGCATATTTAAAGAAATCTGTGACTCTCCTTTTGAAGTATATTTTATACATTCTTGATATATATATATATATATACTTTATATACATATGGATCATAGCCGATGAACAAAGTGGATTATTTGAGAACATAAAGCTGATAATCCTTCTAAAATTCTACCATTGTAAAATGAAGTTCCATCTTGCCAACAACATTATTATGAGCACAGCTGTAATTCTTCCAGCGGTGGGGCACTTAGTGACATTCCTGCCACGGCTTTGTTTTCTGCTTTTTATTCCTAACCTCTTCCAGGTCTCTTCTGGTCTCTGGAAAAATTATTGCAAGTGCCAATAGAGCACGGGTTTGAGAGTAAGTGATTCACATCCCTGATTCCTACTGTGGATGGGAAACCAATGCTAGTCACAAAATGATCAAGCTCCACAGCTCTGCACACTAGAAACTCCACCACTTTAAAAATAGTGAGCTGGAGCTGCTGAAGGGTTTGTGTCATTTAGAAGCTAGGAGGACTTAATTATCATCCAGGTAATCCCATAAGGAGATGTAGTTTGATTTCATTAGCAGAATATAGTTTCGTATACTTCACAGTAGCTGCACAGCATGCTTTAGTTACTCACTAGCTCTATAAAGTACCTTGCACAAACATACCCCCTTACAATAAAAGACAGCGGCAGCAGAAAGAGAATGAAAAATGGATTCAGGTGGAGAGGTCTAATCAGGAATGTACTGTCAATTTCTTCCAGTTACTTTTCTTCAAAGGAATTTAAGCATTTCAAGTTAGCTCTCTCTCTCGTATTCATTGCCCTTTTCAGAGCTGCTGGAAAAGTGAATTGACAGTTATGTCATGTTACATACTGTGTATCTGGAGGACAATTTACAGATGGTGGTATGAACTGCAAAGGGAAAGACATTAGAGGGAAAGGAGGGCAAATACACACAACACACATGCTGGCCTGCACATACAAAGCTGTGTGTGTGTCGGCACTTATGTGCCTGTGTGTATAACTGAGGAAGCACTCCTGTTAATAAAAAGAGTAGTTTACATACAGATTCCCATGTAGAGTTAAAAACTTTATCAATTTGAATTATTCCAATGAATACTTTTATATCAATAGAAAGGTAAGAAAAATTGTGCATATGGAAATGTCACAGTTTTGTTTTTTTTTAATCTTTTGAAATACTCCTTCCTGATTTCTTGTTTCAAAAAAACAAACTAGAGAAAATTAGACAAATATATTAACATTTCTAAAAATGCAAAGCAAAAAAATTTTTTGCATGACAATATATTTTCAGATTATCAGTGTTTGCTGAATAAAACTAAAAACTATAAATCAATTGATTTTGAAATGAAATATCTCTTTTTTTGATTGTTTCTTAGTTCTTTGATTTGTACTTCTCAGTGACAACAATTTCAGCTTGAAGATGTGTAACGCTACTGAAAGCCGAGGCAAGAATAAGATTCTGCTAGCTGAAGTACATTTTTAGTGTTGATACCCTCATAAAAATGAAAGTAGAAACATTTAAATATCTTTCTAAAAAAATTTTGAAATAGCATATTGTTTCCCTATAATTCTCTACTCTGCTGCTTGCTTTCTCTGTAAATTTGTGTGGTACCTATGAAAACAATGAAGCTGGCTGTGAAAGATGAAGAAAAGGGAATAGTTTAAAAGCGATAAAGTGGTATAAGGAAAAAAAGAAACTGAAATGGAAAAAAAAAATGTTTTGCAATGTAGTGCTGCTTGGGGAATAATTCCAAGAGAATTAGTAAGTCACAGTACAATAGGGGCTTAGGTTATTGCTGGCTTTAAAAGAGGCTTTAGGGTCCTGCATACACAGTAAATAGGGCCAGTCATTCTCTTAGGAAAATCAAGAGGGGTTTTGACATTGACAGTAGGAGGAACAGGACTGGTCCAAAGAATGATATAGGCAAAAATTAAACTATCCTTTTCAGTGTCAGATTCGAGTTAATTATTCTGATGTAAGCCACAATGCAGAAATTGCTGTACTTCTGTGAATGTGAACTACCTGAAGATTGGCAGCTACTGAAAGCAGGAAAAAAATGCTTCTATTAAGTGGAAAAGTGAAAAAACACACATCTCCAAACATAAACTAATCTCAGAAAATTGCCTTTTGAAACTAAACAAGCAATTTATCACTGGTAAAAAAAAAAAAATATATATATATATCACTAATACACATATGAATTAATGTATTGCAGAAATTAGTTACTTGTAGTTTTTTATATGTAAAGGCAAAGGGAGCAGCACAAACAAGGAGATGTTACAAAATAAAAGAAAAATGAATGCTTGCCCGTCACTGAGGATCTAGGCTCACAGGGAAAAAACTCCAATGGAGGGATTTCCAACAGGAGATCCTTTGTCAGTGGCAGTCAGCCTTTAAAGGAGGTCTAAACCAGCCTCCACCTCTTCCGATCACACAGGTGAATTACCTTCCCTTGCACACCCAGGGCTGATCGGGTCTTTCCTTCACGTGTTCAGTGTTTCAGGCCATGACTCAGCAGTCCCCATACATTTATATTAATAAGAAAACAAAAAACAACAGCAAAAAACAGCAAAATGAAAAGAAATTCTAAAAATGTCTTAGGTAATAGTCTAATGATGTAAGTAGCTCTCAAATTCCTACACCTATTCAGAAACTCTTGATTACAAAGATAAATTTATAACCACATTACTGCAGCTTAGTGTGCTGTTAACTGTTCAGCCAAGACAGCAGATATGGTGCTGGGGTGAATAAGGCTGTGCTATATGTTCCTTTCTACTCCCAAAACACGTAAGTACATGCAAGTCATTATAGCTTTAAACATCTTAGCAACATGCTACACTTTACCAACACTTACAGAGAGCTATACTTCAGCTTTAAAAAAAATACATCACAGAACTTGTATTCTGGAAGGACAGACATTTAAAACATGCCCAGACTTTTCAATTTTCATTTTATTGGAGCTTGAAAAACTTTGGAATAACTGAGGCAATCCAGAAAACTTCAGTTATGGCAGCCTGCTGATGTCAGCTCCAGTATTCACTTGCACTGTTTCCCGTCTTTTATAAGCTTGCAATACCTGACTTATCATAATGGTTTGAAAGTGCAACATCATATCTGTTTTTCCACTTACCTGAAGGATAAGGCTCCTTTCATCAGTTTGATCCTCAGTGCTGACGGGGAGTCTTGAGGAACGCTAATTATCTACCACAGAATTCTAATTTGTCTAACTGAGTTGCTTTTTACCTGTGACCTATTTTAAACAGATGCATTTTGCATATGATATGAATTATTTAAAGCATGTCCACTGATTAATTAATTTATTGTTATTTTTGAGTGGAACAAATAATTTAAAAATTCCATTACATATTCTAGACATGGGTATAACCTCTTGAGATAATCAACTACATCTCGTTTTCATTTTTGTATTCTAGGGCCATTTCTCTTAATAAGAAACATATTGTCTTAGCCATACAGACCTAAGGGTTTAAGTCTTATTTTCTTTCTGCATGTGTCCTATGAAACTATGAAATGCACAGCTACAGAAATTGAGATGATCTAAACTCACAACTCACGTTGGCAGAGCCTTCTGGTCAATAAGATCATGAGAGCTTGTTTTCATTTCAAACCTGCATGTACTTTCTTCCACATGTTGTTTGTCTTTTTTTCAGAGACCTTCTTTGTGAACCTGGTATCGACATAAGAAAAAAGATACAGTTTATGTATTATATTCTGAATTTGTCCAACAGATAATGAACAAAAATCTCAGTCAAGTAACAGTATGTATAATTTCTACTGTTATCAAGGAATGAGAAACATTAATGAAAAAAATTGTGTAGGACTACAGTAATGTTATAATAGCCATTGTGACTCCATTACAAGTTTTGAAATTTTGAATAGCCCCAACAAAGATAAAGGATCCTAATATATGGAAGTCACCTTTAAAAACCGTGACCTGTGGGTATTTACTTCACAGAAATAATGTAATTAACATTTACAAGTCTAGATCCTGAAGACTGAGACCAATGATATAGCTCACAGAAAACACTTAGAATAAAACTGTACTAAATTATTTGTCATGCTTTCTTAAAGAACAGACTTCTTTTGGCTCTTTTCAGTACATTCTACTGAAGTGTATATAAAGGATGGACGATTCATCTACATTTTACTTCTGACAGAAAAGGAACACAGATCTTAGACCTTTATTTTAATGCATTTTTTATAACATTTACAAATGGTCAGTGTTTTCTAGAGTTTAAAAACATATAAATCTTATCTATTGTAAATACTTCAGCGGTGGCTATGGTATTAAAGGTAATGGTCCATATTAGAATGGTAGGGATTCTAACAGATGATTTTGATATCAAGTATCAAAAGTAATATTTTATGAGTTGAACAGATTTAAGAAAGGTATGCTTTTTTTTCTTTGGGTTAGGAATATATTTTGCAAAAACATGAACTCTGAGTGATTCCTCTTACTGTACATGACAGCATGCCTAACATTGCATTCTGAACACAAATAAAGAGTTATACCCTACATCTGCTTTAGCTATGACATAAAAATAATGGTAGTGTTTAAACTAAAGTGAAACTGAGGAGTCCTTAAAATCTAGGAGGCTTTCCCTCTTGCAGTTGCTTTATGATTGCTTTCTGATAAAAGATTGTGTATTCAACTGATGATATATCGAAGTTTTTGCTTGCTACAATTCTTAAAATAAATGACATTATAAAAAAGAATTAATCACAATGATAACTTGATTCTCTTTCAAATGCCCACTTCTTCACACTAAATACATCCAATTTCCTTCTGAATTATATTCATAGTCCTACAGATGTATGCTGGGTAGAACAATTTCCTCTTCTTTATTTTTTTTTTTTAATCTTCCCTGCCATGGAAGTCAGAAGGTTAAAATCCATCTAATCTTTTCACCACTTTTACAAGCTTTTGCATGCCCAAAAAAACTGTTAAAATCTGATGAAAAAGCAGTCATAAATGCAGGCAGTGACACTGTTTCATGAATGAGCAGGTAACTCAGTAAATATGCATCTTCACTCTCCATGAATTTACATGCTGGGCACAACAGGGATTCTTGTTGCAAAACAGCAAGGACCAAATGATGTTGCAAATGCTCACATCTGATTCTACCACTTTTCATCCACTTAGCAACGTAGTGTCAGTACTCAGACTCAGCAGTTCAGCATCCTACAGTCCCTCAGGGAAAAATTCTTATGAAGTTACCAGTGGCTGGTTGGTAAATTATTTGAAATCACCAGGGTCCTATTAATTTAAAATTCCTTCAAAAGAATGACAGGAGTTCTAGACGTGAACTTTCCTTTTTCCCCTTGGAGGCAGCAATCTAATAGAGGTAAACGATTCTTGTGAAGAATCCAAGTAAAAGAAGTTGTCAAATGCCCTTACAAAATGTTTTTAAGAATGTTTTCAGATTGTGGTCATCATTCTGTGGCAAAAAGGCCTGCTGTGGCAATTATCATTTAAAGTATCTGAGGGGCTGCCTGTTGGTCTCCTCATGCCAGAAGTATTTTTCATTTATCAAGGACATACTGAGGACTTAATTTACAACACTGAAAAATAAAAAAAGCCTTTTATAGTACCTTTTTTGCTTTCTATTAAATAGAAGGCCCTTTAATATTTCTCAGTGTTTTTGAACTATGAGACCGTTTGACCCATGATGTAACATAAAGAAATCTTTAAACTGAAAATATACAAACAGATAAATATTAAGTAATGAAACACTTTTTACAGGACTTGCTCTTCCTCTGAACACTGTTGATGTACCTCCATAATGACAAATTATTTTCTTCTAGTGAGAAAAAAATAAAAACAAAACTGTTGAAGAATAGGTAGAAATATTATAGTTTCATATTTTCTATGAACATCTAATAAAATTCTGAAAACACTAGTTTAACAGTGTCACTTGAACTGCAGAGAGTAGTTCTGCTCTAGTCTGAGACTACAACACATTTCTTTTTATGTCCAATACAATCATATGTATCTTATGTATCTGTGAATATTAACTGAATATGATTTCAAATCAACAATTACATCTGAAATTTGAGCTGCAGTTTGTTCTCCTTTGGAGAGTTATAAATCATTATATTAAAGTACAGCTATTTGAAATCTGGTCCCAAGTTCTAAAAATATTTTCTTTTCTATTTAGTAAGTTTTCAGTGATGGCAGTGAACATATTTCATGTTAATTCAACTAAAGTTATGTCTCCTGACTTAAGTTCATTCACTGCTCTCAGATTAAAATACCTGAAGACTTTTATTGCCTTGCCATTTTCATTCTTTTTTGTTTTTTTTCATTTCTTTAGGTAGTATTTTCATAATGCTATCAAGCATAATACATTCTTTGCCATGTAAGCGACTTGTCACTGGCACAGGTTATCCAGAGAGCTTGTAGAGTCACCTCCTTGGAGATCTTAAAAAAATGCCTGAAAATGATCCTGTGCAACTTGGTAAAGTGTGGCCAGGCTTCAGTTGGAGGTGGACCAGATGACCTCCAGAGGTTGCATCCAACCTCAACCATTCTGTGACAATATACAGAACTGGAACTTCACTTTAGTGGTACAGACATACTGATATTTCACATAAGCAGAGGTGTTTCAGGATCATATTTATTGAGAGATTTGTGCAGGTATGTATATACCATCAAAGTTAAGTTATAAAATCCCTGTTTCTAAGTTACAGAAATCAGAGATTCACTGATTTCTGTAGTAGACAAGCACAGAATTGGTTTAAGGCCTTGTAGGCACAGGGAAAACTAAGAATTAGTATTAGATTCTTGAAAATCTTTTAAGACATGAATCAGATGCCTCATGTGTGGTTTAACTCTCATGCTTTCTTCTGGGCTCACTAACAAGTTACACGGTGAAAAGTTGTGGTGGTCTGGTCTGTGTAAGACCAGATTAATGTAATGTTCTGCTAAATTTGCTTGCCACTGTCTGTTCTGGTAAGAGAAAGTTCCAGTTTTGCTTTTGATATCCAGCTGCAGAAGATGCTTTTCAGTTTAGCCTAGTGGTATATTCACACACCTATGTCACGGATTCTGATTTATATATCCTATATTATGGAAAAGTTTCCTACCTTATCAGGTCAATCCTAGTGCATTCACGTTTTTCATTTATCCCTCAACACTGGTCTTTACATGACTAGGGAATGATTAAAGAAGAAATGACTTATCTGACTCGATAACTTGGTAGTTAGGGTGGCAAGTAACTGAGATATAATTTTAAGGTGAAAAGCTGTACTATCAGTTTTCTCTAAAAGTCAATTAGTATATACTGGAAGATATAGATAGAACTGGAACTGAGATTTCCTTCATTTTCTTCATTCCTTGCTGAACACAGCAACTTCTTTTACTTTATTTATTTTTCTGAAACTGTCCAGTTTCTTAATAAAGCTGCATGCAATTGAATATTATTCAGAAAACTAAGGAAGTTTTGATGATTTACAGGATGCACTATTATAATCCAATTATTTGAAATATGTCATGTTGTTGTGGACTGAATTCATTACTGGAAAGTAAACATCTTCACTGGTATAAATTCAGATAAGAGACTGATAAGAATGTTTGGCACACCATATAAAATAACAATAAATTTATATGTCAGTAATTGGAAATATATGCTCACACATGCCATTTACCTTATAAAAAATGCCACTTACGAGTGTGTAAAAAAGTACTTAAAACTCTAAAATTTTTTTTAAGAATATATTTGTTTATTGACAAAAATACAGTATATTTTTCTGAATTCTTCCCATTACTTCCTATCACTCCTAGTCCTTTCTCCAAATTAAGATTTTTGTTTAGTGACTTCATTTGGTTTTCTGCTATAGAACCATTTAACCTACATTTAACACACTCAAATGGCAAGTAGTTTCCTCTCAGTTATAATACATGCCTACCTTGCAAACAAAAATACAGTCTTTTAAAATAAATTTTGAATGTTAAAAATTCATTTAATAGATAATCAAATTCATAAAAGGAAGAATGCCACAACAATAAGATGGGTAAACACTCTCTCCAAAATTAAGGAATAATTCTTTCATGGTCTTTCCATTCCCTGATTTGTAAAACAGAAGCCTAGTTTCTGATCATCTCTCTAATAAACTGACTTGATTGTCATTCTGCTATTTCACCAGAAATACTCCTCAAGAAGTATTTTATCATGCAGCTCATCTCTAATACATTATTATTTCATCTAAATAATAAATGGAAATATTCCACTTAAATTTAAGTACATACAGTTGCTTATATAGAAGTAGTTTCACTCAGGAGATTCCACTGGGAATAGTTCCTAAAGACGTGCATTGGTGAGGATGCTCCTACTGACAAAAATAAAGAGGATAAATAAGAGGATAAAAAGCAGATTTGAGAAAGCAGTGGGAGAGAAAGTATAGGTAAGATAATTGCGCCTAATTCACACATCCCATTTAAACAACATAGAAAAATAAAGCAAATCCGAACATACAAAAAAGCCTCCACCCCACCTAAAACACATGGTGTTTTTTATTTATTTATTTTTTCTCCTTTTCCTCTGAATTAAAGCACTCTGGTTTAAAGCTATTACACCACTTATGAAAACCTATGATAAAAACTGTGGGCTGAATTAATGCTAAATCAGCTTTGTGCTAGTCCCTTGTGTATTATCTTAAGCTCACTGTTGTGTTAAGCACCATAACTGAAGATCCTACAACACACAGGAGTAGCCTTCCGTGGGTAGGTGTCACAGAAGTACATTTAATCCGTGTTATTACAATCACTGTGGTATAATCACCAAGAGTCCTTTGGCTTAGTAAGACTATTAATGGAGAAGGACTCCTCAAAGAAACCGTTATAGGCTTACACTCCAAGTAGTTCCTTTAAGAATCCTCTCTTTCTCCACTCAATATAGAGGTGTAAGAGACTATTATTTTATATCATTGCCTCAAGGTTTGCTGAAGAACATGTCCGAACATGTCCAAGCAAGTCCTGGGTTGCGAAATCCTTTGTCTAAGGGACATGCAGATGGGCATGTCCTGGGGCAACGAAAGAGAGATAAGCTGCAGCTCAATGGCTGCTGAACTCTCTTTTGTGTGGTACTCATCTCCGTGGGGAGATAGCCATCTCTGGAGACGCTTGCCTGGCATCCTAGCAAGGGATTTGTCACGTAGGCAGGAAAAAATGGAGGATAAAAGAGGGATCGACCACCATGAGATTTGGGGGTGTTCTTCCATCGGAAACCTCATGAGCTGATCCCTGCTGCTGAACTCCCTCCTGGGCCTGCTGCCTGAGACATGCTGCTTTCTCCTGGACCTCGCCGCTCCTTCGAGGTGTTCTACCATCTGAACCCTCATGAGCTGATCACTGTTCGCTGCTGCCCCTCCCGGTGCTGACCCCTCGCTGCTTCTCCGGTGCTGGCTGACGCTGTTCCTGGGCTGACCCCACACCGCTTCTCCTGTGCTGACCCGGTGCCGCTTCTCCAGGACAGCTGCTTGCTGCTCAAGGCTGCCCGTCGCTGCTGCTGTTCTCCCCGCTTCTGCCACCCCTGCTCTTCTGCCTCGGACCGCCCCTGGGATCCTGGCTGGTGACTTTCCGTGCGTCGTACAAATCCTTGCCTCTTTCCTATCTTTCCTGTCGCCCGCCTTCCCTTCCCCATCTCCCTGGTCAATATTGGTAATAAACTGGTCGGACCAACATTTGAACCGTTGCTTCTTAATCTCACACCGGGTATACACACAATAATCAAAGAACCTCGTCTCCCTCCTTCATATTGGAGCGTGACATTTTTATTGGCGTAGTCGGCAGGATAACCGCCATGACTAGCCTCCCTCCTTTATATTGGAGCGTGACAAGAAGGAATCCAGGAAGAACTAACCTACAGTAATATTCAATTGATATACTTAAATCTTTTGTTTTACATCAGGACACTGTGACATGGACATTACTGTTTGTTTTTGAGCTGTAAGTAGCCCTCCTACACATGCCATACCAAAGGTGTTTGGTAAAAATGGAAATGTCCCAGAAGGTTCTTTTCCATTCAGTCCTCATCCCCCTCATTTTCACTCCTTCATGGTCACCATTTGTTACAATTTTCTTTTTTCATTCTGGACTACTGAGAATGAAAGGATAGGAAAAAATTAACGTCCAAGATTAGGTCTAGATCTTTGTTTACTTGTGTCAGCTATCGACTCAGCAGATGGAACTGCTGCTTCTCTCTAACGCAAGTCTATATATTCTCCTCCTAAAGCAGCAGATTTTTACATAGTTAGCATAAGGTTGCAATGCTAACCTCGAGTTATCTCTCCCAGAGGATAAAAGTGATGGAAAGCAGACCTCTGTGTGTCACTGTATGTGGAGTATTGCTGCAACAGGTCAAAGTAAAGAAAGAGAACCATCCAAAACTACCACTAAGGAAAATGATTAAAATCTAATTCAAAATCATGAAAACAGTTGTACCTAGTCTGTATAAATAAAATAAGAATTTAATAATTCCTGTCCAAAGAACATATACTGGATAAACAGAAATGGTGCAACATGGATGCAACAACTTGCATCTAATTAAGTTCTTTGAACAGCTGAGGATACACTGATCTAGGACTGGAAAATGATTTCTTAGCAAGGAGAAGAGGAACAAACAGTTTTGTTTAGAATAGTCAATATACCTTTCACATTTTGCATGTTTTCTTTCTTTTTTAATTCCCTCTATCCTGAATGAGAAAGTGCGGTGAGCAGCTGCCCACACTTCAGAGGTGGAAAGATAAACAGAGAGATGAAATGGAAATGAAATAACCTCTCACCTTTCTCTGTTGTAGGATCAAAGGTCAATATTTCTGTTATCACATTCATACTACCATGTGTACAGTTTCTTAAGTTACAATTCAAAATAGCCTATGATCTTGGTTCTTGCTAAGTAAATTGTCAGAAGATACCTTTTACACTTTTCTTATCTGTTTTTAAATTTGTATTCTGATCAATACTGAGGAACTTGAAATCCCTTCATACAAATATTATAACTATTTAAAAGATTCCCTTAACTGCTTCATCATTTTCTTCTCTCTATCATTCTACCCTAGAACTCTATAGCATGCTATGAATACTACTTTACAAATTCAAGCTTTTCCATGCTCAGAACTGTTTTTATTGCAGTTATCAAGCTATACCTAATATCTTCTGTTCAGGTAAAACATACTCCATTGCTTATTTTAGAATAAAATCTATTGCTAATGCATCATTCTCTAATAAATGATTACCATTCATACTATTACATTGAATCGTTTGTTTATTAAAGAAGCAGAGAGACAAGGCAAAACTAAATTGCCAAAATTTGCAGGCAGGAAGTTAGAAATGCAAAAGCCCAGCTCGAACTTAGACTGGCTACTGAAGTAAAGGAGAAGAGAAAATTCTTTTACAAATATATTAACAGCAAGAGAAGAACTAAGGAGAATTTCTCTCCTTTACTTGATGCGGCAGGGAATGTAACCACGGAGGATAAGGAAAAGGCTGAGGTTCTCAATGCCTTCTTCACATCTGTCTTTAATAGACAGAGCAGTTATCCTCAGTTATCCTCAGGGTACTTTTTGCCCTGACCTGGAAGTCTGGGACGGAGCGCGTAATGCACCCCCTGTGATCCAAGCAGAGACAGTCAGAGACCTGCTTCTCCATCTGAACTGCCACAAGCCCATGGGACCAGATGGGATCCACCCAAGGGTGCTGAGGGAGCTGGCAGAGGTGATT
>VXAB01006384.1:0-43294 GCA_013399175.1 Odontophorus gujanensis
TCATTCATTCAACACGTGGTGCTTCTTCCGTCTCGTGATAGCGATTCCACAAGTTTTTATTGTGGGGAGCGATCCTTACAGTCTTCATCTCTTTCTCATTATGCATTTCTTTGTGTGCACAGCAGTTTGCACACACACTATTTGTACGTGCACGTGTCACTGCGAGAGCTGCTCAGAGGTACCTGGGCAGAGGGCTCTGTTGCTGGGTGCTGCAGGGCTCCCTGTATGGACAGCTGGGAAACCACCTCTCTCACACTGCCCCAAGAACCAAGTAGAAACTTCACCATCTTACATTACTGCTCTTCCAGGCATCACTCTTGCTACGCTTTCCTATTACATTATAGTCCCACAGTTCACTTGGAAGGGATCTATGCCCCTCACCATGTCCAACTCCCTATCCCACCCCACGATAACAACACCCACTGCTGCCAAGAATGGGACATTTAAGGCCACAGAGATACAATCAGATCCGTAGGGAAAGGCACAGTGCAGCGCATGGCACAGAAACAACACTTCAGTGGCACTTAGGGACTCAGAGTCACCTGACACAGCTCACAATCAAAGCAGACAGATGTCAAAGCAGCACTCAGACTTCAGCCTTCCTTATGACACCTGCTTTTGTTAAACCTCATCCTGTTTCTTACTGCCCAGTTCTCCAGCCTGTCCAGGTCTTGTTGAATGGCAGCACAGTCTTCAGGCATGTCAGCCAATTCTCCCACCGTCGTATCATCAGCAAACATGCAGAGGGTGGCCACTATCCCCTCATCAAGGCCATTGATGAAGATGTTGAACAAGACTGGACCCAGCAGAGACCCCTGGGAGACACCGCTGGTTACAGGCCTCCAGCCGGACTCTACACCGTCAACGACAACCCTCTGTGCTCGGCCAGTCAGCCAGTTCTCATCCCATTTCACTGTCCACTCGTCTATCCCACACTTCCTCAGCTTTGTTATAAGGATGTCATGGGAGGCAGTATCAAATGCCTTGCTGAAATCAAGGTAGACTACATCCACCGCCCTCCCCCCATCCACCCAGCAAAATTCAGTATTTCAATTGTAAACAATCCTGTAAGATAACCTATGAGAGCCACTAAAATGTCGGTGCAAAGACTAGTTACACTTTGTTTCAGAAATGAGAGTCTAACTCCCATTTTGCATGGTTTAGTTTCCAGCAACTCTCTCATCCTGTTGCTATGCCTGCTGCGTGAAGACCGCTTCCCTCCCTGGAGTGAACGTTGCTTGTGTGCAGCCTCTGGGTAGGGGAAACTACCAGAAATAGTGTACAAGAGGAGCTGGAGGGGATGCCTGAACATGGAGGTCAGAGGAAACATGCAGTCATAGGTCTCTCAGCCTCTGCTTCAGGGGTAGAGCCTGCTCCAAGAAGGGCAGCCTTCACTCATTGCTCCTGCATACAGAATTTTCCACCTCAGTGTAAAAGGCTTTTACTTATGCTCTAGTTACTAGGAGAGCCACATTGCTCTTCAACTCATTCATTGTGTATTATTTCTTCAATCTATCTGTCTTCTATGTATGGATTAATAATTTTGTGGGATCTTTTATTTGTATAGGACATGGCTACAAACACTGGGGTTGTGAAAGGGCCAATAACTAAGCCTTGCATAAGCACTTTGGACTACTGTGTGGCACCTATAGTCAGACTATTTCTCTTCTGATTATTATGGGCTGTTTACTGCACATAGACAAATTGTTCTATAATATCTTGTAAAAGTCAAAGGAAAATGTATGTAATTTATATGACAAAAATGACTATTGTTTGTGTCAGTCTAAATAGCATTTTAATCTGAACAGGTACCAGGTTAGTCAGGGCAATCTATTTTCCATAATTCCATATTGCTTACCATTAGTTATAATGTCTTTTTTTTTTCTTTTTTTTTTAATTTCCTTATTAGTCAAACCTCATAGCAGCTGTTGTGTTGTTTTGCCCAGGCTAAATTTGAGACTGATGAGACTGTAATTCCCTGTGTCTTCCCCCTTCCCTTTTATTTAGAATTGGCACAGCTTTAGCTTTCTACCACTTGGCTTCCTCACTGCTGCATGATTTATTGGAAAACAATTTAAAAAGAAAGGCTGTTAAGAGCAAAATTAAAACATATATAATTGTTACTTAATTCTTGAAACTCTATTGAGTTCTCTCAGCTAAAAATTGAATTATATATAATCTAATCTGCACACAGAACATATCTTTATGAATTTACATGAAACAAGTAAATATATCTTAAAAATATTTTAGGAACAATGCAGATTCTTATATATGTATATGTAGAAATAATCTGATTTTGCACATTATGGTACTTATATGTTTTTTGTCTTCTGAGGTATCTGTGAAACAGGTAAACTGGCAAATGGAAAGAATCAGTACTGCTGTCTTGACAATTAAAAAGTAAGCCATTTTTTTGTAAAAGGGCTTAGCAAATACACAATTTGGAAATGTTAATACAGGATCCTCTTACCCAATGTACCATATTGAAAATTTTTAAAACATCTCAAAGCCTTATTTTTTTCTTAACAACCTCTAGAATGAGTAAAGAGTGTCTGATGAAGAATATTTTATTCCACTCTCCTGAATTTTTATTATTATCTGTTTTCCCATTTCCAAAAAGTATGAGAATATTACCATGCTCAGAGAACTTGCTTCTTGTATATATTACCGTCTTTAACTGTTATACATATCCTTGTGTACAACACTTTCCACTAGAACCCTAGATTTAAATGTAAATTTGTTGCTGTAAACTATCTGTATTTATTTTATTATTTTGAACCATCAGCCGTAGTAAAGATAGATCAATTACTAGATGTATTTTATGTGTGTTTAAGAAAATAGTGTATATTTATTCAATGGAAAGAGGCAAAGGAAATATGCATGTTCTTTTTGTATCCCTTAAATACTAACATTAGTAATTTGTAATAAGAAATGCATACATAAAACATTTTCTTTTGAAACATATCGAGTAAACCTCTGCTGTCTTTGTAAGAAACGCTTTCATTTTCCCACACATCAAGTTTCTCTCCATGATTATGTATTTGTTATTGTTCAGGTCATTTGAGTTTTAACTTGTGCCTTGCTCTTCCCTGTCAGCATGGTCCTGCAAGATAAGAGAACAGGAGTATCCAGTCTTACATGATTTCGGAGGACAACTGAACAATCCAGATTCTACAGGCAAAATGGGAAGGGAAAGATTGGTGAATCACACTTTGGTGGCTGCAGATGATGGAGTAGGATTCGACAGACAGGTATGGGAATGGACCCCAGGAGTCCCAGGAGTAGACGAGCAGATGATCCTATTGATTCTATTCTTTGTTTCTATAATTCTAGGATGAGCAATAAAGATCTGATCCATTCAAGGGTGCAGAAGGGATAAGCTACCTGCAGAGCTTCATAGTTAATAAAATCATAGAATCATAGAATCATAATCAGGATTTGTTCTTGTTTAGCCCAAGATTACTTTTCTGTCTTTTCCAATTATGTTTTCCTATTATATGCACCCTTGTGATTCTTCTACCATTCTTATCTATATATGAATTTTAGACAAGACTTTTTTAAACTTTGTCAACTGCTATGCTGTATGGCCCAATATTGCTCATCTTTGTTATTTTATTTTAAGGCTTAGGACATCTAGGGGTTTATTTAAAACCCCAGATCTTTGAAATGCTAAGGTTTTGGATTCTTTTTTTGTTGTTGTTTGTTTGTTTTAGCTGAAAAAAATACCCTACAGGGTTTCCAACCTTGCTTCAAGTCCATTTGGGAGAACTGATAAAAGTGTACACCGAATGTTCATAAACTTCAGGGGAGATAATGAGTACTGTAAATATTTTCTCATTATTTCTGATCCAACCTTGCCAATCTTATCTGTAATCAAGTTGAAAAGATTTCAACTTCTAGAGTTGAAGCACTAGTATTTTTCTGTGCAAGGGCCTGCACTTTTCAGAAGTATCTGAACAGCTGAGCACCTGGGGAATGTTGCTGTGTGGGATTGATAGGGAGTCAAAGATTTAAACTACCCTTTAAGCATCCAGATCTTGCCTTCACATTATAGTAAATCTTTTTCACCATGGCAGAGATGTACTTTGCCGTAAGGTGACTTTATGAAATAGATATCAAGAGCAATATGAAAGGAAAGTTGTGATGTTGTGCCTCATGCAGAAAGTGAATGTATCTCCCTGACTGAAATCCTGTGATATGCGTTCTGTCATATATTCACCATTTCCCCTAACATCATTACATGTACTGTCATCTCCTCTTCCTCCATCCAGAAGTTATATATTTTTGTTTTCTATCTGTCCCTGTATGCATGCAACTGTAGGACTGAAATTCTGGAGAATCTGGCAAGAGAATGCTAGCTTACCTGGATTGTGGGCAAGCAGAATGGAAATGGTTAGGTGAGTAGTAGTACATCCATCCCTCTCAGGTATAAAGCTGAAACCCTGGAGAATTTGTAAATTCCTGTCAGAAGAGATTGGCAAGGCAATGTAAGCTTTGGCTACAGTGCATGCATGCTGTATCTTAGGAAAGTTACAATCTATAAATGCTTTATTCTGACTGGGACAGGTAATAAAAGCAGTGGTGATATGGAGGTTTTGGCACAGGATATGTAAGCCTACAAAGGGCTGATATACTTGATTCCAGGAATAGGAAGCTGAAAAGATTCCAACAGAAGAGAAACTGGGTTAAATGAGACAAAACACGCCTCCTGTAATAGAAGATCTCCACTATCCATAATCACAACCACTGACACCTATGCAAGGTATGATTCAGATGGCTTTTCATTCATGATATAATCATACTGCCCTTTTGCAGAGTAGGCAAATCCTTGATTCCTTGAGGTTATTCCTCATTATCTCATTGAAAGACTGTCATCAAGCTTATTAATCACTCCAACTTCCAGTAATTTGGGTTCTGTACTTATCTCCACAGAAAGAATCTCAAGCTTATTTCACGGAGTTGCCAAACCACAAGCCCATTTTAAGGAGGGTTTGTCAGAAAGTAAAATGGTAGCAATACTGACAGTAGCCAACAGTAGTGGTGTGTGATATCAATGAAGGCAGAGGCTATTTTAAAGTTCAGGTTAAACCCCAAATGCAAGATCAACAACGCACTTCCAATCAAAAGTTTCCATTTTCCTCACTTTTTCCTCTGACAATGACCAATTTATTAACTGTGTAAGATGAGGCATAAATGATGGAGCAACTACACTAAATAAAATCAGTTTAGTATTTGACAGAATAGATTTTTACAGAATCACAGAATTGTAGGGCTTGGAAGGGACCTGTAGAGATCATCTAGTCCAACCCCCCTGCCTACTAATCATTGAATTTGACTGTAGTCATGAGGACAAAACATGTTTTGTTCTCTAAATCATTTGTGCATGTACACAAGTATAAAAAATGGATTCTTCCATCCAAATGGGAAGCTATAAATTCACCCTTAATCCTTTCAGCATGAGCATGTGTAGTTTTCCAAAAATAACTTGTTATGAACAGTGGATTGGCACATCACTACAAGGGAAAAAAAAAACAACCCGAAAGTCAAACTACATTAGGAATATGGGTGAGAACAAGTAGGCAGTTTTAATTCCTGTTTGTTAAACATGCATTACTGGATAGGTTTAGGGACCTCAAAAGGTGAAATACTGGAGCAGAAGTAAAGTAATGCTTCTTACTAAGACAATTTATTATTATTTGAGAAGCCTGAGAGAGCTGGAGAACTGTCACAGCAAAAGGAAATTGTCTTTGCTAATATAAATTAATTATGACTCCAAAGAAGTACTAATGGGAATAAGCAGAAATATCTGAGATCAACATGTAAGACAACAAAAGAATGACATCCAAAGATCCAGCTTCACTTTCAGTGACAGCGTGAACTAATCAGACTAGAGAGGCCAACAGTGCTCAATTTGTCTCAGCTTTCCTCTTCTCTTAGATCTTGCAGACGGTTGATTTCACACATCAGATACTTGCCAATTGTGCATGGTAGCCATGGTCTAATTTAAGATAGCAAGTCTCAGAAGATCTTTCGAATCGTATTACATTTATCATGTATATATAAAGATGTGTGTATCTGGGCATGTTGCTGTTCTCAAGAGGCCTGAATGCTTGGGTGTCATCTCTTCCTTAGACACTGAAATTCTCTGTAACATCCATACATAGGCAAAGGCCAGCGTGTGTGCTGCACATGTTTCTCTTCATCCTTTCAAGACTGAGGTAGTCCCTTAACTGTATCCCACTCTCTCCATTTAAGAAAACTATTAATTGCAGTCCCAGACTCTCTATGAAGGCACTCCAGCAAACTACAAAAAAAGCTCTGAATACTGTAAAATTTTACATTATCTTGGGGTGCTTCTTTCAAATTTACTTGCAAGACATAAACTAGAAGTTCCTGGCTAGCTAAGAATATGCTCAGACTATGCAGTGGACTGTGTTTTCAACAGCCCTGACCCTGTAGGACAGAGCAGAGTGGCAGGGAAATTCAGTACAGGTTTTGAAGGCAGTATAGCTATATTAACACATTTCTGTGCTAAACAAAATGTGCACCTTAGCGGTGCTGATCATCTTGGTTATTATGTGATCCAGCAGTCCTGGAGTCACTAGTCTCAGTGTCTGTCTGGTCTCTGCTACTCTCAGAGTAGAAATACTCTATTTAACACATCTGTACATGTTTCTGCTGAAAGCTGGAATAATGCTAGAAATGTTCAGTTGTACTCCTTTTCACACGTAAGATAGCTAATATAGAAAAATGCTGAACATAATGCTGATATTCTGGACTATTTTGTCAGATGAAACACATAAAAAAACGTCTTCTTGGAGCAACTCTAGTTACTAGACTTTTACAGTACCTCCTATCAGCAGCCTATTGCATTTTATCTCCCTGCACAGTCCTGCCTATATATTCAAGGAGCTTTTCTGGGCAAAAAGATAGGTCGTCGTCCTGGCCCTGTGATGAAGGAACTCTGTTTACTTCCATGTTTTGTTTTCTCCTGTATAACAGAAAAAAGGTACCAAGATATGTCAAGTGCTGCTTCAACCTCTACTCTTAGCGTGGGACAGTGTGTGCACTCTCAAACAAAACAGTGAGTGTTAACAACTGTAGGAGGACCATTTCTCTGGGCTGTCCTTTGCAGTGGGGAAGTTGTGAAAACAAATGCTGCTAACCATAGATAAAATTGAGTATCCTGCTCCATTTTTGTACAACATAAGATAAAACAGAACTCATTTCTGTCAACACTGGGAAGATCCTTGCTTGAGTATGTAGCTTCTGTGATTAATTAAGCTCTGAAACTACTGGATAAAGAATGTTTTTCTCTAGAAATTAATTGTCTTCTGGATCTCACAGTCAAGCAACAATATAAGCATATAAAACAAGTTTTTTATTTTATTAATACCTTATGAACTCTCAGCATATCAGGAGACAGCTCTGTTGTGGAGAGTTAAAAAACACATAAACACAGCCCTTGTTTGAAGCCACAATGTAGAAAATAGGAAATGACTACATTTCTGGTAGTATATTAAATTATTTCAGGAGTAAACATCCAGAAAGAAAAATACATACAGTTCAGTTGTATTGCCTGAACATAGGCCTCTTGTACAGTTTGAAATGTTCAAAGGTGATGAGACCTCTGCTGAGGGCTAACTGATATGACAAAATGTTTATGGGAGATTCATCACCATCCAAAACATATTTGAGATGCTGGGACATCCAGGTCATCTCAGCTAAAACTCAGCAGGTATTTAGACGTCTTGAGAATGCCAGGCATGTATTCATATTCACACAGTCAGTCTGAGAGCACTGAGAGATCTTACTCTACAACAACAATAGGTAAGAGGAATTTGATTAGCAAGAAGATAGCACAAATTTTAATGAAAAGGATGTCAAGAAGATCTTCTAAAACAGTTGAAGAGTTGCTAGTTCTAAATACTGTAAAATGATAGTAAACAGTTTCTCCAAGTCCTTCATAAGCCAGATATTTAGCTTGCTTAAGAGAATATATATATATATATATATAATCTTAGTTATATATTTGATAATTGCAAGTTACATACCCTGGCCAAAGTTATAGCCCAATAACATGCAGAAACAATGCTGCAGCTTCCGTAAGATACGAGTTGTGAATAATAGCTTTATATTTAGGTCTTCTGTGAAACTTTAACGTTTTCATGTAAGGTGAAAACATCCTGCACAGAAAAAGAGATCAATCTGAACAAATAGTATGATTAAGACACCATTTTCTAGGTTTCATAAAAAACACCTTCCTTTAAGTGAGCTACAATGCATTGCTTTTTATCAATGAGATTTATGTTTCCTTCCACTTAATTCAGTGTGTTCAAGCAGAATTACATCCTATCATATCAAAGAAAGTGAAAGAGGAGAAAGAACTGTTTCTTCACTACTTTTTAGTGGGTAAAGTAAGTCTTTCTCTGGCCTGAGCTGTGCTTTCATCAAAATTAAACAGTCTTACAGAGATTGTTGCTTTTTGTCTTCAAAACTGCTTGGTAGGAGACATGATGGTTATACAAATGTGCTCCTGAATAGTTTCCTACTGTACAGACCAGACCATTAGGGTAAGTATGGTCACCTCCAGATAACCCTGAAGAGTTTAGTGAAGGAGACAGACTGTGGAAACTAACCAAATGGAAGAGTGCCTGTTTAGGATGCTTATGAATTGATCACTCGTAACTGTCTCTAAAGCATTAAAATCCCAGCAAATTGCCAAGGTGAAGCATCATTCCCTTGAAGGGAACTCATTTATCATTGTGTTTAAGAACTTGGGCTGTCAGCCTCGATAAATGAAATGGTCCATTGATATAACTCAAGTCACTGATGCGTGGCTCCAAAATGTAATGCTTAATTAGGTGTACTAAATTAACTTATTTTTATGTAAAGTGTTTATGTTTTATGGAATGAGCCATTAATTAAAAAGGCCCAAGCAGAACATAGTTTCATATCAAAGGCCTGCCCTTCAATTGCAAGAAAAATTTCAAACTGAAAAACTAAATCAAGGAAACCACAGGAAAATTAGCTATTTTGAAGATTATTATCTCCTTGACATGCGTATACTCTCTAATTAATTTAGATGAAATTATTTGAAACTATTCTAGCTGTAAAATGGAGATCTTTCTTTGGTCAGTTCAGGCCTAGCATTTAGGATCTGGTGACGGGCAGAAATTCACAGTGCTTCACCTGCTACACCTGATCTTCTACAGGCTAGAATGAGTTGAGAAAGATTTCTGCTCTGGTATTCATCCCATTTTAAAATGCTTATCCAAGGTCAATAGGATTCATCGCTTTTTTGAGATAGTTGCTCTCTTCATTGCCTATAGAAGAATTAAAGAGTATAGAAAACTAAGAATTACAGAGTTTCTAATGTTTGTTTCTTTGTATGTTTTTTCTTAATTAGCCACCACAACCAGTATAATAAAGGGTTAATGAGATACAGATGAGCTAGGAACACAGAAACTATGAATTTAGGTCAAGTCATTAGCTGGTTTACTCCTTTATCTTTCTTCAGGTTTGGAGACTCCCAGGAAGGCAGTCCTGGAACCTCTGCTTCTTCTCGCTCTACTGGCTCAGGAGATAGGAAATACTAATGGCAAGCTAGCAATAAACATTTCAAGTCTTTTCTATGAAGATTTTTGTCTTTTCAAAAACTTCAGTATTACTAGCCAGAGGGGCAAAATACTTGTAAATATAATCATTAGATAGAGAGCTAAAAGTGATATTTTATGAATTAAATGTTAACATATAGGAGGTAATTTTTTTATGGATTAAGGTACAAATTCTCTGAAACTGCGTATTGTTGATCGATAGGAATTCAAAGTCACTGAATTTCTAAAAATTCTTAAGAAGTATATCAATAATAAGACATGTCTATTACCTATATAAATAGATATTTCAACCTATTAGCTCCACAGCAAATTTCTAATTGAAATGTTCAAGTTAATTGATTTTCATTAATGCATATTTAACTTTGTCTGTATGTAAAGACCAAAAGCAGAACTAAGACTGATTGTATGTTCCATGCGAGTCTATTGAATCACAAAGAAGACTGAATACTATTAAGATTCAAAATCACAGAACCTTCTAATGAAATTGTTAAAAAGACAGATCTGTTACTTACTTGAAAGCGTATTTTCACAACACCCAGTAACAGCCTTCATAAGTGTAAACCATATCTTAGGAAAACCCCTACATTTCAGCCTGGAGGGTGTCTGGGGAGATCTGATTGTGGTCTTTCAGTTTCTACAGGGGGGCTGTAAGAATGAAGGGATCACACTCTTTAGCAGGGTCTGTTTGTTGTTTCAAGCTAGAAGAGGGGAAATTTGGATATATGGAAAAAGTTTGTTACAATAAAGGCAGTGAAGCACTGGCACAGGTTGCCCACAGAGGTGGTGGAAGCCCCATCTGTACATAAATCTTTAAATAGATATAAATCTTTAAATACATGAGTACTCTCCATTGGTATTACATTTTGCCTTATTGTGACCTGTGGGTTTTATCCTATGAATCAGTCAATGTGAATGGAACCTAATAACCCCTGGAAAGACTGTGCTGTGGGTCAGAAGCTCATCCTCATGTAACAAGTCAGAGGAACAGAAGTGAAGACTTGTAAAAAAAAAGATGAGACTTGCTTATGAGCACATAACTAAATGTGATCCTCCTTGGCAAGGTTTCTTCATTCTTTTTCTTCCTTTTTTCATTTTAAATTGAAAATTCACAAAGTGACTGAAATGTCCAGTGAAGGTTGTTGCAGGTAGTCTTGCATCACCTCCCATTTCCTCTTCATTTTATATTAGTTCATTTAATCATACCATAATTGTTCCATAAGATTTTTTTCCTGCTGTCCTCTTCCACAGAACAAATTTTGCAGCTAGCCCTCCTCCAGATATTTTCCATCCTGGTCACAATGTTCTGTAGCTATAAAATTGTGAGAGTGTATCTCTGAAAACTGTGTGTCATTTCAAATTAGTCAGTTGATTATGTGTGAAAAATGAACACCGCTATCAGTGAAAAGTTTCATGTAACAAGGTCTAAAATGTAACACTACAGTACTCGTGGAAGACTTAAAAATCTCCAAAACTCTGAGTTAAAACTTCATGCTTAAGACTGAGAATGAGTTATGTTTTTCAGCTTGCCCTGGAACATAAATTTGTAAACTGAGAAAAATCCAAACATTCAATGCATGCTTCATTCTGCTATTTTTAAAAAGAGATTAACAATAAGAAGGCAGTGTTCATCTCAGCAATTTTCTTTTTGTCTCAGAAGTATTCAACTCTCATCTTGCAGAGATCTCTTATTCATATTAGGAAGTTAATTCTACAAATTTTGGTCTTCATATAGTTGAACTGAATTCAGTTTTGTGGGTTTTTTTTTTTTTTGCAAGACAGTTTGGCATCATCCCTGTTTCATGGGTGAAAAACTGTGACACTGAAAGTGTAAGGGAGAGATCAGAGCACCTCATTAAGTACTTCTAATTTAAGCATATCAGCATCTCAGGATTAGTATTCAGATTCATCTTAATTTTAGGCAGCAAGCTGAAGCTCCTAATTTATAAGGCTATTTATCTTTGTTGATTTTTGTTGTCAAACAACTGGGATAGGTTTCATCTGACTGAACATTTGAATGACCCTCTGGAGGACAGTTAAGCTCCTGTCTGCGATTTACTCTACAGTGCTCAGTGTGAAGTGGAGTGAATCCATGCTTTTATGTGTGGATCCAGAGGTCTCAGAATATCTAAATTTGGCTTTGATGCTTCCTCTAAAACGGAGTATCTGGAAGTCCCCCTGCTGGCTGTCAGGCATTCTTGAGCTTAAGCACTCTTAGTCACTCTGCCAATTGGCCCAGAACATTCAAATGCCAAATCCCTCAACTGCCTGAGAAATGGAAATCAGAGGATGCTCTCCTGTTCCTTATTGAGTGGCCTTACAACTGGCATTCTCAATTATGCCCTTTCTTCTCTTTGCCATCCTTTTGGTCTTAGATTGCACCATTTTGGCACAGCTCCTGAAGAAGCTCTCAGCCTACTTCTATAGCTTCTTACTCTGAACACTGCAATGGGACATGAAACCAAGGAGAACCAAGAACAGATTGGTACATCCCACTTTATGAGTGCTCTGAGCTGTTGTTTTTTTTTCTTTCCTTTTTCTTTTTTTCCTTATTTTCAATAAAGGATCTCTTTAGCAGGCTGATTTTGAATGAGATTACTGTGCTACATGCTGTAGTCCATGTTCTTGTCAAGTGCAGAGCAATGCTGAGTGTTTGGCTTCACTGCAGACTTCAACAGAAATCAGTTTGTTTTTTTCTTGCCATCCAAGTAATTTAAAATCTCAGACAAACCTGATGATAATGCTTACTAATCTGTGCTGCTCCTGGATGTGTATGGAAGTAATTCAAAATACAATTTTAAGCTGAACCTTAATGAAAATGTAATGGCCATAAGAGATGTATGGACTGCCAGTCACTGTCATGGCCCAGAGAACTTTCATGTAACACAAGATCTCAATTCAGCCCAGCTCAGACCTCTGTCTCTGGGATTCCTGTCCCAGTGGTGCTTAGGATGTTGTTGTCCTGCTCCCCTCAGTGCTGCCATAGGCCCCACTGCTCTGGGCCTACCTGTGGGTCAACACCCCAGTCCAGCCTCAGCCTGCTTCTTCCCCAGAGGTGACCAGGACTGGGGCTGGATCAGCTGCCTCCTTGTCTGCCTTGCCACCTGGGGAGCCTGCAGGCACCTCAGCAACCTGACAGTTACCCTTGAACTTTGTGGTCTGCTATATTACTTTTTTTAAGCATCAAAGGAGACATTTCAGCACTCAAAATGGTTTATTTGAAGGTACTTGTGTTGCACAGGATTTTTAAAATCATAGAATTGTAGAACAGCGTGGCTTGGAAAGGTCCTCAAAGATCATGTAGTTCCAACCCCCTGCCAACCACTAAATTAGGCACTAGATGAAGTTGCCCAGAGCCTGATCCATCCAACCTACCATTGAACATCTCCAAAGTTGTGGCAACCTCTCTAGACAGCTTTTGCTAGTGCCTCACCACCCTTTCAGTTAAAAATTCCCCTTACATCTAATCTAAACCTCCTCTCTTAGTTTAAAACCTTTCTCCCTTGTCCTATCACTTGCCCTACCTTTCCTCCTGCTTATAAACTTCCTTTAAGTATTGGAAGGCCACAATTAGGTTTCCCCAGAACATTCTGTTCTCCAAGCTGAACAAGCCCAGATCCCTCAGGATGTCTTTGTGGGAGCAGTGCATCCTTGTGGCCCTCTTCTGGACCCACTTCAAAAGCTCTGCATCCTTCTTGGGTTAGGGACTCCACAACTGCACATACAACTCCAGATGGGGTCTCACGAGGGCAGAGAGCCAAGAGAGCCAATCCCCACCCTCGCCCTGCTGCCACCCTGCTGTTAATGCAGCCCAGGATACTGTTGGCCTTCTGGGCTGCAAGCACAGGTTCAGTTTTTCATCTACCAAAACCCAGAAGTCCTTCTCTCAGAGCTGCTCTCAGCGAGTTCTTCTCCCACTCTGTAGGTATAATCGGGATTGCCCCAAGCCAGGTGCAACACCCTGTGCTTGGCCTTGTTAAACCTCATTAGGTTCATGTGGGTACACTTCTCAAGTCTGTCCAGGTCCCTTCTACACCACTCAGCTTGGAGTTGCCCACAAACTTGCTGAGGCTGCGCTTGATCCCATTTTCTATGACACTGATAAAGATGTTGAAGAGATGTTAAAGATGTCCGAAGATGGGCTCATGACCGGCCTCCACCTTGACACTGAGCTGCTGAAAATGCTCTAAGCCCAGGAAAATCTTACTGTGGCATATTGCCTACTCTGTGTAGTTAATATAGCCCAGTCATAGAAACTTAGAATCATAGAAAAGTTTGGGTTGGATTTAAGATCATCTAGCCATTGCAATGTAGTTTCCTAGTAGGATGGAATCTACCAGGTGGTGACAACCTGCTCTGCTAAGATTTATGAGGCAATTCCCAATTAACACATTTGCATCCACTTCTGCAACTTATTATTCATGGGAAGAACAGCTTATCCTCACAACTAGAATTGGTTTCCCAGTTACTCCCCTGCTGAGTGCACTATGCATCATGAAGCAAAGCCCTAGATACTGTACTGATCAATAAGAACGATAAGATAACTTAAACTCATAATGCTTAGAATGCCAACTGTCAAAACCAGTTTTTTCTTAGTAGAGAATTTACCACCAATTTTGACAGTTCTTTTAGAGGTAGTAATTTCTGGCAGAAAGGCTGGGCAGCCAGCTGGGGTTGGTAATTTCTTAAATTGTGCCATATTAAATCACCAGAACTCATTAGTCTGGTCTACATTATTTGCCATTCTCACATACTTTCTATATGCATTGTGAGGTGTTTCATGTCCTGTAGCTGAGAAATAACTGACCTTTAAAGTTCAAATGCAGATTTGAATTTCCATTGTGATGAAAAGACATTTTGACGCAGTTTTCATTTTGAGCCACATACTTACACTGTATTATTTTTGTAAAGATTGTGCCAATTTCAGTTTTTTTTTTTTTTTGTGAGATTACTCTTTTTTTTTTTTTTTTCTTATAGATGTTTCCTCTACTATCTGCTACATATGTAACATATATTTAGGCAGGTATTTTTTACAGATACATTAATATAATGAAATGGGCCATATGGTTCAAATTCTCTTAGAACAAATTAGGAACCATTATGTGTGTTGTTATTTTAAGTGGATTTTTATGAATGATTGCTTTATTCTGCATAACATGTCATATGTCTTCAGTATAATTCCTTTCTTAAAACACCTGCTGGGTGTATTGGTTCAGACAAACCATGTTTGCTGCAAATGAAGTTTTAATGTTGCAGGTGCAATATTCTTAAAATGTGTGATAATGTTATGCTTATACATTAAACAAGCATCCACATATAGCGAGATACCTTTTCAATGTTTTTTAACATTCTCAGAAGTATTCTGCTAATTTCAAATGCATCATGCTGAGTTGCTTACTTAATTAGCACTATCATGTTAATCAAAAGCACAAAAAATAATTTTAGGAATTTTAATATAATTTTAGACCCTGATGAGGCCACATTTAGAATACTGTGTCCAATTCTGGGCTCCTCAGTTCGAAAAAGACAGGGATCTCCCAGGAGTCCCACAGAGGGCTACAAAGATGATAAAGGGCCTGGAGCATCTCCCATTAGAGGAAAGGCTGAGTAACCTGGGTCTGTTCAGCCTGAGAAGGAGTGTGGGGGGATCTGATAAATATTTATACATATTTGAAGGGATGTGATAGGCAAATGGATGAAGCCAGGCTCTTTTCAGTAGTGCACAGCAATAGGACAAGGAGTAATGGCCTAAAACTGGAACACAGGAAGTTCCATAGAAATATGCAGAAGAACTTCCTTATGATAAGGACAGAGCACAGGAACAGGTTGCCCAGAGATGTTGTGGAGTCTCCTTCTATGCAGATATTTAAGACCCATTTGGATGCCTATCTGTGCGACCTATTGCAAGGAACCTACTTTAATAGGGGCGTTAGACTCGATGATCTCTTGAGGTCCCTTCCAACTCCTGCGATTCTGTAATTCTGTGAAAGTGATGTTTCCTGTACTTGAAAAATAATCCACTGAAGTCTATCAAACATAAAATCACATGCCTAGCTGTCAAATCACCTTGAGTTTGGTACATTTATGTATAGGACAGTTGCAATCAGGAGACCAAGACAGGAGTTAGAACAGCTAGAAACAAGTTTATTTCAGTATCCTCCTCTTAGAAGAGAACACAAGGGTCACTTTACTTTTTGAATTTGATACCTAAAGCATATGTGTCCACATATGAGGACTACTCTGAAAGGAATGCCTCCTCTTTTATTATTTCATCCCGCAGCATCAGAAGCAAATGTTGGTGGTAGGCAGTAGAGATTGAACTTTCCCAGCAATATTCTATTGCATTTTGTCACTGTGTGACAGATGGCAGCAGAGGGGCAGTCTGACAGAATGTGGTCTGACATGGAAGTGCATATGAAGCACAGGTGTGGAACTGAATTCTTACATGCAGAAAAAATGGCACCCACTGACATTTATTGGTGCTTGCTGAACATTTATGGAAACCAAACAGTGGATATCAGCACAGTGAGAACGTGGGCAGTGCGTTTCAGCAGTAATGACAGTGATGTGAAAGATACACCACGTACATGTACAGTAATTGTCTTTCTAGTCCAAAAGAGAGGGAATGACCTCAAGCTGCACCAGGAGAGGTTCAGGCTGGATATTTATTCTCTGAATGAGTGATCAGGAGCTGGAGCAAGCTGCTCAGGTTGGTGGTTGAGTCACTGTCCCTGGTGGTGTTGAAGAAACATTTAGAAGTTGTACTAAAGGACATGGTTTGGTGGGGAAATATTGGTGGTAGGTGGATGGTTGAACTAGATGATCTTGGAAGTCTTTTCCAGCCTTGATGATTCTATGATTCTATTTCAAAAATGAACCTTCCACACTGTCGTAAACATGCTAAAGACTTTTGTGCAGAATCTGAGACTGCAATGCCCTCTTCTAAGAATAAGTGGTGAGAGCATGATAGAAGAGCCTATGATAGAAGTAGGATAAATATTTGCATTTTCAGCCATATTCCTATAGTTCCTACCACAAAGACTGTCAAAAAGCATCAGATATCAATAACAGTTTGTCAGCATCTTTATGCTGTTATCCTGGTCATCTGTGCTCAAAACTGTGTCCAGAACAGTTTCCGCATCTCACTGTACTTACTGTAATTCAGAAATAAATTGAAATCTATTATATTTCACAGCCATCCTAAATTGCAAATGATTTTGCAAAGCAATGGGGAAACAGGCTTTTGTTGGAAGAATAAAAGGCTTGAAAACACATTATTCAGTTTTTAACACAGACTGTGAAAATTTTTTCCAATTTTGTTTCCCCCCAAAAATGACACTAACCCTTCCTCAGAGAGCACATATTTATAGTGCTGTGCTCTGGAGTTCTTGCCAGACATCTCCTTCATCATCTGCACCTTTCCCAGGATAGTCTCTGGGACAAATCCTATCCCAGCTTATTGGCACAATTAATGTACGACTCCCTAACATGCACAGGAAGCCTGCAGATTTCCTAATGGATGCTGGAATTTCACACTGCAGGTCTATCAGATCTTCTGTTATTTTCCCCAGCTGTGTTTCTGAAACTGTGTTTGGTATAATTATTTTCATGTGTGTTCTCATCATTACCTGCCCTGTTCTGTGTGCTGGGAGGCAGTGTCTCACAAATGTTCACAGTTGCTCCACAGAGCCAACAGACTGATGATCTACATGCCATCTAAATGTGTTATAACTTTATTACTTCTGAAATGAAGTAATCAAACTGTGCACCACTACTTTTTACAAGGGCATGTTTGTATGCATTCTCTCTGAAATGGTCTGTGATGGCCTCTCTTGTCAAGGTCACTCAATGGCTTAATTACAAATATAGTTGCAACAGCATAAAATATTTAGAGCATTTGAAAACTTGTCACTTTCATAAGCTGTGTTGACACTCTGTAGGAAAACAGCAATCCTTCAAAGCATGAAGTAAAAAAACATTCTCCAAGTTCTGCCATCATTTCTGCACCTGCTTAACTTTTAACAGTTGAATGGTTTTAGTGATTTCACTCAAGTCTGCAAAACAGTATTAACAGAAAGGCTTTTGGTGGAGCACTGAGGTGCTGAATATAAAGCCTGGTCTGAAATATTCAGGTGAAAGAAGCAGATAACTGAGGAGTACACATACTCAGAGTACACACACTAAAAGTGTAGCTAGCACTTCCCTTTCTCTGTCGACTTTAAAGGGAGCATGTGAGCTAGCTGCCTAAAAGAATTCCATTCATATCATCTCACACCTGACACTTTGAACACATTTTATTACAAGAATATGGGTATTTTTTACCTATTTAGTTGGTTCTTAGCTCTGAAGAGAAGTAGTCACAGTGCCTCCTAGTTCCTGCCTCCAGCCTCGATCTCTTCAAGCTATCATTGTGAGTTCACTTTTTGAAGCACTAGAAGCTCCACTTTAGAAAACAGATGTAAGGAAGGATTGGGATTTAATCACTTTTTGCATATTAACCATACTGATAAAAAGTTGTCCCTTGCTAACTGCAATTTCTGTTTCTACACTGCATGTTTAGCATCAGATTTACTGGGAGATGGAAAAGCCTGGAGAGACCAGAACTCAGTGAGGTTTTATGGTTGATGTCTGAAAGTATTCACAGTTTTTGGGGATTAGACTCCAAGAACCATCCGATTTTGCATATAATAATTTATATCTTTCAGTTTCTCATGGATATACCATGCATCTTCATGCACTGAGGGCTTCAACCATTGCTTTTCTACTGATCTCTAAGTTACTGAGAACACCAGTTTACCATCTAGAATACTATTTCAGAGATCCATAGCATGAGATGAAGTTGACCCTAAATTGAGATGAACATGATCAAGCCCATCTGCCTCTGCTCGACAAGAAGGAAGGTGAGAAGGTCTGTGGTGTCAAAGATAAGACAGATGGAGAAGACAGGACTAATGAGGGATGTGTCTTGAGAGAAGAAGTCCTTCTCATAAATCTCCTATCCTCATATACTGCTCTCTCTGAGCTCCTACACTTTTCTCTGAACTACTGCAGATATTTTTCTTTTTTTATCAAAATAAGACTTGAATTTTGAAAGAGTTTATCTGTCCTCATTTGTTTGAGAGA
Organism: Odontophorus gujanensis; assembly: GCA_013399175.1. Classification (NCBI taxonomy): domain Eukaryota; kingdom Metazoa; phylum Chordata; class Aves; order Galliformes; family Odontophoridae; genus Odontophorus; species Odontophorus gujanensis. Next base: position 18,738 of record VXAB01006384.1, read on the forward strand.
GTGCACCTTACCATTTATCATTACTGTGTTTAACTCTTGTATCTTCAAGTATATCTTCTGTTGCCATTTTTTTCCCCTTCAATGTTCAATTTTGTGAGTTTATAGCCAAAAGACTCATCAAAAACATAGGCATTTTATCAACCTCTTGCCATATATCAGTAGTAAATTATTATATTCCCCCAGAATTGTCACCTTCTGTATGTCTGGATTAAAATTTGTGCTTCTTGTTCACCGTAGGTAAGACATGACTAAAACAGTGTCATTCCTTCCTACATGTCACTCCAAGATCTGGTTATCTCCTGGAGTGAGTGCAGGGAAAGAAAAACGTTCATTGTTATTTGACTATGATGCATTTGCCATAGCATAACTTTTCCTGTGATATTTATTTATACAGAATACTTTAAAAAATGTCTCTCAAAAATAGTCCCCCTCGATCAACCTTTCTGTAAAGTTGTGGTAAAGATCACTGCTGTCTTTTTATGGCAGAGTGCTCTAGCAGTGCAGTAGAAGGAAGGAAAGACTGAGTCTGTGTAAATCTGAGCTCAGAAACACTGTTAATGAACTTTGATGTCAACATAATTCATGAGCTCAGATTCTCTGTGACCAAAAGATCTAGAAAGGTTGGAGCAATGTTTTGAATTCCAACGTCAATTGTAATTTATCTTATTTAAAATAGGAAAGCCTCCTTGCTGGGTGATCTGAAGAAAATTCTTCACTGGAAATCAGACATGATAATAAATCACTTCTTGGTTTTCTCACATGAATAATTTGTGTCTTGTTATGCAAAGCCTGGAAGCTAATTTGAAGTTGAGACCAGAAATTCACAAATAATCAGTGTTTCTCACTCTCAGATTTGCTTTTGAGAGAGGCAAATGCATTCTGTTTAAGAAACCAAGCAGTATACTGAAGAGTGAAGGAATAAATATCTAAAATGTTAAGGCTTCAGTGCAATAAACTATAGTAAATAAAGTGAGGGGGCAAAGTCACCTTGAGCTTCTGTCCTTCCATCTAAATCTCTGTGTCCTAAGGAAAGAGGAATAGTGGCATAACTGACTTCTATACTGAAGTGGAAGTGAGTGCATGATAGGCAAGGTTGGGGTACTTTAAGCACTGAGTTACAGAACATAGTAAATGGAATTTTTTGGGGTAGAAAAGTAATAATTCAGTCTGATAGGTTCCCGGGTCATTTCCACTGTGCCACACTCAAATATATTTGGTGACACAAGATCGAGAGTTAAAAGGGGCCACAAATAAGCAGCTGGAAGGACAGCAGGGCAGGAGATTGCTTCTTATGATGGCTACTCTGGCTTATTTCAGCTGAAAACATACATCAAGCTTTGTATGAACTGTAGCCTGCATTCACTTTGGAGAAACTGTGAGAAAGAGTATGACCTGTAGTTGTAAACACAGAAATCTGCCAAATGTTTTTTGCTCCTGGAATATCACAACTTATGGACCAGTCAGGCCGCTTATTCCACCTAAAGCTATCTACCAGATGTTTCCTATTGGTTACCTTACTTGTGCCCCACTCAGCCCCATGCTAGGCCTACTGAAGGTCTGAAGTATTAAGAATCAAAGGTATTAGGTTTCCTCTTCTGACAGGCTTATGAATACTGCTGGCATTAGGATCGCCTGGGTATATCTGCATTTACACTGTTATCCACAGAACCCATTAAGTCTTTGATAGTTTCAGAGTTTCTTATAAGATAAGAAAACTCTTGGAGAGCATCCAAAGGAGGGATTCAAAGATGGTGAAGGGGCTTGGGGGCAAGATGGAAGAGGAGCAGCTGAAAACCGTGGCTTGCTCAGCCCATAGCAGACCAGGCTGAGGGAAGGCCTCATTACGGCTGCAGTCCCTCACAGGGAACAAAGGGACAGCACTGTGCTCTGCTCTCTGTGACAGCCACAGGGCCCGAGGGAACGGCATGGAGCTGTGTGAGGGGAGGGGCAGCTGGGGGTTAGGGACAGGGTCTGCACCATAGGGCAGCGGGCACGGAACAGCCTGCCCAGGGCAGTGGGTACAGCCCTGAGTGCTGGAGCTCAGGGAGCAATTGCAGTAGGATGCTGAATGGCTTTTTTCTTCAGGTTTCTCTGCTTTGTATGACATGGAGCTCTTTCTGCATATATTACTTTATGCTTAAATCTCCTTTTTGGCAATTATTTATGGATTTGCAACTAGGCAGTTCCTTCTGGACAAATATGTCCAAAAGAATTTATTACTTATGTGCAGGGGAAAAAGAACCATTTCTTGTTTATGCTGATTTGTTTTGCTTCGTTTTACCACTGAACAGTTCAAAAATATCCTGACACTGAAAGGTGTATGGCCAATAGTCCCATTGATAAAGTGGAAAGAAAAAGTTCTCATCTTTTTAAGTCATTAGAATCCCAGTGTCAGATTCAGTCATTTCTTTTTCACTGTGATGCAGATTTAAGCTCACTGTTGAAAAAAATGGATACCTTGCTACTAACTCAGCAATCTAATTCTGTTCATACAAATCTGAACTCAACTCATTATAAGATTTTATTTAAGATATTTCCTTACATGCTTGTACAGGGCCTGTTAATTTTGATAACATAACTAGTTATGCCTGATAACAGTGCATACCCAAAAGACCAGGTAAATTGCTTTGGAGCCCAAGGGGTAATGTTGTATCCAGCTAATCTTGGTTCTAATTTAGATTATGTAATGGTTTTACTGTTTGTACTTCAGCAAATGCCTTGCTTGTGCTAGTTGAAATTAATCCTACCAGAGTCAGAACACTGAAGAAAGCATAACTTGTAAAATGAATGGAGGGAGACAGACCATCAACATGTGCTTACTTCTCACATTTTCTGACCTGTGAAAGTACCACTTCCTTTCTGTTGATGGCAGAGGATGAGTATGAGTGTATGGCTAGTGGCAGCATTTCCAAATTTTAAAGTGAAGCAAAATTATGTGGAAACCCTTGATTAATGTTTCTGTTACTGAATACTCGAGCTAGTTCTTATTCATAGATTCATAGAATCATTAAGGTTGGAAAAGACCTCTGAGACTGTCTAGTCCAGCCATTAACTCATCACTACCATGCCCACTAAGCCATGTCACTCAGTGCCACATCTGCATGTTTCCATGACCCCCTGTCACAACTGCAGGGAGGGTATGGTGTGCTCCCCCATCCTCAGGTTGCATGAACAACTATGAAAATGCCATTGGAAATCTGATCTCTGTAAAGTCCTGTGCAGTATATGCTTCCTCTTCCATACACCATGATGTACACACTTTTTTTTTTTTTTTTTTTGCTCAGGACAAAGAAGATTTAATCAGATTTAATTATTATCTAATAAGTCATAAATCTTATTATTCACTCGTATTAATCACTATTACATTTCAGTAATGCATATTTCTGTGGAATTGCATTCATGAAAATCAAATGAGGATGAATCAGTGGGATTAATCTAACCGAATGTTAAACATTCACACTGCAAACAGATTTTTTTGCTTAATGAGTCATTTTGGTCTACTTTTTCTGATCCAAGGGAAACAAAAATAAGCATGTCTATAGTGAGTCACGTAAACTGATGCAGGTGTCTTCTTTTTCAGTATATGTATACTACTAACATAAGATTCATCTTCTCCACCAAAAATGAAAGTGACTCACTCAGATGTAAACATTTCTGCTGTAGAAGTTTATATTCAGTGAGACTAATGCCTTCCAAAATGCAGAAGAATACTGTGATTACTGGCTTTTTCTCACTCAGCTTTTACCATACAGAACTCCAATGCAAATACTCCACACAATATTCCATGCTGTATTCACAACTTACAGTGTGCTGTCAGGTCTAATTAATCATCTTCATGACCACTGTCCTTACACAACATGATCTACCCACTGAGGGGATGTGTCTCTTCTACCTGATTTCTCTCACAGGATTATCTCATTACCATTCCAAGAGCAGTTATGTTTGAAATCTGAGTAGTTTGGTGCATCCTATGTACAAAATTGATACCTACATGTTTTCAAAACAAATATGATTTCAGTCTGTCTCACCTGTTATTCAGCTTCTGGCAGTTTGTCACAAATGATGCTTCAAAAGCAGTTTGGAAGGTCCTACAATGTATTTAAACATCTGGATGACGTAGTAGTTGGTTAGTATTTTATTCCCCGCACTACATGGCTTTTGACTCAAAGATGAGGCTGATCAGTTTTCAGAGCTTGATTCTGGATGCATCTATACCATGCATCATGCTGGACTAGCTGGAACGTTTATACAGTATTACACAGTGCTTGGCAGATATATGCAGTCAGACCCTGCATGCAAGACAGTGTTAGTTCATCACAGGACATACGTTAATTACCTTTGTGTGTTGGCAGTGCTAATTAAGCAGGACATAGAAACACACTTATGTGGTTATTTCTATGCTAGTTCTATAGATAGCTTGCCTGGCATAGTTCATAAAGTTATGCGCCTTTATCTTTTGCCTGGTGGAGATGTGCCCTGGAGTATCCTGTCATGTCCTGGGTAGGATCTTTAATTACTGTCTGTATAAATCCTTATAAAGCCTTATAACAAAAAACATATTGTTCTTGAAGTTACCTAAACATTGTTGGGCTGTCATCTATTTTTCTTCAAAAAAGTTAATATAATAGAAAATAGCACAAAGGAATTAACTCCTTTAGCCATAATCATAAGTGATTTTGAAGTAACAAAGTCTTTATAATAATAAAACTATAGTACTTGACTCAATTTGCAACTGTCTTTAACCAGAAACAAAATGAAATATGTTTGCAGCATGGCAAGGTATTTATTTTTATTACCAAATGTGAAATATATATGTAGACATAAATGTAGAGATTAAAACACTGCTTTGCAAGGAACTGTTTGATTATAATAAAAGAAGACAGCTTTTGTCTTCAGGGAGTTGACAGTTGGGTAGACAAGAAAGATAAAAGATAAAACAGAAAGACTGGGGGTGAAATAACTCACCTAAGCTGATAGAGCAGATGAAGGGCAGAGCTATATTTTAGTTCTCCTTCTAAGTGTTCCCTGTCTTTTCTTATATTTTTGTTTTCAAGACACTAAATTCATTCACTGATTTTTTTTAATTTCATGCGAATTTTGGGCTGAAGAGCAACATAATAAACGTAGAGACTAATAACTCTCAACACCTGCAGGAAGAAGTAAATTCAAACTAACTTATCAGATGCAATCGTGCTGCTGGGCACTTTGCACTCTCAGGGGCAGCCTGTTTTGACATCACCCATCACCCTGACTGCTGATTGAGCAGAACATGTGCTTGAATCCATTCCGCCTCTGAGACCCATAGAAAGCTTGGCATGTGGAAAGCTGTAGAAAAGAAAGGAAGAGAATTTGAGCCCCAGATCATACTCACTTCATATTTTACGAATGATTCAACTTACCCTCTTCCAGACAATGAAAAGGCCAGCCTAGTTCCTCACTGGCTGGTTCTGAAAATACATTGAAAATATTCCTGGGCCTTCTTTTCCTTGTCTACAGCCAACCATGGCAGAATGACAGAACACACTGTATTTACAATATTTTAGAAACAGGGTAAAGTACATTCCCTGCCCAGAAAGTTTTATGGTTTAGTTAAAGGGCTAATGCTCCTGGGCTAGTGGTTAGGAGCTGAGGTTCTTACCGCCGCGACCTGGGTTCAATTCCTGGACAAGAATACCCAGCATGCTGCTGGAGCATTAGCTCTTTAACTCCCAATATACCACATGATGTTATGATGTGGAATATCAATAATACAACAAAAATCATAAAACCATAACAGAAAGCCAACTGTATCTTGGACTGCATCAAAAGTGTTCCTTGGTGGTTGAAACTAAGACAGCTGGTGAGATCTTACTTGGAGTAGTGTGTTCAGATGTGAAGTACTCAGTACAGGAGAGATGTGGATCTGTTGGAGCACATCCAGAGGAGGGCCACAAAAAATGATCAAAGGAATGGAAAACCTCTACTACAAGGGACGGACTGAGAGAGCTGGGACTGTTCAACCTGAAGAAAAGAAGGTTCTGAGGAGACCTGAGAGTGGGCTTCCAGTATTCAGAAAGGGGCTATAAGAAGAAAGGGGACAGACTCTTTAGCAGGGTCTGCTGTGATAAGACAAGAGGAAGTGATTTCAAACTAAAACAGAGATTTAGACTGGACATAAGGAGGAAGTATTTTACAGTGAGGATGGTTAGGCAGAGAAACAGGTTGCCCAGAGAGGTGGTGGAAGCCCCATCGCTGGAAACATTCAAGGTCAGACTGGACTGGGCTCTGAGCAACTTGATCTAGCTGTATGTGTCCCTGTTCAGTGAAGAGAGTTGGGCTACAAGACATTTAAAGGTTCCTTGCAACTCAAAAGATTATATGATTCTATAGTTCAATGACTCACGGCAAGGAAAATCCTAAAAATCTGACCTTGTCATATAATTTTTCCTATTCCTTAGTTTTAAACAGCTGAGGACCAGGGGGGATTATTAAAGTAGGAGCAAGGAGGAAACTGTTGTCACATTTACAGAATAAACACAAAGCAAAAGTGATTTTTAAATGTCCCCAACTGCTTAAATGCCCTAATCATGCAGTGAAATGCATAGTGTTACTATGGGAAAAGGTTGTTTTGGCTCCCTCAGCTGTGCTGTCACAAGCAATCAAGTATCATGTACTTACCTCCATACAGAGACTGGTCACATAACCTCAGATCACTATCCTGTGTCTCTCTAGAGGAAGCAAGAGAAACAGCAGTGCTACCAATATGCACAGCCCTAAATAGCTTTGAGAGCAATTATTCAAATAATGCTAATAACAGGTAACACATGCTCCATGGTCTAGACAAATTTAACCTCTTCTCCTGTCTGCACATTCCTGCTAGTCTTACCAGGGGGAGAAAGAGATTAATTTCTTCCAACTTTCAGATTAGATCCTGCCTGCACATATAAGCAAGGCACACCTAAGAAAGGTTTCTCATGTATCTTCTGCGGGAAGGAATCTATTCTAGTTATGGTCCTGAGACTGGCTGTGCCGAAAGCATGATACTCTAGAAGGTACAGAGAGAAAGATAAGTTAAAAAGAGAAGAAAAAATATCTGGACGGTCATCCTTGCAGGAAAAAATGTCTTGCTGCCTATTAAACACAAACAGATCCATGTCCAGTTGATTAATAGTTAGCCCATCAAATCCACCCCTTGATCAGTCCTTTCACTTTATTACATGACTATTCAGCTGAACTAGCATAACACTTCTAATACTCCTCAGTAAAATAAAGAAAGTAGAAAATGGAAATTCTGGAGATGATGAATTTCTGTGTATTTATATATACACTATAGATTTGATATGTGAACTCCAAAATCTATCCAAATCTAAACTTCATCGCCCATTTTATTCCTGAAGTTAAAGTGAATTTTATTCTAAAAAGCTTATTTTTAATGCAGATTTTTGGGCTCTAATTTTAACAAATGATAAGGAAAGTTGATGTGTTTCCTTATTTTGGGAGATTTTAGAAAGTACTCCAACCTAGTTTGTTAGTAGATGGTCTTAATAAGGCAAGATTTAATGCCTGGAGAAAAATTTAGCTGCTAACAAAGCATAATGTTTTATCTTGTAGGCAGTTGACTTCCCATTAGCTGGGTCTTCACAACCTGGATGTCGTCCACTAGCCCATTAATTGGGTTCCTCCCCTGCCTAACACACTTAACACATTTCATACTGATAAGGGTTGAAAAGTTCATTAACACTCCAGTTCATGGAGTGAACTTGTATATTAATAGCAGCAGAGTCTTCTAGTACAAGTTTATTCACAGATTTAACATGAATAGATATTTAACGCACAGAACTGAATGCACATAGAATCACTGAATCACCAGCACTGAAAAAGATCTCCAGAATGAACTGTGATATTCTTCCCTGGAATATTTATTGTCAACAAACTGTCATTTCACAATGCACAGTAAGCTATAAAACAAACAGAGAAGTACAAACTATAAATTACTAATGCTAAAAAATGTCAGTACCAATTCTTCCACCCACAACTGAGAGAACACGTACAAGCAAAGTGGCTGAAACTGTTGTTCTTCTCATAAAAACTTAAAATTCTATCTTTCACTCAGTTCTGACTGTTCATACTCCTTCACCACGATGTACACTGGTACAAACCCACGTACTTGGCACATGAGCTGTGATTTTTGCCAGTCGTATCTGACTGTGAGCTGCAAGAGTTGTCAGTGTGCTGAATAATTTGCTTGGCTTCCTGCTCTCTCTGAACACAGAAATGTGCAGAATATTCACAGATCTAGAATTGTATTAATTCATGCCAAGGCCAGAAGAGGCCACCAAACCCATTCAAGCTGCAGCTGAATTAAGGCATCTGTTTTCTGACAGATATCCAATTTCAAATGAAAGACTTCAGGACACAGTGGTGTCCTTCACAATCGCAGAGACATATTGGACAAGATGTTTCAATGCTTTAATCAACTTCACTAATAGGAAATTATGTCTTAATTTGTACAACTTCAGATTTCACATGGTGAATCTTGTTTAACTTTTGCCAGCGAGGCTGAAAAAGGCTTCCTTCCATCATCGACTTCTTTCTATGCACAGTTCAGTACAAGATAGAGGTCATCTGGTTTTACGTTACAAGGTCACTTTCTAATCTGTGGGTCACTTTATAAGGATCTCTTTGAGTATGATTATTTCCATACCTTTCTTGATGTGGATAGCATAAATGAGTATGGTGCTCCATGGCATCTCTGCTGCATTAACAGAAATGGCAGTTGGACATGTTCCCTGTTCATACATGAGGGATGGTTTTAATCCTTCGGATTATAGAATTGCCGTGAAAGCTCGCAAGGAAAGTAAGAACTATTCCAAAGTCTTCCTTACATCTTTCCATCATTCTCCAGTCCTGCAAGTGTAATGTTCTTTCTCTGTTTCTGTATTTTATCCACTTATCTTCTTCTGCCTCACCAATTTCTGCCAACTGTAAATATAAACAGCATATTTCCTAGTGCTCACAACACCCTTCAGGAATAGAGGTGATCCTTTCACACCTCTGGAAACATTTTAGGGGTGTTTTGCCCACATGTAAAGAAGAAAATTTAGGCTTTATAGGATCTCTGGTGAATGAGTCTTTGTATTTTCCTTTGGATTGGGTATAGAATTAAGACCACTAATTTGGGTTTTCTAGGCAAGATGGACAGGATCACAGAAGAGTTGGATGCAACAGGGAATCCAAATTATTTAATTCCACCAGGGCATATTTACCTGTAGTTATCTATTAGTCTTGTAGAAAATGTTTGAGAAGAAAGGTAAATACTTGGAGACTTTAAGCAGCTGAGTGCTTTAAAGATCTGAGATCATCTTAGAACAAGCATTTTAAAACAGGAGATTTTTGTGGATCTACACTGTGTATCTTGATTTTATGATGGAATAAATCACATGGCTGCTAAATCTGTGAGAAGATAAATCTGTGTGGATCGAGTGGCTCACAGTGATCATACGCATTAATATAAGGGAGCCACAGGTGTCAGCACTGGACACCCTACTCTTTTTCACTCCCTAATTGCTAGATCACACCCACGTTCCTTTTTGTTCATCACTGTATGTGTAGCTGTCTATTTCCATACAAAATTACAGAGACTCACTGAAGAAACTATTGCTTCCTACATGTACTGTTTCCCTGACTGTTTATGTGCTGACCACTACCAGCAAGGGAAATCTTCTTTTGCAAATCTCAGCAGAATTTTGCAAGCTTTTGTTAAATGGTGTGGTAAGTCAACCACAAAATTTATTGTCTTCAAGGGCTACTAACAGGTCTCTAGAATCTCCAATCTGAGACAGATTCACTACAAATCCACAGTCTGTGGATATAATATGATAAGGGACACATTTTAATAATGGACTTGTAGTGCTAGGTGAATTGTTGGACTTGGTGAACTTGAAGGTCTTTTCCAACCTAAAAGATTCTATGATTCTGTAATATCCCTGAGAACTGGTGACCTAAGTCAGTCTGTGCTACTTCACCTCAGGGGCAGAGGTCTGTTCCTGCTCCCTTTTTTTTGTTTAGCTGTGGAAGTATGGCCCCAACTCCCTGAAGTTATTATGTACCAAAGTTATTACCTTTTATCCACATTAATGTTAATGGTCCTCCATTGCTACCATGAATTGGGATCTTTAGATACTGCTGCTACCCTAATTGTGTCCAAGACTGCAGAACCTTTCCTCTGTGCCTGGACCTAGATGAAGTGGGGATCTATAGCTTGTTCCTTTCAAGGGAAAAAGCAGGAGTCCTTTGAGTAAGCACAGTGAAAATCTGTAGCAAAACAGGATGGCTGGATAATTAGTAATTTATCTATGCCTGTCTGTGCTCTCTCTTTACATCAGGATGAGGACTTAGAGAAAGTAGAAGCAAAATGGCATTGTAACTGTATGTCTTCCTGAAAGGGATAAAATGTGGCAATGCTTCTTGCCAACTTGTGGAGAGTATTTCCACTTGAAAAGCAACTGGCCTGGAACTTCAGAAAGCTGAAAGCATAGAGCTTGATTCTCTGATCTGGAAGGTGGGACTGAAGTCAATGAAATCAGGCAGATTTACACTCACTGAGAACAAGGTCACATCCTCACTGCGTCACATCCTCACTGGGTCACATCCTCAGCCTGTGTCCAGCTTTGCTGTGGGCAAGCTGTTTTGTACTTTATGAAGGAATGGCAAGAGAGGTGTGTTCTGTCAGCTTTCCTGTCAAAAGATAAATGTACCAATAACATATTGATACACACAGATAAATCCAATATGACTGATGCAAACATTTACTGTTGTCATCTAATCAGTAAATGTCCTTCTAGACACATGAAGTATGTATTGAATAGACATTCAGCAAAGAAGGTGGTGGTGAGAGCACTACAGGCAGCAAAACATCCTTCTCTCCCTTGCCTGAGGAGCTCGGGGAATGAAGAACCAGGGACACCAGCACAGTTTACCCACCTGAGCTTCAGCTATGAATCATACTGTGTACAGGAATTGCAGTCAGAAGATCCCCTGGTCTCATGGCTTGTTTTTCCCAATTTTCCTGTTCAGCAGACCTCTAAAAGTCAGATTTTTCTCATACCTCAATCTTATCTACAGCTGAAATCCTATTCAACCTCTACATTTCCATTCTTATTCTATTCTTCCTTCTCCATCAAAGGAGAGGAGAATGAGAGAAAATTCATATGCAAGTAATAAAGTATATGTTCTTCATCAATTATACCTTTCACACTCTTATCTCTCCTCTGTGTAACTGTTTACATAAACAAGTTTTTAAAGAAACCTTATCATCTCTATATTCCCTTCCAAACACGCCTTTAGACTAAAAGTATATCAAATTATTCTTTTTTTTCCTCCCACCAGTAGACTCACTGCTTCAAAAAATATTCACAGCACTTATGTGACCACCACATGGCTATTTGTGTGAAGGATTACTGCAGCTCTGTTGTGCTGCAAAACCATGACAGTACATGTTAGCCTTCAGAGGTCAGCCTCCGAAGACCCATTCATCTTGACTATGGCATTGCTTCAGCTCCCCATTTCAACAGTGATAGCTAAGACATTTTACTTTCCTTCCAGCTTTCTCTCATGAAGGGCAAGAATGAACAAGTTTTTGCTATTTTTTCAGATCAATTTCAGCAATTTTTATTCTCAGGCATTTAAAAAGTTTCCGGAAGCATTTCTGTCCTGTGCTTAGGGCACGGAGCAGTTCATTGACTTGCCCAAGGCTATAGATGAAATATGTGGCTAATTTGTTAAATGAATCAATCTCTTTATTTAAACCACTCAGACATTTTTTCTCTTTCTAATCAAAATTGGCACTCATTTGTATAATTGTTATGGAAAGTAACAGGACAACAGTGAGATGCTAATGTCATTACCCACAGTAGAGCCCTCCACACTGACTTATTCCCCTTTTAGATTCTGCTTTTAGAGAAATATAAGTACTGAAAATTGAGTTTCTGAAGTCTTGAAGGACCTAGAGCTAAAGGTCCTGTACTCTCATAGATGATTCCATGGGAGAGTTGTGGAAGTCAAGTGGTGGAAAGGATCTCTGTGCATTATGGGGGAGAGGTCATTGCACATTGCCTTGTTCTCTGTGTGAGAGTGAATTTAATCTATGTCAGTTACAGGTAATGGTTTCTAAAATGAGTCTAAGTACTGTCATTATCAACAACCACTGAAATGCTTCTTAGTGAAGTTTCTACTTCTGTAATCTGCAGCTTTTTTCAACTGTGGTCAGTGCTTTTAACTGAAATGAATCATCTGGGTTTCCCAAACATTATCCTCTTATATCATTCATGCATCTCCTGTATCTTTACATATCTTATATTTTCCTCTCCACTCTTTATTTACTTTCTATCTTCAGTTTAAGAAACACAACTACATAAGAAAGACACTTTACTGTCACAGAGCTCATTGAACATTATCGGAAGTAATTAGTGAATTTAACATCCACTGGGAAAATCTAAATTTTTCATCAGACATGACCACTGCCACTCCTGTCCTGTAAAACAGTTGTGCCATCAACTACAAATATATTTTACAAACAGCACTTGAATGCAAATGACAAGATGGCATTTCTGTTCGAGCTGTGTTGGTATCACTGGGTACTTTCCTTACAATATCTCTAGCTTTAAAAATAAATACAGGGGTCATTCTTTTCAAAAGCCCTGAAGAGAGGCCTCCCTCTTTCTAGTCTTTCCCCGAGATCTCACCATGCCTAGTGGCAGAATATGTTGAGAATCTGAAATTCAGTTCTTCTGTCAGCTTGGAAAGCTTCAAAAGTACTCCTCTTAAAATAGAAATCTGGGGAGACAGCTTATTTGGAGGTAGGAGGGAAGGGAGGCAGTTGCTATTACTGTTGTTCTGCTATGCAAAGAACAATTCGAGAACCACAAAGGTAGAGAACGTTCACGTCCAAAACTTTAGCCCTTTGTTAAAAAGCAGGAAACTGTTCCTGGCCCTGTTTCCAGCACTGTTTATATCTATGTAAAAAAGAAAGATAATAGAAAGTGTGAGCAATCCTTAACACAGGAAGTGGAAGGTAGTCACAATAATTTACCTAATCTTTCACTCAGAAAAAAAGTTCGTTTGATTGTTGTGATTTCTTTTATATCTGATTTCATCCATATTTAATTTTTTTATTTCATATTCTAGCTCTACTAACTCATCTGTTGTATACATAAAATAAACCTTTTCCTGGTATGCTTACAAGGAAAGCAATGGCCATGCCCTTTTGAGCAGACTGATCTTGTCAGTTAGACTCAGTCTGAGATTTTTGGCCAGTCTGAGTTCCTCAGAGAATAACAGTAAGAACTGCATAGGGCAAGATTTATCTTCCTTAGTTTGAGGTCTCTGCAGTGTAGACATTTACTTCTGAGTGCATCCCATGAGCTCCTTTTAAAGTCAATGTGAGAAACAGACAATTTCAGAGCATGGTTTGTTTGAAATGTTTTTCATGAGATTGTTCTCTGAGCTGATTCAGCTCACTAATGTTGAAGAAAATGATCCAGTCACTTTTCCTTGGTTACTTCTTTGCTGGATTAGCAAGTTAAATTAACTCACAAAGGGATGTCAATAGGAGAGATGAAGAGAAGCATGAACAGAGGTAAACAGCAAGATTATGCATCCTGTCTCCTCAAACTGCAGCCTTTGACCGTAAACTCTGTCTGCCTATTTAGATGTCTGGAATTGTATCTTTGAGCTGCAGTTTCAGATACAACATTCTCATCTATTTCTGTTGAAGAGAATAAATGGTTTGACATAAGCACCGTTGTTTACAAATCAAACAAAGTGAATGCATGCAATATTGCAATTTTTACAGCAGAGATGAAAGTATGAATGAGTATGGGGAACTATACTGAATTGATCTAATGATAATACTTGTAATTTATGGTTGTAAATGTTTAAGTTATCTCTAAAAAAGGAATGACGTATTTGGCTTGTTAATCTTCTGGAAAGAGGAGGTAAAGGACATCTTGTCAGCTCAAAATGAGTCCTAGTCAAAGCCTCATTGAGTACAATAGATAGATTGCTTTTAAAGTAAACTGGAGAAGCAATTTGAAAAGGAATTTCAAAGCACTGGTTGTCTGAATAAATATGCATTTGAAAGGTGGTTCATACAGTACTTACTCTGTAAAATCACCACAATTATATACAGAGTACTTTGCCAACTGAAGATATAATGCAAATATGTAAAGATTTCATTTTACCTTTACATTGGGGTGTATGTCTTGCACATAGGCATAGATATAGCTATGGAGTATTTTGCTGATGGCATGTCCAGTCTTCTCTATCTTAGCCAGATCTGAACGAACTCCAAAGAAGAAACTGGAATTTATGCACTGCTGAAAGGCAGAATGCATTAGCTCAGGCTCTGAAGTGCGGTCACATACCTACCAGCCCTCTGGTTTAGAGCTGGCAACTGCTACCACAGGTCTGTAATTACAAAAACAAAATTAACATAGGAAAATTAGCATAAGGATTTATTCCCTGAGAAAAATATCTTCCAGATTTTTTTCGAGTCTATAAATATATCTGAGTAACTAAATGCAAGCCTGGAAAAAAAGTCTGTCTGAATTCACCTCTCTCACAGGGGTATTTGAAGAACTAATTCAACCTAGACATGCAATATACATTAGGATTTCTAGACAAAAGTCTCTGTATATTCAGAATTATATTACAATGAATTAGCTCAGTATGCTGAAAGTGCCATTGTAATTTTAATGAAATCAATTTAATTTGAATCTGTAAGCAGTTGCTGAGAGAACAGCAGCAGTTCCTACTCCCACCTGTAAAGGAAACCAAACCCTAACAGAACTTTGAAAGATGTATAAATGTGATAAAGGCTGCACAAAAAAAGTTTCAAAATGAGCAAGGGAATGCTTGAATTATCTCTCTTCCCAGGTTTGATTCAAGCTAATTCTTGAAGAAGCTATTTTTTTGTTGTTTCTTAACAATAGCATTGAAGTGAGTTAAGTACTTGTAGTAAGCATTAGTTGGGCTTGCATTTAATCTGCTCGCTATTAAAGGTATGCTTTGTGAACACTGTTACCCTGATCTGAAATCCAAAGCCCAGCTCCCATGCCACGGATAGTTTGGACAGTGCAATTAATTGGGCTCTGAGGAAATTGCATCCAACATAATTAAAAAGTAAATCTGGAATGGAAAAGTAGCATGCTTTAACGGAGTGAGAGGAAAGAATGTGTTGCCAGCCTGAAATTTATGTAACAGGAAAAATAGTACAGGTGAAATGAGAGGTTAGACAGAGGTAGAGTTCTGAAGATGGAGCTGGAGAAAGGAAGGAAGGCTTCTTGGGACACAGGAAATTATCCAGCTGTAGATAACAATCTCATCTCACAAATACATGCAGCAGTCCCAGAGCTACTGAGCTCTGTTCCCTTCTGCCTGGCTTCCATCCTGTGGAAATTGCTTCATTTTGGACAATTTCAGCAATAAAACTGTACTCTATGTACTGGGAAAAACTGCAGGCTTGGAAACTGTGGTCTTTCCTGGTATAGAAGATGCTGGCATGCAACTCCACCAGAAAACTACATGTACTATTGATGAGGGTGCACGTCCAGGGAAATTGAGCTGAAAAGGAAAATGAATATGTATTATAAAATAAAAAACAATGATGTCTCTTCCAGTCTTGAAAAGTACTGCTGAGGGCATGTAGTATGGACATAGTGGTAGCAAATGGTAGCTAAGGTTCCTTGAGAAGTTACCTAGCTCTACTTGTACAGGATCTTAGGATGAATACTGATTTAGGATCTTTTCTGTGACCTGGTACTGAGACGCCCACCACTGTTCTTCACAAACCGTTCTGCTTTCCTCATCAGTTCCCATGGTTTAGCTTCAGCTGCTCCCCACACAATTCTACTAAAAGTGGAAATCCCATTCAAAAAAGCTTGAGTCTCCCTCCAACACAGGACAGGAGCTGCTCATGGGTTAGGGTACCTAAAGTTTGGTGAAATATGTAAGTCACAGCATCACACAAAGACTTTGTGACAATAGATTTGGTAATGATGGTGAGATATTTAGGTAGTTTGGAAGTAAGGACTCTCCAGGTGATTTAAATAGGTGAGTTTTAAAGCAGAACCTCTGTTTTAATCTCTCTAAGGCCCACACCACGCACGTTCAATTCCTCAGTATAGGAATCTGAACAGCCCCAGCATTGGTCCCCCTCATCAGCAGAAGTCATGGTTACTTGCAAGCCAGCCCAGTTCTCTCTGGACGCTTTGGGACAATGCTGTGTCTGGTTTGGGTCAAAGTCTTTATTCTAACACTTCCCTTTTAACTGAACAACTGGGAATGAACCTGTGTAAAGCTCTCCACCAGAGTGACACCTGGATTCACTACTGATTCTGGTCTTGCTTCTACATTACTGTTGCTACATTTGTTTTAATCTCCTGTGGCCCCTTGTGTTTGAGCATTAACTGGTGCTCTTATTGCTGGGCTGTGTAATTGCACAGTGGGCCTCTCAGTAGAACTAAATGTGTAATTATGAAGTTCTCCAAAGTAGAAGGACAAACAACTGTTTGCAGCTAGCGGAGTTTTGCTGTATGCACGATCTATACCATTTAGTTTACTGCCTGCTTAACTTTCCATAAAGTGTAATTAGGTTCTGGGTAGAGTTGGAAGACACATGGAGTTTAATATATTAGCTGCAATTCTTATTCATAAGGAAACAAAGGCTCTGCATCAAGTTAATGCCAACATTTTCCTTTGGAAATAGCACAAATAATTTGTCCCTGCTCATTACTCTCACACTACTAAACCACTGCTGGCTTTTGAAAAGATGGTTTCTAAAATGATCCAGAAGAGCTGATTGCTGGTTTTAGTATTGTAATGTTTAAATGGACCTAAACAATTCAAGATCTACACAATTAACCCAAGCAAACAGAAGGGTTTTGTCTTTGCCTTTGTCTGTCTGGCATGCATAGATTATTTTCTTTCTTTCTTAGGGATGAAGAGTTCCCGGTGGAACACAGAGAGCAGAAGGCCAGTGCAAGGTCTCTGTTTAAGCGGGGTGCAGACGTTTGTCTTTTGAGCAGAGAGCAGTCTGACCTGAACCTTTTAGCAATGACAGGAATGTTAGTGGAGGCAGACACCAGCAGAGGTTAGGCCACATTGCATGAGAGGCTTTCACAAACCCAGAGAATTCCCTGTCTGAAGAGACAAGCTGGGCAAATAGAGATAAAAGAACTTCTCCAAGGTCACAAACAAGAGCCTTGTAGCTGAACAAGGAATAAAAGCAAGATTTTCTAAATGCTGTGTTAGTGCTGGCTCCACTTGAGCATGCTGTTTAGTCTCTCTGTAGCCTCTATAACCCATCCCAAACTTATTAGTGACCCACTACCAACAGTTTGTTTTCTTTTAAATCCAGCTCAATTTATCCATCACTGTACATTTGTTTGAAGAAGACACTCTCCATGCACAGTGCTTCTGCATCAGCAGGAGAGGAAAGGGGAGCCAGTGCAGTTCCACTGGGGAGCATACAGCTGAATACTCAGAAGACTGAGAGATCTGATTGCTGCATCGTTTATGGCTCACCCAAACTGCAGGAATGTTCCTTGTTGAAATCGTAACAGCTGCTCTCCCTCTCTCACTGTCCCAGGCGTGAATGGCTGCATGGAGCAGAGGCCTACTGCAGCTATGTAGCAGATAAGGTGGGGAGAGGAGTTTCCCTTTTCCCCCTCTTCAACCTTGGAGCCACAGTTTTTGCTGAAGAGAAGCAGGAGGGCTTTCTTGCATATATTAACAGAGCTAAGAGACGTTGTTTCAGTGAGCTCACAATACTTAGATTCCCTCAAAGAAAAATAAGTGGCACAAGACTAGATCTTCATTCTCAAGTCTCAGTCCCTTCCCTTTGATGTACTGAGGTAAATGGTGATCCTTATGGGTCTCTTCCAGAATGTGATATTCTGTGGTTTTAAATGATCTGAACAACAAAATCTGGCTCTGTGCTACAGGTGTTTTATCCCAACATCAGGAAACTCAGGGAAAACTGGGGAAAATAGGAGCTGACTCTGAAATTATTTTTTCTTCTGCAGACTGTAACACTTTGTTGGACCACTGGTGCTTCTTCACGCTCTGTTTCCCCAGCTACAGCATCTTCTTTTGCTCTGTGAACGCTTAATAGTTATGGATGAAAGTGCTGTTATATAAAGGATTGAATTTGAAAATTACATCCAGTTAAATTTGAAAATTGCATTCAGTTCTGAAGCCCCCAATACAAGAAGGATATGGAGCTTTTGGAGCAGGTCCAGAGGGCCACAAAGATGATCAGAGAGCTGGAGCACCTCCATTACATGGACAGGTAGAGAGAGCTGGGGCTCTTCTGCCTGCAGAAGGCTCCAAGGAGACCTTATAGCGGCCATCCAGTACCTGAAGGAGGTCTGCAGGAGAGCTGGGAGGGACTTTTTAAAAGGGCAGATAAAGACAAGCCAAGGGAAAATAGTTTTAAACTGGAAGAGAATAGATTTAAACTTGATATTAGGAATAAATTATTTGCTGTGAGAGTGGTGAGACACTGGAACAGGTTGCCCAGTGAGGTTGTGAATTCCCCATCCCTGGAAGTACACAAGGCCAGGCTGGATGGGGCTGTGAGGTGTCCCTGCCTATAGCAGGGAGTTGGAACTAGATGATCTTAAAGGTCCCTTTCAACCCAAACCATTATGTGATTCCATGATTACTGTTCTAAAAAGTAAACTTTAATTTTCAGAATGGCCTGTCTCTGTTTCAGGGGTCATAGACACACACACACACACAAAAAAAAGTAGATTGATCAGAAAAGCTGTGTATATCTTTTTGTGTGACATTTTAAGANGTCTTGTTTTCCTGTATTTTGCTTTTGAGTCACTACTTCTCATGCCATGCTCCTTTTCCTTCTTTCTCATCTGCTTATTCTTTGCTTTAAAAAAAACCTTTTCACTTTCAGAACATGTATCCTTCTCTTTTTCCTGCTGTTGCTTTTCACTTGAATATTCTCTCAGAAGAACTCAGTGAGATACTAACTCTCCTTATTATATCCATGTCTCACTTCAACTGAATATTACTATTTCCATATTTTTAAAGAGTTAAGCTTCAGTTTGTCTAGGGCAAGCTGGTGACGTGCTAAATAGAGGCATACAAAAAAATCTCCAGAGAGCTGTAGAAAATTCAGATAACAGACAGTAACTGCTCATTTCAAAAATCTTCTCATCATAATCATTCCTGATCCTGATACGAAGAAAAAGACCCTCAATTAACTCTCTTTGCTTATCTGTCTTCCATCACATTCAAGCACATTGTGTAGGACTCTATAGCTTTATGTACTGCAGCACAGTCTCATCAATTGCAGTTAAATTTCCTTGCATATTTTGAGTATCTTTTTTCAGCAGTGGATCTGAAACACAGTCGAAACTGAAACAACCAGCAATAGCACACGAGGACAAAAGAACAGCATCAAAGCCTTAAGT
Organism: Odontophorus gujanensis; assembly: GCA_013399175.1. NCBI lineage: Eukaryota > Metazoa > Chordata > Aves > Galliformes > Odontophoridae > Odontophorus > Odontophorus gujanensis. The sequence continues at coordinate 38,207 of VXAB01006384.1, forward strand.
AAGCTTCAATACAGTAACAATGCTTATCAGCAATGAGGTCTATCAATATATGGCCTTAAAATGTAGCTTTGAATATTAAATAGTAGTCTTATCCCCACAAGAAACACTTATAAAAACATTTAATTAAAGTGACTACTAACTTCAATAGCTTCTAATTAAAGATGACTGACTTTTCCTATTAAAACTACCTTTATTTTAATAGCAAATAGTTTTCCTCCAAAAATGACTTTCATTACATATTTCTTTGTTTTTCAACTAGTCCACACTCCAAACCTGAAGTTGTCATTCTTACCTCTCAAAGATCAAATTTTATTTGAAAAGTAGTAATTTCTAAATGGAAATTTTATATTACGATTTTCTATGAGCAAGCCATATCCAAGTTAGTTTACAATTTTCCTTTCAATAAAGCTTACTTCTTAGGCAGTAGCTCCTCATGTCTGGATGGTAATTCTTCATCAAACATCTGAATACCACATGCTCTGTGGAGTCACTACTGTTCTTAAAGCAGTGTTTAGTCAGTTTTTCACTGCAGACTCGATCCTCTCACACGCTTCAACATTCTTTAGATTTATCTGCTTTCTTAGTTGTGCGAGGTATGGCAAGTTCTACTTCCGTCAAATTTCAGAGAAATATTTTCAGAATCATGATCTGAGATCAAATTTGACAAACATTTGATGCCAACCCAGTTGTCCAAAAAGGTAAGGGAAAGAAGATGACAATATTTCAAGATGAATTAAGTAAGAGGCAAAAGAAATCCTGAGTAACACTAGTCAAGTGAGGTCTTATACAAGAATCTTTTGTGGATAAGGACTGAAAGAAGTTTGAGAAAGAAAGGAAGAACAACAAAGCAGTAATGTCTGAAGCTGTTCCTGCTAAGTTGCATGACACGAAATAGTCCCTACCAGCAACCAATGGTTCCCACTTTGCCCTGAGATGAGAGTTGTCCATTGAGCTGAATTATTATACAGATAAAAAGGCTTACTGAAGGAAACATATTTTTGGCTTAGCATGCAGAATAAACTGTTGTCTTACCATGAGATAAAGAGAAATCTGCTACCATTGAAGATGTCCTTCAGTAACAACAATAAACACAAAGACACCAACACACAGGAACTGAATCCTCAGAAATGCAAGGTCATTTGCAGACTAAAAAAGAAAACAACCTGTTGCCTCAGAAGTCAGAGGTCAGCTTATTACTTGCTTTTCATTCTTAAAAAGAAGTCATAAAGATCATTGAATCACTCATTATTTTTATACTTATTTATAAATAGAGACTCAGGTAAACTTTAAAACAGCCTCTTGAACCTAGTAATAGGATAAAAGCCAATCTTTATTGATGTTATTAATCAGTATCTTTTGTTTCATTCATTCTTCAAAAATTTTTATGTGTGCTGTCACAAAAACACATTGTCATTGTGTCTCTACCAGGCCATGAGAAACACTGGAAACAACAGCATTAAGTTCTTTTGCAAATATTGCTGACAAATTCAGAGCTTCTGTTCTGAAACAGCTCTTCTCATTTTTTTCTGCTTGTGAAAACATATATCCAAACTAGAATCACATGTGCAGTTAGGGATTGAGTTCTCCCTACATGTAGCCTTCTACATACATAAAATTGAGGGAATAAACTGAAAGAAATGAAAGAGTGCTGGTTGTATAGCAGTACAGCGTACTGGTCCAGAAGGAGTCATTCTGCTAATTCCCTTCAAAGGCTGAAAATGAGAAGTTTTGCACAAGACCACACAAACACTTGTAAGTTAGACAAGAGATTCAATTATTGCAGTGGCTCTTGCTGTCATATATCTAGAAGGTCTTTGGTACATATCATCCGCTGAAAAGGCCTTGTCACAGCAAAGGCTTCTCTGTCAATACATATGATCAATATGCACCTGAATTAAATTCCAGGTATGGATAAATAGAGAAAACATTTTTTTAGTGTTTAGTATTTCTGTTCTAGTTGTTTCTCTTTTAGAATTTCTACTTCATTTATATATATATCTTGGAGAACAATCTGGAACATATTTCATCCAGAAATTGAAAGGGATTCTCAGGTAGACAGAATTTATGTTGACATAAGTCTACCATCACATGTAGATAGAACTGATGGAGACAAGAGAACTCATGCTTGGACTTGGGCTAAACTACATCAGCAGAGTAAACTGATTTTTCAGGACCTTCACTGGTATCAGAAAATTCTTGGAAAAGTTGTTCAAGTCAGAAAAACATTCAACCTTAAGAGACTACAATGGTCAGGAAAGGATCCAGGCAGACAGACCTTTACACAGAATATTCATGCATTTGCCAGCTATTGTTAAACATGTTAATATACTTATTATCTATTAATTAACAATATTTAATTATTTACTGCAATCTCTATCAATTTCATTTACTAATAGAAATGAGTAAAAGATCCTTACTATGCTTTATTTCTAGTCAAGTTGATCACATATTAAAAGGTACCCAGGCCAGAGCAGAAGAAGGATTTCTCACTAAAGCAGAGGGTGAATGAAACCTGAAATGAGTATTAAAAATTTCCTCTTCTTCCTTGTAGATTTTTGGGATAGTTTTCATTACAGGAAAAGCTTTTTTGCCAGAAATCAAGTAGCAGCAATAGTGCATATGCTCAGAGAAATAGTCCAAAAAAGTCCAAAAAAGTGTCAAAAAATGGCTGTCCCCATGGTTGTGCCTTCACATCTTTCAGCAGTTTAGGAATTCACTGAACTGCAGATTGCATCTGGTCCAACATTATTGCTTAAAATTTTGCAATCATATTTTATTGTTTATACATTAAATGCCCAATGGAGTCCTCGGAGCGAAGTCAAGGGGTAGTAGCAGTGCTTGCACTTTAGTAGGAGTGCAGCAGCCACAAGGAATTATAGTCTGTACCTGAGTAGCTGACAAGAAAAAAAAAAAACAAAAAAAAACACATTTTGAGGTAATATTCATCTGAAGGCATTTAGGGGTTGAAAAAAAAATGTTTTGCTGTTTCACAAATACTGTGCATGTTTCAGGATATAACAAAATATTTAATGAGCATATAAAACAATAACAGGATGCAACACATCATTATAGGCGAAATATTTGGAACACAACGTGAAATTGCAGCAAATCCCATCTCTCCCCCGACTCACCCTGTTCCAGCCATCATCATAAAGATACTTACTCTACATAAAGGCAGTCAGTTCTTGATTATGCGTAAGTACATTAGCAGCCTGCTCAATAATACAGAACACATTTCCTCCCTAACACCATAGTCTGGAAAAATGTCTTTGGAAAGCCCATACTGCCTACATTGAGCTATGTTGAATTTCTGAAGAAATCAATTTACAAGATTTACCAATTCAAATTTAGATGTATTAAATATGTTCCTGCAGATTAAATAAGCTCTTTATTAGCTACATGCTTCCTTTGTTAAATCTGTCCTTTCTCCCTGTTGCTCCAGGTTACTGAGGATAGGCTCTAGCCAATGTATAAAGTACAGATTTCTTAAACTCCTACCTTTGCTCACCTATCTGGAAAGGAGAGGACAATTTCTGTATGAGCTTGGTGTTCTAGCCCAGATGCTTTTTTATAGCTCAAAACTCTTGCCAATTATGATATGTGTGTGCAGTACTAGATGTGAGTTTTAGAATGATGGAATTAAGCAGACTTCCAGTCTTCCTCTCTGTGCTTCATATCCATCATCAGAGTAGGCTCTGCACCAAGCTTGATACAGAAAGGTGGATTAATATGGCTTCATACTTTTTATGACCATTTTTGTATTTTTAAGACATTTTACTGTGTAATTACAAGACTTGTAATTGTCACTTCATTCAGTATCTCCAAGGCTATCAGATTTTTTATTCAACACACAGCAGGAAAGTAGATATAGTTCCAATTACTTATAAGGTAAATCATAGAAGTGAAAGTGTTGTTGGTTTTCAAGTTCCGAAATCATCAGGTATAGTAGAGCCACAAAAATTATTGACACGTGATGACAAAGGTAAGGAAAAACTTACTATTTATTAAGAATGACTTTTCATTTGGAAAGTAGCATGTAACAGATAAAACATATCTTAGGCTATGAAGCCATTAGTGACATGGAAAAGTAGTCGCATGATTTGTGCACTGGCTTTCCAGAGAGCACTACATGGAATGAGTAAATGGCAAGTTCAAGCATTGTTGTGTTATTTAAATGATTTGTTTTTTACTTATGGAATGCTTGGATGTTAAAATATTATATGGACTGAAAACAGCAAATTGGTAGAAGAAAATACCTATCAAGGGATGATTAAATATAGAATACTGATTTTGACTCAAGATGTTCCTAAGTCAAAACTTCTAGAGAAGATACTTCTAAGGAAGTGTAAATTGCCTTTTTTTAGCACTCCATCTAAGCACTCGTTATTTGATTCACTATGAGGAGCAGTATGCAGGCTGAGGTAGACTTTTACCTGAGTCTGTATGACAGTTACAGTATTTTTATGTGATAGTATAGTCCAAGTATGTAGCTGTCAAAATACCAAACTGGATATGAGGAACTAAAAGAGACACAAGATTTAGATGAGATCCTAGTTTACTGATAGCTGGAAGCTAAGTAGCAACCTGATCTAGATGTAGATGTCCCTGTTCATTGTAGGAGAGTTGAACTAGATGACCTTTAAAGATACCTTCCAATTTAAACAACTCTATGGTTCTGTGATTCTGATTTAGGAGGTCTTAGTTGACATAATACATCTATCTTAGAGCAAATTGAATGAGATTTTGGGGGTCTAGATTATGAAGAGCAATTCAAATTAAAGTACATACATACCTTTAGACTTTCAGAAATATCAGTATTTGATGAAATCATCATTAGTAGTGATTTTTTTGTTTGTTTCTTTGTTTGTTTGTTTTGTAAAAAAAAAGAAGAGTTATAGCAAAAAGCTTGAAAAAAGGCTGTCAGGCAGACCATTCATCAGTAGTCAAGCTCCAAATCAGCATATATATATATATATCAGTTTGGATTGGTAAATTAAATATTTTCCTTCAACCTTATGGGCTTGCTATACAAATGCAAGCCTCACTTCACAAGAACAAAACATTATTATTTCTTTCTTTATTTATTTT
>VXAB01006385.1:0-19600 GCA_013399175.1 Odontophorus gujanensis
TCGCGGAGGCCTGTGGCTTCCCGTGCTTGGGGAGGGTCGGGTGGGGGATGGGCTCCGTCCCAGAGGGAGGTGGGCACGGCCCCGTTGCTGAGCTTACATTGCGTTGGGGCAGCGCTCTCAGACGTTGGGATGGGGTTTGGGGTGGGGTGGGGGGGATCGGACTCGATGATCCCTAAGGGTCTGTTTTGGGTTGAAGCGTTCAGTGGTTCTGTGATGAGCGAGGTTTGAGGCTTGGGGAGCTTCTCCCACGGCTCTGCTGCTGAATGTGGTGGGTGGGGTGAGAGGTGGTGGCCTCAGGTTGCACCTGGGGAGGTTCAGGTTGGGTATTTAAGAACGATTTCTTTTCAGAGGGACGGGCTGCCCAGGGAGGTGGTGGGGTCACTGTCCCTGGACGTGTTTCAGAGCTGTGGAGGTGTGGCACTGAGAGATGTGGTCAGTGGGCACTGTGGGGGTTGGACCTTCTGAACTTTATGATCTCAGTGGTCTTTTCAGACCTGAATGATTCTGTTGTTCTGTGTGTCACTGAGAGCAGGAAAGCTGTGGTGCCCTGGGAACAGGTGGGTATGGAGCAGATAGATAAGGAGGAGATGATGGAGAAGGCTGAGGCAAGGAGGAGGATTTGGTCATTGAGGTGGCAGTGACAAGAAGACTCAAGTGGTGAAAATACAATGACTCCTTGTAAGGAGAAATCCAAGTAAACTGTTTTGCCAAAGTCTGAGTGACTACACCCTGCTCCAGGGGATGTTATTTTACCTGAAGAGGTAAACCTCAGAAGTGTCACTACTTCTATAAACCTCATAGCAGATGGGAGTCAATTCTGTGATTAACAAGCTGTGGGGCTTGGGGAGCTTCTCCCATGTCTGTACCATTGAGCATGGTAGGTAGAGTAAGAGGTAATGGCCTCAAGTTGTGCCAGGGGAGATTCAGGTTGTGTGTTAGGAAGAGGAGTGGCGAGGTATTGAAACAGGCTGCCCAGAGAGGTGGTGGAGTCGCTGTCCCTGGAGGTGGATATGTGTTGCTTGGGGAGGTTGTTTGGTGAGTATGGTGATGATGGGTTGACAGTTGGGTTAGATAGTCTGACTGACTGGTCTTCTCCAACCTTAATGATCCTGTAAATAGGAAAGAGAGAAACGGAGACCTGTGAGAGCTCCATTGGCAGTGGAGAAACAAGGAGGGAGGAAGGGTGGGTCAGGAACTGGAACAGGATTCCCAGAGAAGTGGTGGAGTCACTGTCACCTGAAGTGGTCAAGGACTGTGGAAATGTGGCCCTGGTGGACGTGGCTTAGTGAGGTGATAGGGATGCATTGGACTTTGATCTCAGAGGTCTTTTCCCAACCTTTATGATTCTGTGTGCCTCTGAGAGCAGGAAAGCTGTGATGCCTTCGGGACAAGTGGGTATGGAACAGAAGGAAAGAGGAAAGGAGGGGATGATGGAGAAGGCTGAGGCAAGGGGAAGGATTTGGTGTCTAGGAAGAAAAGATGTATGCCACTTGTTGTCTGGGGTGGCAATGGCAAGAAGAAGATCCAGTAAAGAGTGCTAAATAAATACAAAATCATAGAACCATTTCAGTTGGAAGGGACCTTTGAAGGTTATCTAGTCCAACTCCCATGCAGTGAACAGGAACACCTACAGCTTGACTGGGAGCATCCAGAATATTAGAGAAATTAGTTTTGCTGAAGAGTGAGCAAGGCCTGAGTAGTCTCTACTCCAGGGTATGTTATTTTGCATGAAAAGGTCAACTACAGAGAAGTCACCACTTCTCAAAACCTTACAGCAGATGGGAATCAGATACTAGATAAGGAGCCATGCCATTCAACATCATTTCTGCTAGCTGATATCTCCATGGACATCAGGGCTCTGTTACTGACCAAGACCTCCTGTGCACTGTAGATCAGCTCTTAGGGCTCTCTGAGGTGGAGATCAATCTCCTTCTCCTATTTAAGCTGTCCATGGAAAGCTTTGCATTCCATTGTGTGGAAAAGCTTTGGGTCTGTGGTTTGTTTGAGGGTTCTGGTTGTGGAGTGCAGAGGGTGGAGAAGCAAGGAGGCTGTCTCATGCTTAGAGGGAAAATTGTGGTCTTTGGTGGGGGTATTTTGTTAGGGTCTTCGGTCTGTGTGTGTGGTGGTGGGACAGAGGCTGTGTGAGGTGGGCAAGCAGCTTTTAAGGGTGTGTGGGGTAAGGAGGGGAGTATGGTGATGGGATGATTGTGGGGAAGGAATGGTGAGGGGGCTTGGGATAGGAGGGAAAATGTGGAGATTACAAAGGGTGGATTTGGAGGAGGTCCTCGGTGTGAGGAAAGAGTTCTGGCATGAGGGAGTTTGATAAAAGGGATGCAAGCACATCATCCTCAATTTGCTGATCAGTTAGTCCAGTAATGTGAGATGGTGTCCTGTCCCTTCTTTGGGGGGGTTTGATACCTCTAACAGGAACTGTGTGGTCAGGACAGGGACGAAGTGGGATACTGCCCTTTTCAGCCTCACTGGGAAGAAAAGCTATTTATTGAAAGGAAAAGCTCCTCCCTTTCTTGCAAATGTAGAGGGAGCAGAGCTTCCTGAGAAACGTGTCCTGGTAAGCTCACCCACCTTAGATTATCATGAATATGAGCTTATTGGCAACTTCTTGTTTTTGCTGACAGGGATCAGCTGGTGGCTCAGAGCCTTCTGGATTATTTCAGAAGAGTCTGAAAGAGGCAGCTGGTGCTGCAGGGCCAGGAGAGGCAGGAACATGGGGTGAGCTCCCAGCTGCCAGAAGCAGCCCATCTTGCAACAGATAGGAGTGAATTTCTACAGTGGGAAGGTGGAGATTTCCTTGGTCATGCCAAGGTGTGTTTGGTGGCTCCTGGTAGACTTGTCCTGCTGAGTTTATCAAAACCCTTTAAATCCCTGCTTACTCGTGGCTTTTGCAGCATCCTAAGACAAAGTTCTGCTGTTAATGAAAAAGAAGACCTCTGGTTTTAAACCCATTAGATAGGAGTTGCCTGGTGTGTTCCTCTTGCAGATCTAATGAGAAACATTTAATTAAATGTTCTGTCTTCATGATCTTACAGCGCTCTTCGTTTCTCTTCCAGGTTCAAACTGGGGTCTGTGAGGTCTTTCTTCTATACACAAATATCTCTGAACTGTCTTTATGATATTCCTATGTATCTTCTTGATGCCCTTTTGCTGAGGGGGGGGCTCGGGGGCTGTGTTGGTTTGCAGCACTGGCACATCATTCCCTGGTTTTATTTATCAGAGCTTGCCTATTTTTTTTCCAGTTCCACCAGTCTCTGCGTAAAAGATCCCACATTTCCTCACTGCTTTCCTTACTCCCCAGACTGTTGCACACGTATGAATGCTCGTTACCATCCTGATGCAGTTTTTCTGGCTGCTGCTCATCACTGAGCTGACATTTGCAGGGGGCTCCCCTCAGCTGTCCCAACATCTTCCATACAGCAGGATCCATTGGGGACTGCATTCCCCCATGCAAGTGCAGCCAGTTATTTTTTTCCCCACATGCATTGCTTTACATCAGGCTCTGAATGTCACCTGTTGCCTTTATTGCTCAATGATGTGTCCTTGTAAAACCCTTCTGCTAGACTTGAGTTGCTGCTGGATTTCATGGTGAATCATCTCGCCTGCAAGCACTGTCCTCAAACCACTTGTGCCTTTCTCAAGCTTTCTGCAGTGCCCATACCCTGGAAAGGGGGGGAAGATGGGAGCTGCTGCTGCTGCTCTCCTGCCATGACAGTGTGGTGCTTGGGGTCACAGGTACTATGCTTCCTGCTGCAGTTCACACATTGCTTGAGGTCAGATGAGGAACCTTTTCCAGTTTTGCTCTGCGAATTACACAGTTACACAGTTTTGGCATGAAGGTGATGCTCATCTTTTCCCAATTAGTGAGGAAATGAGTGCGGTAATACCCAAGTGTAACAAAAGCTGATGCATGAACTTGTGCACTGTGCTTGCCTGACCTGCTGTGCTGCTTTTTATTTATTGCCAGGAAATATTTTTTTTTTTTTTACCCCATAAAAATGGGGATTCTCTGAGTTCTGGGCATGATTTTCACATGAGACATGTCAGTTGATGTTTGCTTATACGAATGTGATTAAAATAGCACGCAAGGTGATGCTGAAGTTCCAGACTAAATGCATGGCTTTGGCATCAGCAAAGTTGGCAGTTGCAGGGTGATATACAGAATCAAGTTCAGTATCAGAAAAGTCATTTTCCTCCTAAATTTGAATTGAATTGGCTTTCAGCTGCAAGTAATCACATTGTGGCTCTGAGTTGCTGGCATACAGAATATCACTTCCTGTTCTGGCAAAGAAGTCAAGTTCTGAATTGTCTGAGTGAAATCTTTACTTTGCAAGCTTTCCTCTTATTTTTTTTTTTCCCCAAGTCAAATCAGAATGTCTCACAGCACTGCTCCCAAGCTTCCAAACTCCAGGCTTCCACATCTGCAGCACCTATCTGTGCTCAGTCTTACCTGCTTGGATGGCAGCAATGCTTTGTTTGCTGCTTTTAAGCCCTTGGATTCTTCCCTGGGTGTCGGTGTGTTATCCAGACCTGCTGTGGGATGAGTGTGATTTAGGCAGCAGGACCTCTTGTTTTCTACAAGGTGTGTGAGTTCTGCCAGCTCTGAGATTGTCTGTCCCTGGGTTATACCCAAACAAATCCGAAACAGAGGAAGGCGAAGAGGGAAAACAAAACCAGCAGCCTTTATCTGGAAGCCTGCAGGAGGCCATGGGAAGAGCTGGTGGGAGTTGTTGTGAAGGTAAACTTGGCCTCTGTGCAGGGGAAGGGGAAGTGCACAGTGAATTTCTGCGGCGTTGAACAGAGCTGTGCACATTTTTTTGCCAGTTTGAAATTCTGTAGCCAGCCAGTTACACAACCCAGGCTTGGCGGACAGTTTTTACTGCTGCCCTCCATGAACAGGAAAGCCCCACCAAGTTTTTGCTGGGTGCTCCATGAAAATCACAGATGATGTTGGACCTTCCCAGTGTTAGAGTTTTTGGTTTGGAAAGGAGTGAGGAATGAGTGATGCCGGATCTTTGGGGACCAGCAGTGGGAAAATGGAGGCTTCTACTCAATGTGGGTCTGTGCTGAACTGATTTTGCAGTGTTGTTTGCCCGAGGCTCATTGTGCTGAGGCTTTATCCTTGTGTTGCGGAGTAAACCCTGGTTATATGTGGTTTCTGTGTCTTTTTTTTCTTGCCTGATAACTGAAAATCAGATGAGAACATTGTGTTTCTCAGACTTTTCTTTTTTCCTCTTTTTTCCCCTCTGATTTTTGAGCTTTGACTTCATTTAACGTTACATTTCACATCTATAGTTTATCTGTTTCTTATCATTACCCAAGGATCTGTTTTGAAGCAGGACGAAGAAGCGTGGTTTTCTGAACCTCTTTGAATCTGGAAAGCTGAGGATCGCTGGGATTTCTCTCCTCAGCACACAAAAACCGACAGCTTTCTGCTAGGCTAGTTGATAATTAACTGCAGTTATTTATATTTATGAAATGCTTGCCCACAGGTTGCCCTTGAAACCAGCTGCATCCACATCTGCTGCTTTGGAGCTAAGTGGACACTCACTCTGGTGCAGCCATGTACTAAAATTATCCATTGCTTCAGACCCCTTACAAATCCCCGTGTACTGTCAGCTCTTCCAGCAGGATGTCCTGCAGCACCTTTTAGACACTGTTCTGGTCAGAGCTTGTGTCTTAGAAGCAGTGAGGTTGCTGTGAAAGTGGGGCTGATTTGGGGGGTCCATCTGTTACGTGGGAAACCATCTGGGGAAAGGAAACACCACAGAATAGCTCCGGGTTGGAAGGGGGCCCACAAGGATCCTTGAGCCCAACTTAGAGGAGGGTGAAGATTTCAGGCCTCTCATTTGGCTTGAATAACCTGATGTAGTGACTGAAAAGCTTTTACCTTAGGAATTTGCTTTTGGTTAAGTCTTTGTGTATGTATTCAGTAAAGGATTCGAAGGGCCCTTCAGATAGTACCAGCAGAGCGAAGAAGTAGTGAAATAAAGAAGTACATACATTATCTCTTGCAAGGAGCTGAGTGCTTTCCCTTCAGATGCTTATTTTTAGCCCTGGGTAATGGAGTGATGGAGAGCTGTGTCTGGGCCATTGCATGTAACCTGACTTTGCTCCTCTGATTCAGCTCTTGAAATAATTTCTGTGCATTGGCTGCTGTTGAAACAGGAGGAAACGCTGTGGCACATGGCTGCTGTGTTCATTTGGGTGGCAAGGGAACGTGTTGAGAGGAAACTTCCTGAAGTTGGCTTTGTGATGCTGTGAGCAGAGAAGTTTTGGCTGGGAGCTGGCTGGGTGAATTGAGTTCCACGGAGGTGCTGAGAGCTGCTTTGCCCCCCTCTCTTGCCTTTCTCCGCCAGTTTTTAGGTTTCAAAGTGCTTTTTCCTGTGGAAACCCAGCTTGTGGCCCCTGTGGGGTGCAGCATTCGACCCCACAAAGAGCAGGAGGCAGCTAAGGCTGACGAGCTCAGGTCAGGCAGCAGGAAGGGGCAGTAAGTCGATGAGATCTGGTTTTCCCCGGCGCTCATTTATCTTGAGTTACTTTTGCACTGCTGTGGTAATGGGCAGAGGGTTTTTACATAATTTTTCTCTTTTTCATCTCAAGCCATAAAAAAGATTAACTGTTCCTTTTCAACACCAACCGCTTGGTGCTAAAACCTTGGCTCCTTTAATCTGCAACACAGGAGTCCCAGCTGTGCTGCCTGCTATGGCTTTTTAGTAGAGCTTTTGGATGGCTCCTTGGAAATGCTGAGTGACATGCAGCCTCTTTTCATCCCCAGCTGATAGTGGGAGCTCTGGAGGGATGTGCTGTGCTGCAGCACTGGCTGGGAGTGCTGCTGGGAAAGACCGTGAGCTCTCCTTTGGGGAAATCTCATTTAGCATTTAAATAAATGAACTCATCTCGAAAATTCCTTGTTCTGTAGGTACTTCAGCTGCCCATGAGTCAAATCCAGGAGGAAAGCAGTCCTGCCTGCTTCTGTTGGATGCAAACCTACAGCAGCTCCTGCAGGAATTTCCCTTGGCATCTCTTCTTGTAGGAACACCCCTTACTGGGATTGCAGCTTCAGCGTGGTTCTGAGCTCTTAAGCTTTTTAAATGATGGCTGAATTCAGGGGGGTGTTTGTTGAAGAAGAATAACGTAGTCAAAGGCCAGTTTGGAGCTTGTATTTCCATGTAAGTGTTTGATTCCATTTCAGAACCTCTTTTGGTGCTTTCAAAGCTTTTATTTCCTTTGACATCTTGCAGTTGCATTTTGGCAATTTTTTTTTTTAACCTGGGGCTTGACGCTTGTTTTCCTGATGCCCTCTGTTCCTGAAGTACAACAAATGCAAATCTTTTTGCTACTCAGCTCGTCTGGCACGAAGTGGGAGCATTTCAAGGGTAATGTGCTTTCAGCTGGAAGAAAGTGATTTGAAATACAAATGCCGACAGGAAAAGTAACATATCTGAACTTCAGACAGTCCTTAAGCTGCAATCATGGCTCAGAAATGGGGCTCCAGAGCTGATCTAAGCAGCAAGTGCATTCCTCAGTGGATTTGGGGCAGCTGCAAAGGACACTTTAATAAGCAATAATCAAGTGACCTTTAGCAGCAAGGCATTTGGAAGGTGTAGTCAGGGGTGATGGTGAAGGTAGTGAGGAGATAGAAGTCCAGCCAACAGCTAAGGACAAGCTGAAATAAGAAAATGCTGTAAATATCCAGATTTTACCCGTGCAGATGGCTCTTCTCAATTTGATCTTGTGCAGCATGTATGACAAGGCACACTACTCTTCCTTTGTTCTTACGTCTCTTGGGCTTTGTGCCCAAAGCTCTGGTATGTGGCAGCTTCAGGTTATTCCCACTGCTTTGTGCAAAGCAGGGCACAGGGGGAAGCAGCAGCAGTGCCCGTGGGGAGGCACATTGGCTGTAGCATTGCATCCTCAGCTGTGCTGCAGAAATCCACGTTGCGTGGGACCGTGGGGAATTCTGTGTTAAGGCACAAAGAGAAGAGGCAAAGAGACACATCACGGGTAGATGTTACCATGGATGTGCAGGCTTTTCTCCTTTTGTGCTTAGCTTTGCAGCTATTAAACTCTTCTCAGGCAGTGTTTGATTATTACTGCAGCTAAACGCCAAGGATCCCCTCCGAGATAATCTCCCAGTTAAAAGAGCTGCCTGTTCCTATCCTTTCAGAGCAGATATTGTGGTGACACAAGGGAATGCCACTCTTTTTCCAGAGGAAGCCTGAAGGTACAGAGTGTTGTATGGAGCAACCCAGCCTCTGAGGTGGTGTGTGGACTGACCTGAGCAGGGCAGGGTCCTTTCTCCCCACCAAACCTTAGTGAACGGAATGAGAACCACAGAACTGTTGTTTTGCTCTCTGGGCCAAAAAAACCTCAAACGGAGCTCAGAAAGCCACAGGGAAAAAAAACAAAACAGGAGCCTTCATGATGGGACTGCGGTGTTCAAGCTGCATGTGTTGGGGGAGGAAGGACCTCCACCTGCTTTTCTCTTTGCATCCCCGTGCTGCCACCAAAGCTTTTGTGGCGGTGTCACACGTCACGGTGGAAAAAATCAGCTTGGCTCACCCCCAGCCCTTTGTTTCTGTTCAACGTCGCTTTCGGTTTGCAGCTCCCTGCCCTTCCATGCCTGCATGGGCTCACGAGGGAGGCCACGGGGTTGACATTTCCTCCTCAGGGCTGCACCAGAGAGGTTTTCCTGCCCTTTGCTTCTTTGCTCCTTCTCCTTCAGGTCCCATGGCTGCTGTCCCCGGGGTCGGTGAATCCACGAGTGCCAACAAGTGAGCGAATGGCTCGTGGTCCTGTCCAGGCCAGTCTGTGGCCTTGCAGCTTGGCTTGCTGCCCTCCTTTTGCTTTCTGCTGGGTTTTTATGTTGGTGGAGCGAGCAGCCTGCATTCCTGGAAGCAGAGGGATGAAGTGGCTGAGAAAACAGTTGCTGTGGAAACAGAGCGTAGTAAGGTTATTACAGCAAGAATAAAGCGCACACTTAGGGCTACAAAGGCTTCATTTCTATTCAGGCTTTATTAGGAAAGTAATAAACTGTCGCTGCAGTGCTCAAATGGCTGGAGGTGGAAGCCTGCAGACAAAATGATCGTGCTTCCACCAGCAACACACAAATAGGCAGGCAGCTGGGAGCGGGTGGGTGGCTTTGGGAAACACTCTTCAGCTCTTTTGTCTCCGGGGCTGCTATAGGCACTGCTGTGAAATGCCACTTAGAGAGAAGCAGGTCCTCCACAGACTGCTTCAGGGCTTCATATTCCTCATCCCTAGGGTGAGCAGAGCTTGGGAACTACTTGGCAGTGAGGTGCCCAGAGAAGCTGTGGATGCCCCATCCCTGCAAGTGTTTGGGGTCAGGTTGGATGGTGCCCTGAGCTGCCTGACCTGGTGTCTGATATAGTGGTTGGCAATCCTGTCTGTGGCAGGTGGGTTGGAGCTAGAAAACATTTGAGACTCCTTTCAACCCAAGCCATTCTATGATTATCTCAGATCTGGAGCTTGCTGGAAGTGCTTCTTGGCAAGGCAAGCTCCAGGTAGCTCTCACTTTCCTGGTATCCACAGACAGATGGAGCAGGCTGCCCAGCGAGGTGCTGGAGTCACCATCCTCAGAGGTTTTCAAGAAGGTAAACGTCACACTGAGTGACGTGGTTGGCATGCTGGTGATGGGTTGATGGTTGCACTTGGTGGTCTTGGAGATCTTTTCCACGCTGTACTGTTCTGTGAATAATGAAATCCAGAAAGCAGTGTATTCTCAAGATCTCACTTTGTTTGTCCTGCCCTGAAGCCGAGCAGTGTTCTGTCTGCACACCTCTGCTGTCAGCCCCACGGAACAAGATGCACTTGTTGGGATAGGAAAAATGCATCCGTTTCCCATAGGAACGTGCAAAGTTGGTGGTTAGAATCAAGACAAAAATTCATGTCTGCTTATTATTCCCAGCTCCCCTTGCCATGACAAACAGTGATAGTAATAGCTGGCTTCTCCAAGCACTGTTTGCCAGGTTTTGTGCAAGGGAGCCAAATAAAGACAAGTTCTTTGCTCCTGCTCTGATTCCCAGGATGTTTCTGTGCAGATGTCAGCCAGCCCTGCCAGGTCCTGCTCTGGGCTGGGGAACTGAGCTTCACACCAACGGGATTAGGTGGGAACCGACCCAGCAGGAATATGAAGTGCTTGATTTCTGTCTGCTTCAGTTCCTGGAACTCATGGGGAGGATAGCCACCTTAAAGCACTGCCTTTCGTGGGTTTTGTGCATCAGTGAAGCTGTGGCTTCTGGTCTGATGACCTCTTGTACCTTTCCAGCTGATATCCTGTGCATGCTGGCATGTGTTTGACCCTGGTACGAGCTGGTTCAGGAAGCTAAGCGGCTTTTTTTGGTCTCCTTTTGTTCCGTTTGTTTGGCTTAGGGTTTGTGGGAGGGCAAGTCCTTGAAGTGGTTTCCCATGGGGCGAGGTGAGGTGTGGCCAGCTGAAGTGAATGGGGATGGATGGGGACATGGGTGGAGGTGTGGTCACCTTGGAGGGGGGGGGGAGGGGAAGGTGACAGTGTGAGCTAGGTGAGTGGGAACAGAGTTTCTCTCCACGTTGGGACTGTGCTTGTTGTACTGGGGAGGTGACTTGTGTTTCTTTTTTAAACCAGAACCCACGTATAGGTAATGGAGTATGATGGGTTATCACAGAATCCCAGCACAGTTTGGGTTGGAAGGGACCTTACAGCCTGCCCAGCTGCTGCCATGGGCAGGGTCACCTCCCACAGATCAGGTGCTCACAGCCCCATCCGTGTCCTTTGGTACTGCAGGGATGAGGCATCACAGCTGCTCTGAGCAACCTGTGCCAGCACCTCACTGCCCTCATGGTGAGGAATCTCATCCTGATGTCTGATCTAAACCCACCCTCTGGTAACGTGAAGCTGTAATTAATAGTGATGCAAAGGTTAGTGGATTGCTAACTGGAAGCTCTCCAGCAAGAAGAAAATGACAACACTGACCCGTTGTGCCTAGTGCTCCAAATATTGCAGACAGACAGGAGCATATGGGAGAAGGAAACGTTTTGTTGTCCTTAATTTGAGTGTCCTGTGCTGGTTTTGGGGATGGTGGTGTGTTGGTTTCTTCCTGCAGCCTTACTCTTGGATACCTGTGGAAGAGGAATCTTTTGCTGTTCGCATATGATTTCATGTTGTTTGTGGATGCATGGGGGATTTGGAGAAGAGCAAAAGCTCCAATTTCCCATGTACCTTTCTTGAAAGGTACGTTTCAGTACAGCATTTTGTTTTGTGCATGGCTGGAAGGGCTGTTGGCCTTCCAGGTTGGCTGTGACCTTGCACAAAGCATGGAAGAGAACTGCGGTTGTTAAAAGCTCACGTCCCTGCTATGCCCAATTAGTCCTGTGCTGGATGTGAAGACCTGGGTTGCACCTCTTATGAAATCACTGTTTGATAAGGCTGCGTTCATTCAGCCTCACAGCATCTCTGACAATTTCACACTATCTCTAGCATGCTAATTTCACGGATGGGAAAATAAAATCTCATCACCACGATAACGCACGTGTCATAAAGGGAGTGAATGAGTGTCTGTACGTTGCTGGGCCATCTTTTAACTGCCCAAACGTAGGGCTGCTGCTCAATAATGGCAGCGTTTTCTTTTAGATGTAGTTCAGTACCCTCGTGGCCTCCAGCAGAGGCAGATGGTCCTGGTGAGCTCCATGAGGAGCATCTTTCCCCAGCATCTTTCCGCCTGCGAGATCAAAGTCACATGCAAGGTGCAGGGAAAACCATGGCTGGGGAGCAGTGCCCGTGCTGCTGCCATCGCTCTTCCACGGCCCTTTAGTTTAATTTATGAAGGGGAAAAACAGACTCCAGAAAAAAGGTTAATCATCAACTGTGAAAATGCAGAGCGAGGTTTGTCTTGCGCTCAAGCAGCGCTGCGTAATTAGCGTGTGCAAAGCTGTGATTTACATTTGTGAAATGCCTGGTGATTTATGTAACTTTCATTTTTTATTTTGGTGTAAATACAGGACTGGAAGGATTAATGCATGGACATTCTTCCCATTGGAAACATTTTACCCTTCAGCAGGGTCCTGGTGTGTGAGCACAGACCTGGCTGCTGTCTCTCTCTCTCTCTTTTTGGTTTCTTTTTTTTCTTGGGAGAAATGAAACTGCTCATGTGTAGCGTTTGGTTTTTGCTTCTGCTTTTGTCCAGGAACAACAGAGGTGACACATTAACCCACTGGAACGTCTCTCAACTCTGGGCCAGCCTGCCTGGCTTTCTCTTCCCTCCCTCCTTGGGGAAAAAGCTGTTCAGTTCTCCAAGATAACTGCAGTATTGTCCACATCTGCTACAGGCAGGTTGAATATTGCTAATAGGTGTTTTGTTTCTTAAAGTCTTTTTTCCCCCTCTTCTGTGCAGTAGAAAGGTCACATAACATGAACAAGCAAAGGTGATGTGAACTAAAACAGTCATGCTGCTTCTGTGGCACAGGAAGAATTAATCGAGTTCAGAGACTTTGTTTTTGGGGCAGATTCTGATTATTCCTGAGTGTTAGGTGCTGTACATCAGCAGCTCTTGTTGGAGGAGCCTTGCAAACGTGTTGATACACTCAGTTCATGTTGAGTGGTTTTGTTGTTGGCAGAATGAATTATGATGGACTGTATTCATAGTGCCAGCCCTGCTGCTCCGGGAGGGATAGCTACAATGCATTAGTGCTTCCTCTGTAAACCCCATAAAACCTTCTCTATCTGCTACCAGGAGTTGAGCAGCAGTGCTTTACTCTCCCATCTCCAGATACATGAATTGCATTCGTGCATCCCATGCAGAGGGTGGACGATTTCCCTATGCCGCTGGAGGCGTCTAAGGAAAATGAAGATGTGGCACCTGGGAGAAGGTCAGCAGGGATGGGTTGGACTTGGAGATCTCAGTGGTCTTTTCCAACCTTTACAGTTGTGGGAAGCAGTAGCAATGTTCCTCTTGCATTGAGATGGAGAAGTTCATGTGCAATTTTCCGGTTCTTCGTTGCCTGAAGGAGGGCTCCAGCTGTGCAGTGTTCTTGCTGCTCAAGCTTTCTGCATCTAACTTCGAGGCTCGTGTTATTGCTGCAGTGTGTTCGATACAAGGTTTGTGGTTCTGGTCTCGGGGGAACATTTGTGACACCTATCTCACTGGGGACAGCAGCCAGAAATATTCAGCAGGCTCTGCTGGCGAAGAGCTGCGCTCGAAATGCAAACACGTGGGGTCTGAAATTGTCAAAATGGGGATATTGCCAACAGCAAACCACAGCCACTTCGGTGTTCTTGTGGCTTATTGGAAGGCAGGAAATATTTGCGATTGTTTGCTATGTAAACGACGTAATTGTATCTTGCAAAAAAAATAATACAAGTCTGTTTCATGTTGGTAGCGTTTAATTTTCAGGCAGCTTTGTTCCTCGTGTTTGTTTCACACGTGAAGTTGTGCTGCTCGGATGCTGATTTAACCATTCCCATAGTAACCAGCTGGGCCTGAACCAGGATTAAGGCTTCACTGTGGAAAAAGCTGCAGGGACACAGGAGCTCAGGCTTTATACGCCCTGGTTTTATACAGTTACCACGAAAATT
Organism: Odontophorus gujanensis; assembly: GCA_013399175.1. Lineage (NCBI taxonomy): Eukaryota > Metazoa > Chordata > Aves > Galliformes > Odontophoridae > Odontophorus > Odontophorus gujanensis. Next base: position 13,586 of record VXAB01006385.1, read on the forward strand.
GCTGTGAGCAATTGGCTTCCAAACAGCTTTTTCACTAATAGAAGCCTTGGTGACTTGCAGAGCACTTTGTGACATTGGTTTTTGCATTCTCGGGGCTGCTGGCATTAGAGCATCCCGGGAGGGCAGTGAGGTTGTGTGGCTGCACCTTGCCAGGCTTCAAGGACATCTCAGCTGCAATCCTGGCCGAGCAGAAAGGGCGAAGTACCAGCATGTGCCGTGCTCCTAGCAGGACTCCGTCCTCACCCTGTGGCAGGCCTGACCACTACCTGCAGGGGTTGAAGAAATGGAGAACAGTAACCACTAAAAAGGTGAATGCTCGCTACGTGGATGCAGTTTTCATAAGGAAAATCAGACCTGGGTGCTTCCCAGCTGGAAGAGAAGTGAGGATGGGCTGCTTTGAACACCAGCTTGGCTGGTTGAGTGCCGAGTGATCAACCCTGCTTTGTTCCTGCACTGCCCTTTCCTGAACTCCTACAGAAGAGTTATTTTGCCAGATATGCACTTGACTGGTAACACAACCATCCTGTAAGCCTTAAATGAAAGATGAGGAGGTCTTCAGTAATCTGCTCAATCCTTGCTGAAAAATAAGTTCCCGGGAAGAGAAGCTGTCAGGTCATTTTGTTGACTTTTAGGATTGCTAAGGGTTTGCTAGATTGCATTTAATATGGGTGCTCAGGGTCAGCTGAGTATCCTGAGGGCTTCAGAAAGGGAGCTCTTCTAAGGCTTGGAGAGGAATGGAGATGGAGACTGGGGGTGCTGGAAGATTGAGGCAGATATCAGACCATGACAGTATGGTTACTGGAACCTGCAGGTTAGAGGGGGAAGCAGTCCTTCAAACAGGGACTTTGAAAAGACATTGGACAGAAGAGAAGGAAACAAGTACAGGCTTGACTTTCTGAAGTGTTATTTGGGAAGGGGCTAAGTGACACCTTCGTGTCCCAGGGGAATGATGAGCTGCTTTCCAGACCAGCATGATGAGGGGATGTTAAGACATCTAGCAGAAACACTCAAATCAGCAGTTGTAGATAATTTGCACCCAGGAAACCTAAAATAATCAGCTGAAGAGATTGTTAGCCTGCTGTGTTCTGATTTAAATCTTTTCTGAATACTGGCTAAGTTTCAAAGGACTGGAAGAGTGCTAACAAAACACCACTACTTAGAAATAAAGGCGAGAGGAGTAAGTTGGGCGAAGGCAGTATGGGGCAGAGGGATGAAAAGGACGGGTTGCAGTGTGTCTAATAGAGAGTGAGGAAAAAGGGAGTGTCATTTTTGTCATATAAATGTGGTGTAATGAAGGTTAGTGATACTGCACGAGGTGCTGCTGAACAATTGCAGCTCTGATATAGATAGCTCATAGCTCCATGGCTGCCAGCAGAGGATTGTCACCCAGCAGAAGTGTTGCTTTGGGGGCCTGTGACTTGTGTCCCTGGTATTCCCATTGTTCATCTAACTCCTCCTGATGTCTTTGGGATGAGGAGAGATGGCTGGGTGAGGCTTCCCACGTCAGTAATGTTCTCAAGTCAGGCTGGGCAGCTTGAACATCCCTTTTGGCCTTACATCTTTAAACGTGATTCAAAGCAAATCACTTCCCTTGTTATTACAGGAGGATGAACCAAAGAGATGTGATGATACCTACCAGGAAGGGAGAAGCCAAGATAATGTGCTGAAGCCTAGGGGAAAGCTTAACATTTCTCAGAACCCCAGGGGTTTTCTCACCTCCCCAGGGGTGAGCCAGCACCCTGCCTTCCTGCTATGTGTAATGCTTGGCTGTGCTTACAGGGTCCTTGTTCTGAGTTGTCAGTGTCCACCTTGACTGCATACGGAACTGTCAGATGCCTTCCTCAGCCTGGCAGGCATCATATAATTCCCACCCATGCTCTGCTGGGAGCCTGGGCTGTCAACTTGTCCCCTGTCAAGTTTGCTACGGGCCTTGCAGGTATTGGAAGAGGCAGCTGACACCCTTCTTTGTACAACCTGATGCAAATCTTCTTGGATTTATGCCTTGAACGAGCAGGGGATGAGACACTTTAATCTCAGAGCTCTTTGTGAAGAGTGGGAATGGGACAAGCACAAGTCTTCAGGTTGGTAGCTACGGGGCAGGGGTTGCCAGTTGCTATGTCTGCAAATTAAATAGCTGAGATACTCCAAGCAAGAAAGCTTTTTAATGCCAGAGCTTTATCTTACAACTGTCTCCTTGCAGACTGAAGGGTGAGAGTGATTTTGTTTGCAGGCAGTTGGCAAACACTCTCAAGTACTGTGGCTGGGTCTCCAATCTCAGGGGGTACAGCTGGTAGCAAGCACCTCACCCCGAGAAGAGGAATTGTGAGAGTGAAACGGCCAAGGGGTTGTTTTCAGCTCCTTTTGTGGCGTTAGGGTTTTTAAATAAGAAAAAGTAGAAGTGAAAGTTGAATTGGTGCAAACCTGCGGGGAGCAACCACCCAGGAGCAGAGGGAAAAATGCTTTAGAGCACTTGAAGCAGGAGGTGGTGATGAGGCTGAGTGCTGTGCTTCCTTTCTGAAGACACCTGTTGGACAGCAGCTTCGAAGAGGATAGAAAAGGGGCAGATCTCTGAGCAAAGCAGGGAACCCCAAAGACACGGCAGCTGTGTTGAAGTCCTTTGAGCACTCAGGCCAATCCTTTAGGGGTGGAGAACAAAGAAGGGAGCTGGGGCAGCAGTGAAACGCGGAGCTGTAAGATAAGATGCGTGTCTGAGAGCCTGTGCCTGCATCAATAAATGATTGTGGTAATGAGATCCCACACAGCACGTGGCTGCAGGGAGCTGTGTCCTGCATGGTGCTGCTGGCCCTGCTGCCCTCGAGCTCTCTGTGCTCCCTGTTGTACAGCCCCTGGCTGCTGTGCTGCATCCTCACCCTGAGCTCCCCTGCTCCTGCTGCAGTGGCTTTGTCACCCGCTTCAGGACTGTGCAGAATACCCAGGGAGTGCTGTTTCCCTGCTGCCATCTCTCAGCTGTGCTCAGGCAAAGGGCTGTGAACAGGGAAGCTTAACACCTTAGCTCTGTTGGTTTATAGCACTGGTGAATGCAGCCTGAGCTGTCTGTGTGCTGGAGCAGATAGGCACGTGCAGCTGTGCATGGGGACAGTCACGATGTGAAACGTTTCAGTTGCAGATCCCAAGGATTTCAGGTAGCTATTCCTCTAAGGATTTGCATGAGTTTTTGTACCTTTCTGTTAGAGTTTGGCTTGCTTATACACCAGGCTCTGGTAACTCCAGCCTTCTGCTGGGGTTTTTAGGAGAGAAAGCATGGAAAGGAGAGGAGGTATCTTCCCTTCATGCGTCAGCGTAAAGACACGAGGATGGCTTTGAATCAGCTACAGGTTCAGAGCCCAAATTTGTACATTGATATAGAAACCTGGGTTGGCTCCCTGCACTCAGCACTGGGTGTAAGCCTCCCTTATCTCATCACTTTCCCTTTTCTCAGCTTACGTGAGCTCAAAGGCATCCCAAGAAACCCTGCTGCCCCAACCCTTAGAGATGACTCTTGGGACAAACTGCCTTTTCACAGAGGCTGGGGGTTCATGGCCCCTTTGCCACGTTGCTGACTCCACCCCGTGGCTGAGCACTGGGTTTCATCACTGTGCTATAAAACTGAAATCTCATTTCCAGGCGGCTTTGCATGCAAGGAGGCAGCATTAATTTCTCATGCTGGGGGGAGGCCTGACATTACGCAGCCAGTTCAGACATCACTTGTGTTGTGCTTTCATAGTGAGCTGACTGATGGAGCCTTGTTAGGGATGGCAGGGAGTAAAATTCAGAGGGGATGAGCTTGAGATGCACCATTATACAGAGCCATGCTGGTTCGTGGTTATCATCCTGCTGCCAATCCAAAGTTGGAAGGAGAGGCTGCCATGCCAGACAGCTGTGCTGCCATTCATTGAGACCCAGGCAGGCTGGAGAGGAACCTCAGAAGGTTCAACAAGGGCAAGTGTGGAGTCCTATGGCTGAGGAGGAAGGAATAACCACACGCATCAGTACAGGTTGAGGCTGAGCTGCTGGAAAGGAGCTCTGTGCTGAAGGATCTGGGTGTTCTTGTTGACCAGCAGTTGGCCAACTGTTGACCACAGGATGACTGTGAGCCAGCAGCATGCCCTGGTGGACCAGAAGGCCAGTGGGACCCTGGGGTATCCTACATAGAACATGGCCAGCAGGGTGAGGGAAGTTCTGCCGTGGTGAGGCTGCATCTGGAGCACTGGGCCCAGTGCTGGGCTCCCCAGTTTGAGGCAGACAAGGAGCTGCTGGAGGAGAGAGCCCAGCAAAGGGCTGCAGAAATGACTGTGCAAGCGATGGGAAGTGATGATGAGCTTCCCAAAAACCAAAACCTGCATTCAAACAGGGAGAGTAAATGGCATGAAATATTAATTTTAGGAATGACCTTTTCTTTTTAGCAAGACAGGACCATTTTGCTTCGTTGAACCTGAACAGCTCCATTCACTGTTGAGCCTGGAACAAAGCAAGCCTGGCTCCTCTCCCAGTTTGTAGTCTGTTTTTTCACCCAGGTTGAGGAATAGAATTTTAAAGCTTGTGTATTGCCTTCCCTATGGCAGTATACTGTGTAAGGCATGGATAGATGTTTGTCACCGAGTATACTTTGCTCAGCAGTTAAATGGAATTGATTAATCGGTGGGAGACCAAACAAAACTCGTTATTGCTAATGCTCAATGCTTGTCTGGGTAATAAATAGAGCTAGTGACGTGGCTGGCGAGCTGGTAGTGGTGTCTGGATGATGCAAAATGAGCCTCTTTGCTGTGATGTTAAGGAGAAATCTGGTTATGCTACTGTAGAGAGTTTTAGGGGCTGAAATCAGACCCATTGTGGTGCTGATTGCTCTCTGGTTTTTGTCAGTGTGTTTTGCCCACAGGGGTTCCTGAGGGTGCTGCTGGCTCTTCCTTGCCCTGCTTGGTGGCCCCATCTCTCTGCTTGCCTTTTTTTGTGAGGTTTTGGTGTGGAGTTGGGATGAGGTTCCCGAGCTCTGACATTGATTTCAGCTTACTGTTTGCTCCCTGAATTGATGCAGTTGCTCAGTAATAAGGGGAAATCAAAGCTGAACGGTGTGATTGCCTCTGAGGGGAAGATTTGATTTTTCCTTGCCAGTTCTAACATTTATTTATCATGCTATCTGGACAAGCAAAAAGGAGAAAAAGGGAAGCAGGCTTAATTTCAAGGTGTCCTAATAGAACAATACTTCAGGCCGTGCACTGCTGCCTGCCATGTGCCCTGGGAAGAGTTTTTATGCTGGGTATTTTGCTCTGTGGTATTTCCAGGGGCTGAGCTGACAGATAACTTCTCATCCTTCCAGAATAAGAACAGTGATGAACCTGAGGCCAAGCAGTTCAAAGAAGATGACGAGGAGGAGACTGTCAGGCACAGGTAATTATTTATTTATTCTAACTTCTCTCTCTTGTGTGTATTGTTCAGGCACAGCCCTCTTGTTTGCTAATTAGGATCTTCCTTGGCTTAAAATATGCAGGTTTTTTTGAGGTAGAGGAATAAAGAGAGCTTTCTTGGTGGCTTGCAGCAGAGCATTGCAGAGGGACAGTGACGTTCACAGAGGCACCTGGAGGACAGGGGCACTTCAGGGTCCTCTAAGTTGGAGAATCACTTATGGGATCACAGAATTGTAGAGGCTGGAAGGGATCTCTGGAGGAGCCCAACCCTTCTGCCAAAGCAGGTTGCACGGGAAAGTATTTAGGCAGATCTTAAATATCTCCAGAGAAGGAAACTCCACCACCTGCAGCCTGTTCCAGTGCTCTGTCATTCAATGTAAAGAAGTTCTTCCTCGTGTTCATATGGAACTTTCTACATTCCAGTTTGTGCCCACTGACCCTTGTCCTGTTGCTGGGCACCACTGGAAAGAGCCTTTTGGCCACCACCCTTTCAGATATTGATAAGCATTGATCAGATCCTGTCAGCCTTACCTTCTCCAGGCTGAACAGCCCCGGGGCTCTCAGCATTTCCCCATCAGAGGTGCTCCAGCCACCCCATATCTCTGCAGCTCTC
>VXAB01006385.1:19628-36037 GCA_013399175.1 Odontophorus gujanensis
ATAGAACATGGCCAGCAGGGTGAGGGAAGTTCTGCCGTGGTGAGGCTGCATCTGGAGCACTGGGCCCAGTGCTGGGCTCCCCAGTTTGAGGCAGACAAGGAGCTGCTGGAGGAGAGAGCCCAGCAGAGGGCTGCAGAAATGACTGTGCAAGCGATGGGAAGTGATGATGAGCTTCCCAAAAACCAAAACCTGCATTCAAACAGGGAGAGTAAATGGCATGAAATATTAATTTTAGGAATGACCTTTTCTTTTTAGCAAGACAGGACCATTTTGCTTCGTTGAACCTGAACAGCTCCATTCACTGTTGAGCCTGGAACAAAGCAAGCCTGGCTCCTCTCCCAGTTTGTAGTCTGTTTTTTCACCCAGGTTGAGGAATAGAATTTTAAAGCTTGTGTATTGCCTTCCCTGTGGCAGTATACTGTGTAAGGCATGGATAGATGTTTGTCACCGAGTATACTTTGCTCAGCAGTTAAATGGAATTGATTAATCGGTGGGAGACCAAACAAAACTCGTTATTGCTAATGCTCAATGCTTGTCTGGGTAATAAATAGAGCTAGTGACGTGGCTGGCGAGCTGGTAGTGGTGTCTGGATGATGCAAAATGAGCCTCTTTGCTGTGATGTTAAGGAGAAATCTGGTTATGCTACTGTAGAGAGTTTTAGGGGCTGAAATCAGACCCATTGTGGTGCTGATTGCTCTCTGGTTTTTGTCAGTGTGTTTTGCCCACAGGGGTTCCTGAGGGTGCTGCTGGCTCTTCCTTGCCCTGCTTGGTGGCCCCATCTCTCTGCTTGCCTTTTTTTGTGAGGTTTTGGTGTGGAGTTGGGATGAGGTTCCCGAGCTCTGACATTGATTTCAGCTTACTGTTTGCTCCCTGAATTGATGCAGTTGCTCAGTAATAAGGGGAAATCAAAGCTGAACGGTGTGATTGCCTCTGAGGGGAAGATTTGATTTTTCCTTGCCAGTTCTAACATTTATTTATCATGCTATCTGGACAAGCAAAAAGGAGAAAAAGGGAAGCAGGCTTAATTTCAAGGTGTCCTAATAGAACAATACTTCAGGCCGTGCACTGCTGCCTGCCATGTGCCCTGGGAAGAGTTTTTATGCTGGGTATTTTGCTCTGTGGTATTTCCAGGGGCTGAGCTGACAGATAACTTCTCATCCTTCCAGAATAAGAACAGTGATGAACCTGAGGCCAAGCAGTTCAAAGAAGATGACGAGGAGGAGACTGTCAGGCACAGGTAATTATTTATTTATTCTAACTTCTCTCTCTTGTGTGTATTGTTCAGGCACAGCCCTCTTGTTTGCTAATTAGGATCTTCCTTGGCTTAAAATATGCAGGTTTTTTTGAGGTAGAGGAATAAAGAGAGCTTTCTTGGTGGCTTGCAGCAGAGCATTGCAGAGGGACAGTGACGTTCACAGAGGCACCTGGAGGACAGGGGCACTTCAGGGTCCTCTAAGTTGGAGAATCACTTATGGGATCACAGAATTGTAGAGGCTGGAAGGGATCTCTGGAGGAGCCCAACCCTTCTGCCAAAGCAGGTTGCACGGGAAAGTATTTAGGCAGATCTTAAATATCTCCAGAGAAGGAAACTCCACCACCTGCAGCCTGTTCCAGTGCTCTGTCATTCAATGTAAAGAAGTTCTTCCTCGTGTTCATATGGAACTTTCTACATTCCAGTTTGTGCCCACTGACCCTTGTCCTGTTGCTGGGCACCACTGGAAAGAGCCTTTTGGCCACCCCCCTTTCAGATATTGATAAGCATTGATCAGATCCTGTCAGCCTTACCTTCTCCAGGCTGAACAGCCCCGGGGCTCTCAGCATTTCCCCATCAGAGGTGCTCCAGCCACCCCATATCTCTGCAGCTCTCTGCGTGGCTCTCTCCAGCAGTTCTCTGTCTGCCTGAAACTGGGGAGCCCAGCACTGGGCCCAGTGCTCCAGATGTGGCTTCACCAGGGCAGAATAGAGGGCAGGAGAACCTCCCTCTCCCTGCTGCCACGCTCTGTGCAACGCACCCTAAGGTCTCATTGACCTTCTGGGCCACCACGTCACACTGCTGGCTCCTGGTCAACTGCTGGTCAAGGAGAACACACAGTTCCTTCACCACTGGTCTTTTCCAGCAGCTCAAGCCCTTGACTGCTATGTGTTGTTATTCCTCCCCAGCTGTAGGACTCCACACTTGGCCCTTGTTGAACCTCATCAGGTTCCTGTCTGCCCAGGTTCCTCTGAATGGTAGCACAGGCACACTGCTCTGCTTTCTGTCACTTGCATGTGTGTGGGTTGGAAAGTGCAGTTTTTTTTCCATGATCAGAGACCTGAGAGCTTTGCAGTGTACACGTGGCTGTTTAACTGCAGCTCACTGCTGTTTCTTCTTGTCACCGGAAAATGTGAGCACAAAGCTAACACAGGCAGGGTGCTGCTCCTGTCGGGACCAGCTGACTGCTCTTGGTTTCCTGCTGCTACTGATGCCATCAAGTTGGCTGTGGAGGCAACAGGGGGTGAGGTTTGCTTTGAGTTTTTGGGATATGAGGTCTTCTTATCGCTGTTTTTCATCACAGCATCTGCATGCATCAGAGCTGCTGCTGTGAGAGAAAGTGGAGCAGAATCCGTTCTCCTATTTCAGGGGTAACTTAGAAGCTGCAAACCTTCCCTGAGCTGCCAGCATTGATTTTGTTCTGGGAGAGGTTCTCTGGACTGATCATTGGAGCTGAACTTCTACTGTAGGCACACCTGGAGGGTTTGGTGCTGGAGGAGCACAAGGTCTGGGCTGAAAGAGGAGTTAACGATCTTGGAAATGATGATGAATAATGTATCAGCAGCTCTTGCTTTCCAGCTCTGACACTTGATACGCTGCATGGCCCTCTGCTGAGGAGCATCAAGCTAGCAGTGACACTCCTGCACCCAAACTGCTGGTGTGAATTGGTCACTAAAATCCCTACAGTAATCCTTTTCACTACTGGGACTGACTTTTACTGCTTTTGGTGTAGGGACCACTTCTTAACCACTCCACTGCTGGGCATCCTGAAGCATATCAGAGGTGATGCAGTGTCATCCCACATCTTCAGCATCACTGCTGCCAAGCTGGGAGGTTGCTTTTTCTAACACGTGCGTGTTGATGAGCTCTCTTCTTGCAGCAAAGCCTTCCTCTGCCGATGGGAGATGCCCTGAAGCTTCAGAGAGGTTATAGAGTTAGGAGATTGTTGGTAGGAACCCACTATTTCCAGTCAGTGTTGTACTGACTGATGCAGGTGTGGGCACAAGGCATCCACAATATAATAATAACTTCAGGGAGGGTGGCAGCTTTTGGGGCAAAAAGTTCCCTTTCCAGATCAGTTTCCCCACAGGAGTCTGCAGGTCTTTATTCTACTGCTGCATGTTCTGTCAGGATCCAAACATTGATTTGCAAGGCAAATGAGAGCAAGATCTGCTCTGCAGGAAATGTTTGAATCACAAATTTGGCTGAGACAGTTCTTAGGTTTACAACTGAGCTCCATCCCATCTACGGGGTTTTGCTGCTTTCTGCTTTACTTGTTGAATGCTATTTCTTTGTCGCTGAAATGGGATGTGTGTTTTTAAGCAGACTGCCAGCGAGCTGCTAACTTGATTTCATCTCAGATTTTCATTTCCTGGTAGTGAAGCTGAGCTTTCTCAACCCTTTGAAAAAGGGAACTGCTCTGCACTAATGCCTTGAGTGCTGGTGAAGAAAGGTAAGCTGAACTAATGTGAGCAACGAGGGGTTCTGGTAGCCTGAATGTGCCTTCCCTGCTGGCTCTGCTGCTTTCTCAACCTGAAAACCATCACACAACCAAGGGCAGTGAAACCCATAAGTAATCATTTGGCCCATATATAGACTTTGGGTGACCTGGAATTCATTTCTGCTTTTCTTGAGGGCAGGAACAGCCTTGCCTGCTGCTTCAGCTCTCTGCAGTGTGGCTTTAGGGCTAGTTTTCACCCGACTGAGATGCTGGTGAAGGGCTGAGCCTGTGTCAGGGCCTGGATTTCACACCCTGCACTACAGGCAGAACCAAATATTTTCTCACTGCCAGTGCACCAGAACAATTTTCAGCAGCTTCCTGTTGTTTTTTTTTCTGACCAGCTCAAAGCTCCCCACCCTGCCTTTTTTGACTTTTTTTTTTGTTCCTTGTTTTTTATCACACTGCAAGATACCACCGCAGGAACAAGTGCTGACGAGGCCCTCTGTGAAAAATGCAATCTCCTTGCAGCAGTTTCAGCTCTGGATATCTCTCATCTGCCTCTCAGGGGAGCTTATATCTGTAATTGCTAAGAGTTTGGGTTATTTTGTTTTTACCAGTTCTGCTTAACCCACTGACCAGGAAATGCCTCCCGCTGCGGAGCAGCCTGCCGTCAACTTTGGCTGTTGCAGGGTGTGGGTGGACTTTGGCCCTTCTGCCCGGTTCCTGCAGGAAAAGTGAGCTGCTGTGCTTAGGATCCAACAGCACAGAACGCTGAGCTTTGAAGTTCAGCCACGGTTCTGCAAGCAGAGCTCGTCAGGGATGTTAGAAATGTCAATAAATAGCCAGCGTAGGGCTTGGAGAGGGAGGAGGGGACCTTAAAATCTTTGTTTGAGCTAAAAATGAAGGTGCAGCAAGCTGCTGTTCATCACCTGCAAGGGATTTCAACACTCAGCCACCCTTTAAAGTTACAAGTCTGAGTTGTACTGCTTGCAGAGTTGAGGTGCTAGGAGGAGGAGAGGGAGGCAGGGCTGGGTAATGTCAGTCCCCCTTTTTAAGGCTTTTTCCTCCAGAAGAAGAAAATGGCACCAAAAAAATAGAGCAGTGAATGTGCTCAGTGCTGGGCTTGGCCTGGCAGGGCAGCAAGGCAGGAGCACGGATAACCACTGTGCAGAGCTTCCATACATCCTGTGGCACGGAGAGATGAAAAAGTAATGAGTATGGGTGAAGGCAGTTATTTGTCTAGGCAGAGCTTGACACGTGTGTGACGATGTGGTGTTATTGATAGAAATCTGCAAGGGCAGCCAAACCTGTGGTGTGGTGTGGGAGCTGTGTGGTGAGCCAGGCTCTGTTGTCACTCTGTGTCACTGAGGGATCGAGCGTGTCCCCTGCAGCAGGGAAGTGCAGGGCTCAGGGCAGGAGGTGGCCAGGAGTGAAGCTGGGGCCTGCCAGCTCATGCTCAGCAATGAGGAAGGGGAGCTTGGCCCTGTTTTGAGGCCAACAAAAGGTCTGTCAATGTCCTGTAGTCATCCAGGTGCTCCCAAAGTACCTTCAGGACCTCTTTGCAGCTTGAGCCTTGAGGATGGCAACTTGTTGCCCCATAAATGTGGACAAAACTCTCGTGCCAGCTGCAGGGTGCTGCACACATCACCAAGCTCCTGATGCTGTGTCCCGTTCTGCAGCTCGAGTGTAGGTTTCCTCCTCATCATATTTACTGATCTACTGCCTGGAAAATGCTCATGTGTCTGCTGAAGCTGCGTGGGAGGCCAGACAGCCCCGTGGCACATGCCTGCATTTGAAATGTTTCTCTCACAGCCCTTTTCCTGCAACACCCAGAGATACGTCCCCCAAGAAGCACATCCTGAGAAACCAGCTGTTTGGGGGCTCAGAGAGAAGTGCTTGTTTTTTGGCATTCCTTGAGTGCCTCTCAGCAGCCACTCGAGGAGGAGGATGTGCTCTGACACGCTCAGCTATTTGAGCAGGAGCAGCACACAAGGTGGGTGCTGGTGGGAGCCACTGCTCTTTGCCTCTGCTTGTTGCTCGTTCCTTTTCTGCCCCAGGTGAGGAATCCAGGAACGAAGGGAATAGCTTCACACCATTATCAAACAACAGCTTTGGACTTCTGTGTTGTGTCCTATGGAGATGCCTCGATCTTGCTGCAGGATAGTTAGGGGAGCCTTTGCCAGACGTTTGGGGCGTGGAAGTGGTTTCTTGGTTTCTAACTTGGAGGAGGTGCAGACTGCTAGAAAGGTCGCCGTGCACAAAAAAAACAAGCAACCTGGAGATGTATGGACCTTGCTTTGAGCAAGCCCAGCTGCAGGGAAGCTCCCAGGCAGGCTGCAGCAGGAGGGGATGTTGAAGCTGTCTGCAGGAATGGAGAGTGCAAAAAAGAAGGGTTTGTGAAAGGAAATCTCTAGCAGGATGGATGAGTGCTGAAGAGTGACAGTGCTGTGGCACATGGGGCAGGGGATGGTCCCCCAAATCACTGCTTCCTCAAGGATTTGAGACCTCACCTGTGTCTTCTGTAGCAGTACCTTCTTGACATGTTCAAACAGGGCCACCCAGCAGTAAGTGGAATTTGGAGATGCTGAGAAATAAAATGACATTCTTGCCGTGGTTTCTCTCGGAAGGGCGAAATGGAAGTTGTTGTAAAGGCTGTGTGATTTCAAGCAAGTTGAAGTGGATGTCACAAAAGAATAGAAGGCTTTGGAGCAGCTTGAGGAGATTGAAGGTCAGCAAATTGTCCAACCAGATGGTATTTCTCCAGGACTTCAGAAGAAAATAACTCAAACCAGCAAAGATGGGGGTGGGAACACTTCCCTAAACTGCTTCCAAAGAATGAAAAGTCTCTTTTTGGGGGGGATCTGGGTGTTAGGAAAGTGACTTATTTTTTGTTGCTGGATTGGTTGCAGCAGAGGAGGCATCCTCACAAGTGACAGGTCATCAGCATGTGAGTGCTTCACTGGCAGACTGAAGAAGTCCTCTTACCAATTGAAAAACAGGCCCTTGAGGCCAAAGGAGTAAAGCAGAAACAACCTGGAAGACAGCACTGAGTGTTCTGCTTTGCATTGAGATAAGGCTTTGCATTCTGCACATGCCCTGCCTGCTCTGTCATTTCCAGCACTCCTGCTTCGAGGAGAAGCTGATATCCCTCCTTCTTCCCAGGAATGATCTTAGAAGGTTGGAAAAGACCACTAAGATCCCCAAGTGCAACACCAGCCCACCCTGCCACATCCCTCAGTGCCACATCTCTGCAGTTCTGGAGCACCTCCAGGAACGGTGACCCCACCACCTCCCTGGGCAGCCTGTGCCACTGCATCACCACTCATTCAGAGAATTGTTCCTGGTGTCCAACCTGAGCCTCCTGTGGCACAGTGTGAGGCCATCGTGTCTTGTGCAGTGGCTGTCACCTGGGAGCAGAGGTTGACTCCCACCTAGACACAGTTTCTTTTCAGGAGTTGTACAGGGCGATGTGGTCTCTCCTGAGCCTCCTCCAGACTGAACAATCCCAGTTCCCTCAGCCTCTCTCTGTAAGACTTGTGCTCCAAACCCTTCAACAAACAGTAACAGAAAGTAGATTTGAGGCACTCCTGAGTCCGAAACAGGGAACCTGCCACCACTGATACACTTTAGGGGTGAATTGAGAGGGTTGTGCTTTGCTTCCCTTTGCAAGCCCTGCAGTTCCCCTGAAGCTTGTGTGTTCCTAGCAGCTTGGTGCTTGCTGGTCCTGATGCTGTGTTCCTTCCCAGCCAAGCCAATATTGCTGGAGCATTGCACCCTGCAAGCTGTTCTTGCTAACCTGGCCTCTGCCTGCTCGTTCTGCACAGAGCCTGTTGTTCACTCTGTTTTCTTTGTTGTCGTGGGAACTTTGATAATTTGAGAAGCATGCTGGGCTGTCTCTGTGGAACGCAGTGCTGGAAGAACTGCTGACACCTGAACTTAATATAACTCACTCTGTGGAAGGCCAGCAATGTGGTCTTAAGTATGTGTTTTTAACCTTCAGATTGTTAGGGGTGTCCTCATCCATCTACTTTTCATTTTCAGAGATGCAGAGGAAAATGGGGAGACCACAGTGAAATGGGGTCTGCTCTTCACCCCCCCCCCCAAGTAGCTGCCTTCCCTTCTGCTCTGCTGCTGTTGCCAAGTTGTGCATTATGCTTTTTTTTTTTTTTTTTTTTCCCTTTTTTATAATCTCATGGATAAATCTCTAGTGAGCATGAGCAGTGCTGGCAGAGTGAGGCTTCGGTGTGGCTGAGCATCACGTGTGCAAAATGGTGGGTGTGAAATATTGCCTTTCAAGGTGTAGTGCTGACTTCTTGCTGAGCTGAAAGGAACAGCTAGCTTAGCTCGTGGCTCTTCTGTTTTAGGCTCTCTGACCCTTAGGGGAGGCCGTGTTTGGTTCCCATTCAGCTGCAAGGGAATCCTTCTAAACACGAGCTAAAACAAGCAGGAAGTGTGGGAGAGGTTGCAGGTTTGCATTCTGCAGGGTCTGGTGTTGTCACTTGAAATGATAAATTCTCTCCAGTGAGTGTGGCCAGATGGCCAACATCACTGCCTGACGTCCCATCACCTCCAGAGTGAATTAACTGCTTCTCTCCCTCCTTAACAACTCAGTCCTGTTGAGTGGAGCTAGTAAAACCAAGGAATCGTGAGGATTTCTGTGTGCAGCTCCATCACCCAAGATCATAGAACATCTCCAGGAATGGGGCATCCACCGCCTCTCTGGACAGCCTGTTACAGTGCCTCACCACTCCTATTGCAAAAATTCCTTTCCTTATATCCAGTCTATATCTCCCTCTTCTAGTTTGAAACCGTTTCCCCTCGTCCCATCAGAACAGACCAACAGTGTGCTCTCATCTATCTTACAGCCCCCCCCTTTCATTACTGACAGGCTGCCCTCAGCTCTCCCTGGAGCCTTCTCCATGCTGCACAGCCCCAGCTCTCTCAGCCTGTCCTTGTGGGAGAGGTATTCTGTCCCTTGGCTCATTTTCATGGTACAGAAGGATTGTACTGGTCACTGATCTCTGCACACTGAGCCAGTGACCGCCTCTCCCTGGCTACTATCTCACAACGAATTCCTCATCATCCAATTCATCCATGTCTTTCTAATTTGGAGAGAAGAATGTTGTGGAGGACCATGTCAAAGGCCTTACTCAAGTCCAAATAGATGACATCAGTGGCTCTTCCCTTGTCCATTGGTGCAGCTATGCCATCATAGAAGGTCATTAGGCTGCCTGTCACTGTCCCTGAAAAGAACCACCATGCTCAAGTAATAATTGCCTTTTCCCAGGGCAGTTTTACATAAAAATTCCCATAAAACTGCACAGCACAGTGTGACTGCTTACTCCTTCCTTTCACCAGTGCCGGGGAAACCTGGGCTGTTGCGGTTTAACTCTGATGTGAGGGATTGGGCAACCTGGGCTTGACACAGGAGGAATTTCTGCAGTGTCCTAACCTGCCTGGTCCTGCTTCCCAGCATGCTGCTTGCATTTCTCTGAGTTAGGTCTCGTAGAGATACTGCAAGAACAGGATATGAGGTGTTCAGGAGCTGAACCAGAGAAACAGCAATACTCACGTTGCACTTGATAGTCCTTGTGGGTCCATTCTATCATGGAATATTCCATGACTGCACCAGGGGAGGTTCAGGTTGGATGTTAGGAGCAATTTCTTTTAGAAAGAGCGTGGTCAGGTGTTGGCACAGGCTGCCCAGGGAGGTGGTGGGGTCACCATCCCTGGAGGTGTTCACGGGTTGTGGAGATGTGGTTCTGAGGGACATGGCCAGTGGGCATGTTGGGGTGGGCTGGGGTTGGGCTTGGGGCTGGCAAGCAGAGTTTGCTTAGTGCAGGATGCTGGAAAGGCATGGGGATGAGATGGATGGCACTGCATAGCCCAACAATAGCACCTGGCAAGGTAGGAATGAGGCAGAAAGAAACCAAGGTATCGCCTCTGGGTATGGTGGCAGAGCAAATGACAGAGGTTTGCCCTTTGTGGAAATTTGTAGGGTGTGCAGCTTAAATCCATGCATTTGTATGTACTGAAATAGCTTCGTTAAATGTCAGTCACCTCGGGCACCAGCCTTAAATGAAGAAGCAGACAGAAAGCTTTGTTGTTTCTCCATCCTTAATATCTAGCAGGGAAGTGACCCATGTGTAAAAAAAACAGCCTTTAGAAGGAGCAGAACTGGCATGTGAATATGGGAGAAGGTGTATGCAGTGAGGAAATAGTTGGGTTGTGTTCTCTGCAGGATGGGGGGAGCTTTGGGTCACCATCACCTCCTCTACATGGAAAACTGCATTCCTCCCCATGTAGCTCCTTTGTCCTAGTTGTGGCATGCCCAGAAGCATCTCTGGTGATCAGTTAACCTCTTATACCCAGAAATACTCTTTTGTCCCATCCTTCCTGTGTTGGGATTTCTGGGTTTGGTCATGGCTGGTCTCTGGCTGTCATGCACGTGTCTCATTACTCTGTGTTTCCTTCCCAGGGAGCTTGTACTGCGAAACTATGACCCTGAAGATGAGGAGCTGAAGAAGAGGAAATTGCCCCCAGCCAAGCCACCCTCAGGTGGGTTGAAATGAGGGAGGAGCAGAGCAACAGCACTTCCCATGATGGTGCTGATGCCTCAGCAAGGATGACAGCATGCAGAGCCCTTTGCAGGTGTGCACTGCAGAGGTACACTTTAACACTCCGTAGAGATGGACACATTCAAGATCAAGCAGGACAGGGCCCTGAGCAGCCTTATCTAGCTGTAGGTGTTCCTGTTCTCTGCAGAAAAGTTGAACTAGATGACCTTTAAAGATTCCTTCTGACTCAAACGTTTCTATGGTCTGATCCCCTCCCATTGCTGAGCATTCCTCCCACCAGCACTCGTGGTGCTTTGGGCATACAAAACAGCAAAGGGCTCTGCATCCAGCCAGCCTGTTGCAAAATGAATGAATTACACCTTTCCTCTCCAAAATCAGATGGCTTGGAAACCTCTGTGCTCCTGGGGTGTAACTCCAGCCCCAGGTGGAAGAGTCACTGGGATGGTTGCAGCTGTTGACTTCAGATTCTGGGAGATGTGTCTGCATGCCCGAGCTGTGCTGGGGGTGAGAATGGTGCTTGCAGGCTCCGTTGCTTCATCATCCCCGTGGGGCTGCACGCCCTGCATTGCACAAGTGGGGTGTGTGTCTGAGCACACACAGTCCAGCCCAAAAGAGAGGGCTGATGCTCGGAAGAACCGAGCTCTCGCTGCACGATTCTCAAGGAGATTGGGACTGTTTTGTTTGAATTACCTTTAAACAAATATTAGTCATGAGTCTGAGGGCATTCAATCTGTTGTTTCCTACCACTGAACTGCTGCACAGCTTTGAGGAGGGAGGCAAAGGGTAGGAGTTCCCTTGATCTTGAAATATTAAGTCCTCCTGGAATATATCTCTTTTAAAATGCCCTAAATAAAAAGAGTGTCTTTGGCAGAGATCTGCTAGGTAGGAGTGCTGACACTGCGCTTTCTTTATCCTTTTGTGTAAGTTTCAAACTTCTTCAGCTCTTCCCCTGTGTGTGGGTTGGAACTGGGAGCAGCAGTTGTGACTCTTTTCAGTAAAATACATGTTCTCTCCTGGCCTCTTTGGAACTGTAGTGCTGCTCTTGTGTCTGGAGTAACCTTGGGCACTTTGCCCAAGGGATGGACGTATGCTGGAGCAGGATTTTGTTCATCCCTGATGGAAGTGGCCTGCTCCTGGTGACCACACACCATGCACAGAGCTGGAACTGATGGACGGAAGGCTGTTCTCAGTGCATGCTTTGCCAGTAGCTCCCCAGTATCTGGAGATGTTTGTGTAAGGGCTGGGCTGGAGCTTGGTCACTTCTGGAGCGTGGCTTCATGCCATGGCCTCATAAATGAGTCACAGTGAGTCAAATTGCAACTTAAAGTTCAATGGACATGCAAAGTGGGAGATGGATGCAGCCCTTGCCAACATGGAACTTGAGCCCAGTAGACTTCCTGCTGGTGTTTGTTGTGTTTAATTGCTAGTTTTGCATCATTTTCAGATAATTTTTAGGAGTCTCTGGAAGAATTCAGGTAGTGAAGGAATGTGTATGTCCATAGATTCTCACATGGGTACTACATTATTAAGGTGATGCTGTTCAAATTGGGCTTTTGTAAAAGCTTTTCCAAAGGGCTCTGGTGGGTCTCCCCATGCCTTGTCCCCTTGGTGTGTCCCACTGTGCTGATGCTGATCCTGTTCCTCCATCTAGTGGAAGACAAGGTGAAGGACCAGCTGGAGGCAGCCAAGCCAGAGACCATCATCGATGAAGTGGTATGTATGGAGAGCTGCTCTATGCTGGACACACATCTCTGTGTTGCTTCCAGCTCTCACTGAGTGTCTCCTGTTCCTCCCTAGGATCTGACAAACCTGGCCCCCAGGAAGCCAGACTGGTGAGTGTCTGCTGAGCCCTTCTCCTGGGAAAGGAGTGTTTGCATCACTGGTGTGTTGCCAACAGCTGGAGATTGTCCAAATTGGGCTAGAAGTGCGAGAAATGGGAAACCTGTTGAGGGAAACATGAGGCATGGGACTGTTCTCCCCTTTCCTTGTTTACATCATGTGGCTCTGCTGGTCCTTGTAGGGTACTTGTCAGCATGGTGGTTTCAGTGACAGGGTCATCATGTTGGTTTGCCCGTGAGCTGTGTTGTTTTGCTTTGCTCCATGGTGTTCATGGGAGTGTGAAGGAGTTTCTTTCCTGCTAGGAAAGCTGCAACATGGCTGTGTTCTCAACTGCCTGGGGACAAGGATGTGTTCTGATGTCACTGTTTTCCTCCCTAGGGATTTAAAACGAGATGTAGCCAAGAAGATGGAGAAGCTGGAGAAGAGGACTCAGAGAGCCATTGCAGAACTGATCCGTATGTGATGGTGCCAAGGGGATGGTGTTTGGGGTCACCAATTATCTTGAAGCAATGATGCACATGCAATCCTTGTTGGGAGCTCAGTGCCTTGCTGTTGGGCAGGGAGGGGCAGGTGAAGTTTCATCCACTTCCCACATGGGAAGATTTGCATGAAAAGGAAGAATGGTTTGAAGGCCTAGGGGCTGCAGTTCAGCTTTTCTCCCAGTACAGAGGGTTTATTGCTAAGCAGCTGCTGTTTCTCACTTGCAGGAGAGCGCTTGAAAGGGCAGGAGGAGGAGCTGGCAGCAGCTGTTGGATCAGCAAAGCAAGATGGGAGTGACTCTGAGTGATTTGCACCATCAGGGCACGGGCTCTGCCAGCGACATCGGTCCCATTGCTTTCAGGTAGAGGGGCCTCACTGCTGACCAACACTTCACCAGGAGCCAACGTGTCCTGGAGTAAAGGGACAGATCTGAGGAGTAGTGCTTCCCTCTCTGAGACTGTGGCTGGTGGATGAAGCACATTTGACAGACTGCTTTTAAGGACCACAAAGGGTTGGTTGATGGGTGTGGGCAGACATCCAGGTTGCCTTGAACCTGGCGAGATTTGGAGCAGGGAAGATGTGGGCAAGAAGGCCAAATACCAGAAAAAGTACATTCAGGAATCTGTCCTCACTTGCTTGGTTAAAAGATCCCCACACAGTGTACAGCAGCTCTCAGGGGCACTGCTCTTGGTTAGGGTGCTCCTTTCTGCAGAAAACTGATGTCACTGTTACAGAGAACGACAAGGTCTCTTGCTCTGGAGAACATCTGCGCAGTGTTTGGGAGCCTTTCCCCCATGGTCACACCCAGCATGTACAGAGTGACTCCTGGAAGTGCTGTGTGCTCAGGACCTATTGTCTCCTCTGTGTTAGGAGAAGTGTCCCAACTGAGAGACTAATGTGTGTCTCTTTTCTGTTCCCTGAAGCTTCCAGACCCTCCAGGCTGTGCAGTGTGCATCACTCCTCTGGATGTTTTATAATTGACAAGGTTTGTTGTAACAAGTATTTTCATAATAAAATGGCCCCGCCGTGGAGGAAGCTGTTGTTTGGTCTGTTTGCAGGGTCTGTGTGGAGGCAGCTCACTTTTGTCTTCCTCATATCGGTCTCATATCATATCAGACCATTTGCTTGTCCCTTTTTGTCCCTGGGATGAGGAGCAGCTCCGTTTGGTGTAAGTTTGGGGTGGCTGAGCTGTACGTACAGCTCCTAGAACTCCTGGGTCTGAGCTGTGCTGTGGATCCTACACCTCTGGGTGACACCAGCTCCATTTCCAGATAGATGGACACGTGAGCCTGACAAGGAGACAAATGTTGTGCCCAACCCTGAGCCAGCAGGCACCCAGTGTCTCCAGTGTTGGTGTGTGGGTGTGGGCTCCCTCTTGGCTCTGTGGTGGAAAAGCACCTGGGATGAAATCCCAACCACTGTCCCATGGGATGCTTTTGGGTCATTTTTATTACTTTGTCCCATTCTTCCCTGGACAGGAGGCAGTCCTAATTCCTCTCATGCTTCTGCTTGGACTGTTTCTAGCCAGAAATCCCAGAAGTTCTCCACCAGTGTGAAGGTTTTACTTAGTTGCACCAGGTGAACAGCTGCTGGAGTTCAAGCAGTGTTTGGACAGTGCTCTGAGACGTAGGGTTTGGAGTGGTCTTGTGTGGAGCCAGGGCTATGTATTTGTAATGTGCAGTTGTTCATTGGGGAGGAATCAGGAGCATGATCCCACATCCCCCTTGGAGCCACAGCCTCTTCTCCATGAGATGCCCTGTAGATGTCAGCAAATCTCCATGCACAGAACTGCACTGCATCCCAGCTGTTCCCAGCTGCTGGCCTGAGTACACAGGATCCAGTGGCCTCTACTTTGTAATGCATGTCCAGGCACCTGCAAACAGGAGTAGGGGACAGTCCCCTGCTTTACAGTGCTGCACGGCAGAAGAATTTTGCCTCACTGACTTTAAGGGGACATAGATTGCCTTTAAGTTCTGAGCAAACCTGTATGATGGCAGAAGTGCCCTTCTTGGTCTTCCCCTGAAGGAGGAAGGGCATTTCTTGAGCTCATTTATTAGGGGGGAAGTAGTTATTTCCCCCCTGCAACAAAACAAAAGCAATTAAAAGCCGCTTTTCAGGTCAAAGACATTCTCCAAATAATTGTTTTCTCAGTTCTCAGTGTAAATGACATTTGGAAGTAAAAAATCAAAACCTTTTCTTCTAGGACAAGGCAAAATGCAACGTTTTCCCTTCAACTTTCTTCTTCTGTTCCTGGCTTAAAGGGTGCAAGGCTCAAATCCAGGCTCTTGGGCTTGGAGATGGGGATGGGACTGAGGAGAGGCTGGATCCCAGCTGAACCATGGATACCAGACCTCCTGCACGTGGGAGCTGCTCACTGCTGGAAATACTGGCTCTTTGCAGACCTACCCAGCCATGCTGCATTGCTTCTGCCTTCCTCAGGCTTGAGCACAATGTCTGTCCTCAGTCAATCCTTCCCAGATGGGTTGGGATCTGTTGTCTCAGCAAGAGAACTCGACCCAACCATGTCATCCTTTGGGGTGGGAGTGCTGCATCTTGCAGCAAAATTGGATCAAATAGCTGCAGGCTGAGGTTCAGGAGCCCAGTTTCTGACAGACACCTGCACCTGGATGATATTTATTTGTAACTCATATAACTCATGCTGGTGCAGTAGTTATATGGGGAGATGTGAGATAAAGATGAATCTTGAAGCCCTCGAGCTGGATCTGATGGCAAAGTCCATTGTCCCAGATGTTGTATATGGTTATATATATATAACCACAGAGGTTGGAGATGTAACAGGGGATAGAAACATGATGAAAAATAATCTTAGGAAAGTTGATACCATCCAGCTCTGGGTATGTTTGCAGAAAATGGAAAAACATATGCTGAGAAAACCCCGAATTAAAGATTGATAAAGAAGAGGAAGAAAGCAAAGAAGTGAGTCCCAGGAATTTTGCTTGAATTTTAGTGGCAGATTTGTTCTCTTTCTATAAAAGCAGAAAATTGACCAGTGTACCTCTTGGAGTCAAGTGGCATCCATCTCAGCATCTGCCTGCGACTGGCCTGCAAGAAAACAGGCTTTCTGAACAGGGGATGCTAAAAGAGAAAGAAAAAAAAGGCTTCCTTAGCATCCCAGAGCTGCAGTTGAGCACATCTGTTAATGCAGTGAAACTCAGCCACCCAGGCACTTTCTGCTAGCAGGCTATCTCAATTACAACTTCATATTTTCGAGGCCGTATATCTTTGTATATATTCATGAAAAACAAAGGAGTAAACCTTGAATACAGAAGAAGCTTGGGGGAGGCATCATGAGTGTGGTGTCTTTTGGAGGCTGCTCCTCACAGCCCAGTGCTGGTCTGAACGTTGGCAGCCTGCAGTGGTTGTGTGCTCCCCCAGTGCCAGCCCCAAGCAAAGATCCCCTGGTGGGTGTCCATCTTGGGGGGTCCTAATTCTCCATGGGTTTTAGTTGCTCTTGCAGGGTACTGTGTCTGATGATTTTTTCTTTTCTTTCTCCCAAGATGGATTTCTGACCATTGAAGCTGGCCACAGTGAAGATGCCTCACTAATTATTTGTAGGTTTTGGTGCTTTGTTTTATACATACACATAAATATATATTATAAATATATATATGTAATAGAATCATAGAATGGCCTGGGTTGAAAAGGACCTCAAATTTCATCGAGTTTCAATCCCCCTGCTGTGGGCAGGCTTGCCAACCACTGGACTGTATATGTATATATATTTGTGTTAGTACACACGTTTGCTCTTCTATTTTGCAGGAATTTTATTAGCTTTAGTGGCAGGCACAGGTCTCAGGAA
>VXAB01006385.1:36057-49444 GCA_013399175.1 Odontophorus gujanensis
CAGGTCTCAGGACAAGACTTGGACCTTGGACTGGAGAGGCTTGAGCTTGTCTTAGTTGTGCTCTGCAAAACCCATAGAATCATAGCGTGGATTAGAAGGGACCTTAAAGCCCATCCAGTTCCAGTGCCCCTAGAAATCTGTCCTTTTTCTCTCCAGTCCCACTCCTTGTATCTGCTCTGGTTTTGTGTTACATGTGTCCCTGTTTCTCTTTTGGCCCCTTCTTGTGACCTTGGTTGACCCTCAGGGGTGCAATGTGTCTTCCCACCAACACACCTTGTGCAGTGCCTGTGGGAATGTTTGGAGGCAGAGGGAATCCCACCATGTGCAACCAGCCAAACCATCTCTGGGGGAGCTCTTCTGGTGGCTTGTTTCCTGGAATATGATCCCACCAAGCAGCTTGTACCAACATGGTTTTCCTCTTGGTGACTTCAGGCTCTCCAGTCTTGCTCCATGACGGCCATGGCTACATCATACCATAACCTGAACGAGCCCTGCAATGTGCTGTGCAGTGGGAGCATCTGTCAGAGGTGGTGTTGCTCAGGACATTACATTGGTGCCCCATGCAGGGGCCGCACTGTGCAAAACTTGGGATTTGCTGGGAAAATTCGCCTGTGAAGTGCCTGTGGCTTGTGGGTCGTTTTGGATGTCACATTTCTGCCCTATTCTTTCAGCAG
Source organism: Odontophorus gujanensis (assembly GCA_013399175.1). Classification (NCBI taxonomy): domain Eukaryota; kingdom Metazoa; phylum Chordata; class Aves; order Galliformes; family Odontophoridae; genus Odontophorus; species Odontophorus gujanensis. The sequence continues at coordinate 36,732 of VXAB01006385.1, forward strand.
GAGCGTGTTTTCCAATCAACTGTGAATATTTATGGGCAACTTTTCAAACAAGACTGGGGTCCTTCCAAAGCGGTCTCTCATGGCTGAGTAATAGAAGTTGGTAGGAAACGAGGGTTTTTTTCCCCCCCCCCCCGTTTTGTGGGTAATCTCATGATTTTGGATTCTTTTCCCCAAACCAAACCAAATTCAAAGCTCTCCGCAAGACAAAATCAAACTAAAAAATCATACTGGGCCAATCAAAATCCCATTCTGAAGCTGAGTTGTGTGCTCTGCAATTTGCTGGTGCCAGATCAGCCCCAGATACTTGCCCTGGGTGAACACTGACTTCTGCTGTGAGATGGGGCATCTGGCAAATGAGGAGCACTGGGCACCTGACTGTGGGTGTCTGCTGGGGCAGTGGTTGGACCAGGAGGACCCAGAGGTCCCCTCCCACCTCAGCCAATCTGGGATTCTGGGATTCTGTGCTGTGTGGGGAATCGTTTTAGCAGCACCAGGAGCTGAAAACCATCAGTGCTCCCTTCTGCTGCTTGATGCATATGTCATTTTAATGTCTCCTTATTTCTTGGAAGTAATACTTCTTCCTCCTCTGTCACTGGGGATCCAAGTACCCCTTGGGGTAAGGGTACACTATATATCAAATATTATTCTTCCAAATAGGGCATTTTTTCTTAAATAATTAAGCAGTTCGTGGCAGATCTATTGTGTCATGGACAGCCTGGTACTATGTGTGTATTTTTTCCTGCCAGGTTACAAGCTCTGCCTCAGAATCCTAGAGGTTGCTGTAGACTGGGAAACTTAATTCTTGCTCCCATACATCCTAAGAAACAGACAAAAAAAGTCTTCTTTTTTTTCTGTAGTGTTGTCCACATATTCTATGTCTTACACATGGAGGTATGTGTAGTAGATCCCAGGTTGGGGCTGTATTGGTGAAGTGAGACTGAGGTTGCTAAACCAGGAACGTTCTGCTGTACAGATGAGGTCTGGTTGACCACCAGCATCCCTTTCCCTGCTACTCCACTTGTGTCTGTGCATGAGAGGGAAAGTAGGTGGCTCAACAGCCACTTTGGCCAGTGCAGAATTGCTCATTGGGTGTGAAGAGAAGGATGACCAAAGCCTTGGGACAGCATAGCATGAATCCCAAGCATGTTTTCCCTGGGGCACCTGAGGAATGACCTCTTGATGAAGAGCCCTCTCAAGCAGCTTACTGCCCCACACAACTTCACATTGCACCAGCCTCATCTACATAATTAAGTGCATCTAGATTTAGTGACCACGCAATGGTTTGGAAAGTGAATTTAACTAAATCAAATTAAGCCACTTCAGTTCTGAGTAAGAATGTCCTCACAGGGTCTTAATGCAGTTTAATATACTGCGGACATGAACTCAGATTAGTTTTCCCCAGTGTCTCTGGGTAGATAGGAGCCCTTAAAACCAAAGGGGCCTGAATTTGTTTTGGGCTAATTTATTTTAGGGCATGAGTTACATAAATGAAATTACAGCTCCTTGGGATCATGGGTGGGAGCAGTGGATTGATGTGATCTGGACTGGATCGCTTTGAGTGCAGACCTCGAGCTCATTTGCAATAACTCTTGGGCACAGGTATTCCTGAAGTCAGATTGATTTTTAATCCCTACCCAGGACAGGGACCAAAAAAAAGGGGAAAGCTCTTCTGTCCATTCCTGTGGATGGAGATATCTGGAGATCTGTAGGCACTGCTGTGAAGGATGGAAACCATCAGCTTGAGCTCCGTGTTCATGGGGAGGGGTGGCAGACCCCAAAAAACAAAAAAAAAAATTTGGGAATATTGGGACATTTTGAGGATGTGAAGAGGGGGGATGAGGAAATGGTGGAGATGAGGAGTCACCTGCTTACAGGAGAATCATGGACCTCCTGTTGTGCCATCTAATAAGATGATGGTGGTAATGATGATGCTCAAAGAAGACAATATCTGTAGGGAGGATCCAGTGGGGCTGTCCTCTGGCCCCATCTGCAACCAGACCATAAAGCTTCAGCACTTCTCCCTGTGACTCAGAGGTGGAGCCCAGGATAAGATGGATGCTCAGGCTGCTCATGGCTAGCATGGCAGAACTGCCCCAAACAAAGCCCTAGCAAAGTTCTGGGGCAACACAAGGCAAGAACGAAAAGGATTTTAATTAGTGGGGATCAGTTGGGTCTCGATTTGACCTCAACTTCTCGCTGACTATTCAAGGATCCCAGAAGCAATTGGTTCTGATGGGCACTTCTGCATGGAGTCAGCTGGGCTTCATGGTCCTGGAAGAGTGTGGCTCAACCCCACTGCCCGGGCTGTCATTTATAATCAGCTGAAATGTGACTGGGGAGAAGTGTTAGCCATGAGATGGAGTGGACTGGATCCAGGAGTTATATTCAAGCTGCTGAGATTCTAAGTGTGATTTTCCCAACACGCTGTGCTTATACATGCACGTTAATTCAGCAAAATTCAGAAGGATGTGAAAGGAACAAACAAACAAAAAAAAACCAGAACACAAACCCCAACATTTTAAAGCTTGCTATTTCTGCTCGTGTTTTGCTTGGCTGCTCTTCCACCGTGGTGCATAGCAGGTTAATAGCACAGCTTGCTCTGCAGCCCTGCCAGCAGCTGGAGGTGGTGTGCCAGTGCAGCAGGGAGGAGGAGCAGCAGGTTGGGTGGCATCTGCTGGGGATGCCCTGATTGATGTGGGTGTGCTCCGTGCTTCAGGGAGAGCCCTGCACTGGGAAATTTTCTCGTGCTCATTCCGTGTGGGTGAATTGAGCTAACAGGCTCTGGAGCAGACCGTGTGCCTGTGGATAAATGCATCTGTATCAAAGCCATCTGTCTATAGATGAATACAAAAAGTGCGTGTACAGAGGGAGCAGGAGAGGTCGTTGTGTCTGTTGGTTGCATTCAGAGTGGGAGAGGTCGTTTGTAGCAAGCTTAAGGAACAAGATGAAATGTTTAGTTGAGGGAAAGACTTTCTTGGCCACAAAGAGCTGATGCAAAAATCAACTTCCACAGCTTTATGCAAACTGTTGAATCATGGCCTGGACCACTGATTGATCACCTGAGGTCAGCCATGGTGAAGGCAATTCTAGTGCCATCTGAGATTCTGTGGACATGGCTTGCAGATGGGATTTGGGCACTCTGGGAGATCTGTGACTATTCAATGTCAAGTGGAGGGGATCTCTTGGGATATTTCATGCAGCATAGGATACCTGATCTGAGGGGCTGGAGAGGGCACGTATAACAAACCCACTGAAATGAGAGCTTACTTGGTCCTTCATTTTTTTTTTGCTCCCATTGTGAGTGGTGTTGGGAAGCACGTTACAGTGGAAGACTGATTGCAATGTAAAACTTTTGGGCACTGAACCTTTCGCTTTTATTTGAAGACTGCCCTGTTCAGTATGGTTACCCCTACTTCTTTAGTCTTCCAGACTGGAAATCGCCACATCACATTTTGCACAATGAATCTGCACGTCCTCTTATTTCAAATCTCCCTGTCCTTTTTTGATCGAGAAATAATTGAAAGCTTATCATCCATCTGTTCATCCACGTACCCATCTACCCATCCCTGGGTTGTCCACTATTCCCATCCCACAGGACACAGGGTTACTGGAAGGTGAGAATGACCAGGTCTTTCCTTTTCTTCTCTCCGTGGTCATTCCACATATCACACTTCCATCCTGTTTCATACATACATAGAATCTTTTGAATTGGAATGGACCCTTAAAGGCCATCTGATCCAACTGCCCTGCAGTGAACAGGGACACACACAGCTCCATCAGATGTACAGAGCCCTGTCCAGCCTGACCTTGGGTGTCTGCAGGGACGAGGCACCCACCACCTTTCTGGGCAACCTGTGCCACTGCTTCACGACCCTTATTGTAAAATATTTATTCCTTATATCCAATCTGCCCTCTTGTAGTTTGGAACCATTTCCCTTTGTCCTATCGCAGCTGACCCTCCTAAGGATTCTGTCCTCTTAGCTGGGAGCATAGGAGGTCTTTCCAAAAACAAAGTCTGCAAGGGCTGAAGGACTTCTCAGATCTCAGTTGTTTTTTTTTCCCTGCCTCACAGTGAAGTCAAAACTATTGTGTCATGAAAGAGTTTTCTGAGAATGGACATATATTTCTCGCTCTGTGATAAATGTAAACATTTATTTGTGCATCTATTTCCTCATGCTAATTTTAGTTTTAATTAAGGATGAGAAAGAAATCTGGGAGACTATAAGAAAAGGAGTGACTCCATTCTCCTATTGCTCTTTCATAGCATTGGTGACCCATGGTCTGCTGCTGGTGGTTGGCTGGTGAGTGAAGAGGAGGTTACACGTTATCTCTGGTTCCATGGAAATCAAAGGTGAAAAGATCCAAGAAATTGAGGTTCTTCAGTGTTCCAAGTGTATGGAGGACTTCAGAATATAAAGATATCCCCATTTGGCTAGAAAACTCTGCCCTCCAAGTGTCCTGCTTTAACTAATGTTGACTAGATGATCTGTGAGGTCCATTCCAACCCAAGCTATTCTGCGAATCTATAATTCTGTATTCAAGGGTAAGTACAAGGTGGGCACAGCTTTTAGTACTCAGCAAAATCCTTGCTTAGAAATGTGTCCTGTGGAGTCCAGCAGCACAGAAGAAAATGCTGGAAACACATGTGCAAAGGAAACACCCTCTGCAGCTTAAGAAAGCAATTTTACTGCAGAAGACAAACCCCATTCTCTTGGCCCAGTGAGACAGTTACTTAAACAGTGCTTGTCATCTTGTCTCTTCTGAGCTGCTCTCCCTTTTCAACTATCTTGTTAAAGCAGAGAGCCAGGAAGTGCTTCAAGCTCTCTATAGTTCTTTATTTTTTTCTTATTATGATATTTGAAAGAAAAATACCCCGAGTGCTCTAATAAAACTCCTGCTGAATTTATTACGTGATTGTTAGAGAGCTGAAAATGTCCTGTAAAAGATGGATTTCAACAACAGGAGAGCCTACCACAGCTCTTCACAACCTGCATCTGCAGCAGATGAAGCTGTGTTAAATAGAACAATCACTTAAAGGCATTTGGGTACTGTAAATGGACAAGGTCTGCTCCGAAAGCAATGCCTCCTGTTTTTATGATGTTGGCCCATGATGCCAGAGGTGGATGTTGCTGGTATGGCAGTAGAAGTTAAACCTTCACACCAATGAACCATGCTTTGGACAGCCATGCACGGCTATCATACCATGAAATTAATTGGTTCTTGATCAGCTCATCTGTGTGAATCAGCAGATTGAGGTCAGCTCCCTGTGTGTGGAGCTGAATAATGGCTTCAGTGCATTGGAAATGATCACAGAATATCTTGAGCTGGATGGGACCCTTAGGGATCATCGAGTCCAACTCCTGTCTCCATACAGATGATGGTACAATGTTGGAATACTGCAAGGTTTGCACCAGGTGGGTCCCATGAATGCTCACACAGGAACAAGGGGAACACCATATGCAAAGTTGTTAGGACTTATAGAATCAAAATGAGGGAGAAGGTGACAGTTTCTTGGATTGCATTATTGCTGACGGTGAGACGTGGTGTCATACTACAAGCCAGAGTCCAAACATCAGTCCACAATGTGTCAAGCTGTGAATTCCCCATTGAACGAGTTCAAGACACAGCCCTCCATAGGTAAAGTGATGTGCACTGCCCTTTGGGATAGGAAAGGGGTGATCCTTATGGATTTCCTGGTACCCATAGAAACCATTCTGACCACTACATCGAGGTGCAGACTAAACTGAAGGCTCAAACTTCCAGCCAGGCCAGAGGAGAAGACAACAATTCTCTCACAATGTGATAACGCCAGGCCCTAGTCTGAAGACTGTGGAGCACGTGGCAAGTCTTGACTGGACTGTCCTGCCATACCCATATAATGTCACCTTCTGATCTCCATCTGTTGAGGTCAATGAAAGATGGACTGTGTGGGGACGATGCTGACGTAGCAGGTGTGAAACAGTGCATTACCTCCTCTGGTGCAGACATTTAGGGGTGCAGCACGCAGGCTCTTGTACATCACAGGTAAAAACGCATAGCTACTGGTGGTCACTACACTGGAAAAGTGGTGTTTTGTAGCTGAGAAATTGCTGGATCAACTAGTGTTACTGTATTTTCCGTGGAAATAAACAGGAGGCTTTACTCTTGGAGCAACCTACCCAACCAACAGGATCGGACCCTTGCCACTGTTAACAACCTTTACCTCTGGGGTATCTGAGAAACTGAGAAGCGAAGATCAGATGAGATCACTCCACCTCAGTTCCACCAGCAAAGGTTTGACACTATTTCTTGAGAGACCGTTTCAGCTGCAGCTGCCTGGCTGCGGGACTCTGACCTATTGTTTGCTAAAATAATGACGGAAAAAAAGAAGAAAGAAAGGCTTACTGTTCATCTGTATTTAATGGAGCATTATGGTTTGTAAGCTGAGGGCAGTTCGTGTCCTGGGAGTGCCTGGCAGAAGTAATCACGGCTTGATGTTTTGTAAAATGGTTGCTGGAGGCATTGGTGCTACTGAGACTTTGTCCTTCAGAAAACTGTAGAACAGCTAATGTGCAGAGTTTCTTAAGGACCTGTCCCTCTCTCTGCATGAAGCATATCTCTTTGGAGTGCCAAGCGTTTTGTATGGAGATGTAAGGAGAGGAGCCTTCCCATGCTTGTCAACACTCACGTTGCAGAAAAGCTTTTCAGCTGGTCTCCATTGGAGCTGGGCATAAATCACACCGAATAAAGAGATGTTCCAGAGAGCTGATGTTGTGCTCCAGCCCCACAGGCAGCTCAACAGCATGCAGCCACTTGCTGACTGTCCCCAGGTGGGACAGGGAGAGGACCAGAGGGGGACTAGTACAGGATATTATGGGTTGGGTTTAAGGCAGTTGAATTGGTGAAGCAAAAGCCACACGTGCAAGCAGAGCATAGCAGGGGATGCATTGAGTACTGCCCATCAGCAGGAAGATGCTCAGCCACCTCCAGAGAAGCCGGGCTCATTGCACGTCACAGTTTCTCAGGAAGAAAAATGCCAGCATTCCCAATGTCCCAATGAATGCTATGAAGGTCACACTGGAAAACAGCTTCATAGTGACAGCCCATGAAAACGCTGCTCGCCTTTATGCGTGTGCTGGTGATGTCTTGCTGATGTCAGTAGGAGTTTGGCTGATGGAGGACCTACAAGTTTGGCAGGAGGTGGTGTTTGAACATTCATACACTCCGCTGATCAAATGTAGATGACTTTATTGTCCCCACTGAGAGTAGAAGTCTGTTTTCATTCCATGGAAATAATAAAACCAGAAGGAATATTAACCTTCTTGCAGCTTCTATAATTGCTATTGGCGTTGTAGAGACACAGACCATGGCCAGGCATCTTGCTGCAAAGTGATAAAGGGGCCAAAGCCAGAGCCTTTTCAAATTCATGGAAATAAACTTCCACTGCCTTTAATGAGTTTGAATTAAACTCTGAAACGTTGTCCATCTGGATCCCATTTCCAATGCTGGAGTGGAAGGTAAATTAACCTCTTAGCAAGCTTACTTTAAATACAGATTTAGCAGTGTGAAAGCAGTAAAGTGAAAACTTTCTCTCTTTTTTTTTTTTTTTAATAAATATCACAACTTTCTTATGTGATCAGGCAACCAAAACTGGGAGAAAGGGTCGTTGGAGCCTCCATAAACTCCAGTTATGGAAACCTGGGCCTGTTGGACTTGGAGGTATTTAGTTTATGACTGGGTGCAATCTCTGAGCATGATGAATCCCACAGCTCTATTTAAAAGCATTTTCAAGGACATTAACAAATGAGCTACTGTATGATTTAGGGGATCTCACCCTGACCTCCACTTGGTGTGAAAGCAGACGGCCATCCCTTGCTACCAGTTTTGGTCTCAGGGTTATTTTGACATTGGGAATCCAGTTTCTGGGATGTTGCTTGCAATCAGCCTGTATAAACTTCAATGAAAACTGAGATTCTAAGGGACATGATAGGATGTACATACTAGGTTTTCCTGGAGGACAGAAGTCTGTCAAACTTCACAAAGAAGGACTGCTTTCCAGAGGAGGAGACCTCCAGAACTCCAGAAACGGAGGACACTGAGGAAAGCTGACTTGCTTCCAATTTATGTCAGATTACAAAGTGAAAGCAAACGAAGACAGCACAAGAAAAGAGTGAAGAGCCTTTTTACTTTTGCCACCACAGTTTAAAAGAAGAAGTTCGTGCTTTTGCAGTGCTGAAGTGTGAATATTGAAATAAGAAAGACCTCATTCAGCAGAACCACCAGTGGGAATGGGCATGGGGCTGGACACGGACCCCAGAGGAGGGGTGTGTAACCCATAACCCTCACTGCTACCTGAGCCAGAGTGCCGTGAAATGTTTTGGCTCTGCTGCTGGCAAGAGATCTTACAGTCTATCTCTGCACTTGACAAGGTGAGCTTTAGCCTAGAGACTAATCTAATTCTAAAGATGATATTCATTGTTTGCCTGGGGCCTGTGGTTGGTTTTAATTCTGTTGGTTTTTGCTCATCGTTTCTTTCAGACAAACCTTTCTGTCCTGGGTTGTCACATCGCTCAACACAGCCCTCTGCAGAAGAGGGATTCTTCTTCCACCCTGGTGCAACCTATGGCAGTGCAAGAATGAAGACGTGTCCTCTCTCCCCATGCACACAGAGCCCAGGAGCCCTGGCTTCTAAGTGTCTGCATCAAGATTCACCCCTTCCTGTTACAACTCCTTTAAAGAAGCTCTCGATAATAAATAAAACAAATCCCAAGCCCCCCATGCAGGCGTGCACATATGCACACATGCTCTCTGTTGCCAGCCAAAAGAGCTGGCTTCACTAATGTCATAACTGCTAATTTATGCAAAGTGCCTTGCTTTGCCATCGAAGGCTTTTCATTTCTGACTATAGTCCAAGCAAAATCCCATTAGGTCCTAAAAATTAATTTAAGGCACATTTCCCCAGTTGTTTACAATTACCCTCCACACTAATTCAAGCAGCATGCCGATCCCCTCCTGCTGGCTTTAGTTTATTTATTTCAGCCTAATTTCCATCTCCCTGCAGTTATTTTGTGTACACTGGAGAAGCAGAAGATTCCAGAGCTAGCTGCACTGCAATGCACAAGAAACTTTGTGCTCAGCTTCTGCGAAGCAGTGTGGGATGTGTGTCCTGGGATGTGCTCAGCTCTCTGTTGTAGTACCTTGAGAAGGTGGCAGTTGAAGCAGTCGTGGAGCAGGTGGGGAGGAGAGGACTTTCATCCTTGCTATGTTTTGGGTGTGGTGTGGGATGAAAGGCTGCTTAGCAGGTAAGGTTTTGGGTTGGATGGCAGTGAGTGACACTGGTCACTAGGGTAGAGATTTACTAATGGGCTGAGATGTCTGAACTGGGAACCTGGGTAGAATACACCTGATCTTTGTTGAATAATAGAATTATTTAAGTTGGAAAAGACCCTTAAGATCATCAAGTCCAAACGTCAACACAACCAATCCCACCATCTTCCAAAGTTCAGTGTCTACACATGCCTTAAGTACCTCCAGGGATGGTGACTCCTCCCTGAGCAGCCTGTGCCAACGCATTACCACCCTTTCCATGAAGAAATTCTTCCTGATATCCAATTTGATATGCAATGCAGCTTTGCAAGAAAATTCCACGGGTAACCTGAAGCACTGCCTGGGTCCTGGCATAGCCTGGTTTCTCATTAGTGACTTCTAATGAGAAATGAGAAATCTTTCATTCTGCACAGCTTGTAATCCCAATTAAGAGCACTTTTGTGCAAAACCACAGCAGAACCTTCAGTCCAGAGGCTGTTTGCTGGGAGATACTGGGCATGAGGATTCAAATACAATCTCATCTTGAAGCTCTCCTTTCCTTGAGTCATACAATCATAGAGTCACTAAGGCTGGAAAGACCCTAAGGTCATCTAGTCCCATGGTTGTGACTGCCATAGACCACGTTGCTCAACTTGTGGAGTTAATCACCAGTTTGAACTACTGGGAGAGCTGGAAATGTTCTTGCTCTTGGTTCTCTGCCTCATTCCCAATGTAAGATGATCTATGTCACTCAGGTGAAGCTACTCCAATAGGAGATGCTGTTACTCTGCCCTGCCTTGCTCCTGGTGACACTTGGTTGTGAGTGCACATCTGACTCTGCAGAAGACCAAGGTCGTCATCAGGGCTTTCCACTCCTCTTGGGAGGTCTGCTGCCAACTTTGGAACGTTTCTATGCCCCCGTAATACTGAAGCTTTTTTTCTAACATTGATTTAAGGACGGGATAAGTATTCAGGTCTTCCTGAGTGTTGCAGTTGCTCAGCTGCAGAGTCATCCTCTATGGGTGTCCTGTAGGATCCTATAGTCATCCTCTGCTGCCCCAGCCCAATCAATTCCAAATGCTTCTCTGCACAATGGAACACAAAGTTTTCTATGAACAGCTTCAATGGGAGAGAAGGAGACTTTTACCCCAGAGAGCCCTAAAAGCTGATCTACAGCACGTAGGAGGTCTTGGTCAATAACAGAGCCCTGATGTCCATGGAGCTGACAGCTAGCAGAAATGAGGCTGAATGGCACGGCTCCTTGTCTAGTATTTGACTCCCATCTGCTGCAAGGTTTTGAGAAGTGGTGACTTCTCTGTAGTTGACCTTTTCATGCAAAATAACATACCCTGGAATAGAGACTACTCAGGCCTTGCTCACTCTTCAGCAAAACTAATTTCTCTAATATTCTGGATGCTCCCAGTCAAGCTGTAGGTGTTCCTGTTCACTGCACGGGAGTTGGACTAGATAACCTTCAAAGGTCCCTTCCAACTGAAGTGGTTCTATGATTTTGTATTTATTTAGCTCTCTTTACAAAGAGCCGTTGTATTTTCACCACTTGGGTCTTCTTCTTGCCATTGCCACCCCAGTGAACAAGTGGCTAATACATCTTTTCTTCCTAGACACCAAATCCTTCCCCTTGCCTCAGCCTTCTCCATCATCCCCTCCTTTTCTCTTTCCTTCTGCTTCATGCCCACCTGTACCCAGGGTGTCATGGCCTTCCTGCTCAAAGGCACAAAGAATCACAGAATCATAAAGGTTGGAAAAGACCACTGAGATCAAAAAGTCCAACCCCAACCCACCCTCACCATGCCCAGTGACCACATCCCTCAGTGCCATATTTCCATGGTTCTGCAACAGCTCCAGGGATGGTAACTCTACCCCCTCCTTGGGCAGCCTGCACTACTCACTGCATGACCACTCTTTCTGAGAGCCATTTTCCCTAATATCCAACCAGAATCTCCCCTGGCCATCTTGAAGCCATCATCTCTTGTCCTATTATGTTTAGTGGTAGAGATCCTGGAGAAGTTCCCCAAGCCTCAGATCTCGTTAATCATAGAATCACTGAATATCTTGAGTTGGAAAAGATCCACAAGGATCTTCGAGTCCAACCCCTGCTTCTACACAGGACCAACCAGAATCCAAACCCGATGTCTGAGAGTGCTGTCCAAGTTCCTTGGGAGCTCTGTAGTCCTCTGATGTCTGGGACTCTTGCAGTGGATGAGTTATTTGAGATGGGGTGGAGAACAGGGGCAGGCATGTGTGAGTCTCCTGTGAGGTCTGTGCCACATCTGCCAGCTGGTCCTGCAGGAGTGTTTTCAGCTCCTCATGGTCAAAGTCAGTACAAATTTAATCTGGAGAGGGGATGTGGGGAATGGTTCTGATACCCACATGTAAGCACCTGGTGCCATTGGAGATGTTTGAGACATCCAGGCCGTGTAGTGACACAGGGCCCAGGCCCTATGGAGACCCATTCCCCTCAGGACAGCACTTGGGAGCTGGGTGGGACAGAGTTGGAGAACAATTTGGGTTGGAAAGGACCTCTTTAGTCATACAATCCAACCCCAGCTTTCCTCGGACATCTCAAACTGTGCCCTAGGCTGAGCTTCTGATGTCGCTCCCCAGGAGATGCCACCAAAGCCTTTTCAATGGGACAATTTTTCTTGCTCCCACTCCCTTCAGACTGCGTGCAGCAGGGAAGGGTGAGGAAGCGTGGTTCCCACTGGCATCTGCTGAGAATCCACAGGGGTGGTTGGTGCTAACACAGGGAGCTTCCATTGAATGGGCTCTTCCAGGCCTGTCCTTGCCTTCCAGCAACAAGGAGCCCTGCAGAGTTCCCAGCCAGGAGCCAGCCCTTCACTGGCTTTAAAGGTTTGTTTTTCAGCAGCAAGGCTTGAACTAATTTGTCTGTGAGTCCCTCCAGAGACAACGTCTCACCCACTGAGATAAGTGGTTGTAATTTAAACAACGACAAGTTCTCCTGGTTGTTGTTTTTTTTTTTTTTCATGACTTTTTTTTCCTTTTTTTCCAAAATCCTGCTTTTCTCAGGAGAAGGTAGCGTGCTCCTCAAAGAGGTTTTAATTAATCTGAAGCGTATCTAATCTCTTTCTCCTGTTTTAATTGAGTTTCCAGTGGTGGAAATATTTGGAAAAATAGGGCTTGGCTCCATCTTGCACATCTTCTGATATAAGGTTACATATTAGTATGGAGAGCATGCTCCTGAAAGGGGGCCAGGAGGTTTCAGGACCCTGTACTGTGCAGTGGGGTGGTGGGATGAGATGTGGGGTGCGGTGTGGGATGTGTGATGTGTGGTGTGATGTGCAAGGTGGTGAGTGTTGGGATGGCATGGGATGGGAGGGATTAGAATAGAAAATGAGAAGAGAAGAGGAGAGAAGAGGAGAGAAGAAGAGAGGAGAGGAGAGGAGAGG
>VXAB01006385.1:52345-68303 GCA_013399175.1 Odontophorus gujanensis
TTCCTCTCCTTTCCTCTCCTCTCCTCTCCTCTTTTTCTTCTTTCTCTCTTTCCCTTTCTCTACTTGTTCATGAATGATATTTCACGTGTTTCCTTACTCCTTGAAGGGGACCTGTTGTGCCACTGACCCATGGGAGGAGGTTGGAAGCTCTCTTTTCACCTCAGATTCCTGAATAAAGCAAGCACCAAGAAAGCATTGTGTTCTCAAAAAATCCACAGTGTAAAAAGCAGGTACGACTCATTTAGCTCCAGGGTTACACCCTCTCTCAGATGGGTCTTCAGTGGCAGGATACACCCACGAGGATGCTCCAATTCATACTGCACTCTCACATAGCTCAGTTCATCCCCCCTTGGGTCCAATCTGCAGGTAACAACACCTCCTTCAGTTCCCTGGCCACTTTCTCTCCAGGATGCAGCTTGTATTTCCTGGCTGGCTCATGCTTCAGCACATCTGAATCACCCTTCTTCACGAAAGCTGGCAGTGTGAAAAAGCTGTCTATCAACCCTGTGTTTTAATTAGATTGCTGCCAAGCTATCAGAGAAATGGATCAGAAACAGCAGCTCTAGAAATCACAGCCAGCATTTATCCATACCCAAGAGGAGGGAGCCCTGAACTGCCTCATTAGTGTCTGTGGCTACAGAAAAACTGCTTTCCAGGTAGCTTGCTGACCTCAGTGTCTGTTTCTCCATCAGTTTGTGATCTATGTTGCCTCTCAAGGCCTAATGCTTTGACATCCAGATGTCTCTTCCAAGTCAAGGTGTTGTCCAATCTTCTTTTGGAGAGGATGAGCTCACAGAAGTCTGCACTTCCTTATCTCTGAAGATCTATTGTCACACGAGATAGTGGAAGAGTGGTGAATCTAATGGTGGCCTCCAGGGCTTTCCTCCTGCCATGGCCTGTGTTGGCAGCTGCACTGTCCTTCACTCCTTCCTGTGGCTTGTGTGAAATCAGTGTCTTGACCTCAGTCAACTATACATGCACTCACTACCACATCAAGAATTTTAGTGCACTCATTGCAGTGTGGTTCAGCCACTCTCCATAGATCTGGATATCACATCACTCAGGAACTGTCCAAAGGACCACATGGCTACTGTGGAGAACAGCTGGGGCAGCCTCATGCAGTGGAGTGGTTCTGCATCTAGGGTCCCCTTGGGGATCCCCAGTATCAGGCTGCTCTTTGAGTTGGGCACTCTAGGAGCAAAGAGTGATAGGCTGAAGGACATCAGAGATGGGATGAAGGTGGATACATGCTACTTCCCCGTGACCACCACCCTATTCTGAAGTACAGCAGATAATTCCCACCTGTACTCATCCTCTCCTCCATGCTCTCCAACAAAAAGGCCATGAGTCTGAGTTATGGCTTGCATGGAGCTGGCTGGGAAAGGACTGAGAATGGGGGCAGGAGGAGATCTCAGCTGGCTGGCAGGGGGAAGTGACCCAACAAGCAAATGAGGAGAGGGACAAGTTCATGCTTTTATCTATCACCATCCATCTTAACCAGCTGGTGTCCCTGGTGGGACTGTAATGTCACGGAGACATATCCCTTTGGTTCATAACTCCATAAGTTCTGGATTGCATGGGATTGTCCAACATGCCAGTACAGAGGGGACGTGCCATGCTCACATCATGTCTTCTCTCATCAGGCTCCGAAGTTTTGTCCTTTTAAGCTGAATTCACATGGCCTTCCCCAAACCACTTGGGAAATCCAGAACATGACCCTGGGGAATTTCTATGACTTTCCCAGAGAATTCTGAAAATCAGTGCTCACTTACACTGACAATTGTTACAGAATCCATCATTTCTGTGTGCAAAGATGTGCTGTTTCTGGGTAATTTATCCATCTCAGCTGTGCAGATGCTGACAGAGAAACAACACAAACCTGGAACAGGTTCCCCACATTCTATACCACATCTGCATCATTGTCCTGCAGTGGCTCCTATCATAATCTGCCTGGTTATGAGCCCACACTGTCCCATGTGAGGTGATCTACCTCCAATTCAACAGTGAGCACATTTGTAATTTCTCATTAGCAGACTCAGATAGAAGATTTATTAAGAACTGGTACTTCCATGAGGGGCAAAGGGCTGCAGTTTTCTGTTCCTTACTTGCAACTGTCATCAAATCACAATTTTTCACACTGGTTGATTGCTATTGGGGATCAGCCCAACAGATGCAGTGGGTGCTACTCCTGCAGCCTGACCTGTGGCCATGGGATGCAGCAGGGCTCTCTGCAGCACAGCGTGGGGCTGGGCTGCCCCTGGCCATCTGTAAGGCATCATAACAGGATTTAAGGGAAACTATCAAATACCTGTGCATCCTGAGACAAAATTAGGAGCTGGTCCAGCACGGGGGACTCTGATCATTGTGTCTTTTTCTCCATCCATACTCCAAACCCAGATGCTCTGGGGATTTCGGGTACAGGAGGAATGCTGCTTGCTGGCAGCTGAGCTGAATATTTTGTGAGTGAATGAATGTGGCCAACAATCTGTAGAGGGCTGTCTCCACACACCAACCGAGTGCCTGGCTATACTGAGCAACCCTGGACTTCATCCCAGGAATTCATCAGGGTAAAATAAAGAAGGCTGGGGCCGCGATCAGCAGCTGGGGTTTTACGATTGCAGGATAATAAAATTTGAGGCATTAATATGCAAGTGAAACATTAGTGCTAAATATTGGAATACACTTTTAAAGTGTCCAGGATAGACATGTAGAGGCTCAGATCTTATGGTGAGCTGCCTGGGAGAAAGCAGTGTCCGTTCCCGTGGCTCATGCTGGTCCAGGGATGGAATGGGAAGAGATAATTGAGGTGTTTCAGGTTGTCTTTGGGAAGGAAAATCTATGACTATAGGAAAGTGAAGTTTATCATGACAATCACTTTGTCAAGGAGGAGAACAGTGAGGAAGACTGCTTAACACGAGCCCATGCGATGCTGTTAAGTGCCTATGTCTTCATCGCATCCACCCCTGAAATGAAACATCAACCATTGCTCCTCGTGTAAATGGGGTGGGCTGAGATGGAGAGAAATAGCTTCCTCTTCTCTGTCGAAAGAGTTTTTCTCCTCTTGGAGTGGCAAATCCCAGTGCAAGGTACCTGTTGTTGGCTCATGCCCATGCAAAGTGTGAAAAGGGAATGAATGGCATAAGTGAGGAAAAGTAGATCATACTTATGTATGTATATCTCACCAAAATTTTGAGTCTATAAATATTAGCATAACTATTGGAACTAGAAATATTAATATATTCAGTATGTTGTTGCTGTATGGCATTTTTTTCTTTGCATTTTAGCATCAGGAAAAAAAAGAGAAGATAAAGGGTATTTAAGACGAGAGGTGATGGCCTTAAGTTGTGCCAGGGGAGGTTCAGGTTGAATATTAGGAAAAATTTCTCCAAAAGAATGGTGAGGCATTGGCACAGGCTGCACAGGGGGGTGGTGGAGTCACTGTCCCTGGAGGTGTTCCAGAACCATGGAGATGTGGCACTGAGGGACGTGGTCAGTGGGCATGGTGGGGGTGGGTTGGGGTTGGTGACCATCTTTTCCAACCTTAATGATTCTCTTTTATGCAGGAGCTGTCTTCTGGCCTGGGAAGGGATCTGTCCCTCAAGGAGCTGCAGATTTGTAGATTTCATCAAACAAACGATCAAGGTGTGAATAAGTTGGAAAAACAGATTTTGAGACAGAACAGCCATGACTTCCAGATCTTTCTGAGGCTCACACAACTGGGGCAGTAGGATGCGCACATTTGTCTTCTTGGTTGGAGAGGAAACCAAGCTGGGTCTTGGGAAGCCCCAGTGGAGATGGTTGGGTTTGGGTACTCCTGCAGGAAATAAAATCCTGTACTTGAAGCTTTTCATACTGCCCCACCAAAGAGCTCAGTTTCCCTCTGACTCCATCTCCTCCATTGAGGGGATCTTGTGCAATGACTGGAGTCAGATATATGGAAATGGAAACATATAATGGAAATATATCAAGATCCCAAAAAGTTCAACTTACAAAAACAGGCTGAGCTACACTTCCTGAAATCAAACCAACCCTAGTTCCCAACATCTATCACAGCTATAAAAAGGGGATTGAACAGTGAGAGGCATCTCACAACTTTATCCCAGTCATCTGTAATCTGAACTGAACTCTCAGCCATGAAAAAGCTCTTTCTGCTGCAGCTCAGTCAGAAAGTATAGCCACTGCCATGAAGCTTGCATGCTTAATCGGGTTTCTCATGCACATTAAGGAGGGAATAGTTCCCACACAGAGTGCTTCACTTCTCCAAACCACTTGACATAGGATACTGGGTGCCCTGCATGTTGTGGGGGGATGTTGGGGGTGAATCTGCATCTATAGTTAACATGGGGATCCCCTGGGATGGCACAATTCCTTCATCATCTCACCTCATTTCTTTAATAACAAACATCCATAACCCTTGTTAAGATTATCTTTTAAGACAGTTCTGGCTCTCTGATCACAGAATCATTTAGTTGGAAGTGGGAGTTGTTTCAGCTGTAGGGGGGAATGAGATGGATCAGAACAAAGCTAGAGGAAGGGAAAGAGGGAATGGGAGGGGGAGGAAGGCAGCAGGAGCTCCCATTCCTGTTGCTGGAATGTGGTGGAAGTTTAGCTGAATTTACAGCGTGCAGTAGTTACTGAGTTTTCCATCTTCACCACAGAATTAGCATCAGAGAACATTAAATGCTGCACATTTCAGTGTGATGGAGGGCTGCACAAAATGCTGAAATATGAATCCCTGCTACCAAGAAGCCTCAGGGTGTGCTGGGCCGTGCTGTGCAGAGGAGCTTGCAGGTTCATTGCAGCCTCATTTGTTTCTGTCACTCACACCTGGCTCAGTTCTTCTGTTTGTATAGCTGCCTCCTCTGCCTGGTCCCCACCAGATATTGACCCATTTCCCTGCTGATGGGCTTTGCTCTTTTTTCCTCCCTCCCTCCAGCCCCAAGGGTCTGTGTATCTCAAAATGCACTGGGAAAGATTTAGATGGAATATTAGGAAGAATTTCATCGTGGAGAAGGTGTTGAAACGGGCTGCCCAGGGAAGTGGTGGAGGAGTCCCCATCCCTGATGTTTTTTACCAGGTATGTGGGCACAACTCTAAGGTACATGCTGTAATAATGGAACTCGGTAGGATAAACTGATGGTGGGAATTGATGATCTTGAAGATCTCCTCTTAGAATCATGCTAAGGTTGGAAAAAAAACTCCAAATTCACCAACCCCAACCTATCCCCACCGTGCTCACTCACTGTGTCCCCAAGTGCCACATCTTCACAGTTCTTGAACACCTCCAGAGACAGTGACTGCACCACGTACTTCCCTGTTCAGCCTGTTCTACATCTATAGCTGTTGAACCTTCGCTCTGTTCCCCCTCTCAACTCTGACTGTCCTCTTCCAGGACAGCTCAGACTCACCATGTCCTGGCTATGGTCTGTGGTACGAAGCCCATCACTATAAGGATACTCGGGAAAACTGTCGTAAATCCATGCTAGGCATGTATGTAAAGTGATGAATGATTTGAACTACATCAAATCACAGCCCAGATGGTCTCATTTAGAGTCAACCCCTCCTTCATTTGGTTTAGCTCAATTTTACATTAGAAGTTAATTAGACTGAAGTTGTTCTTGATTCTCAACAAATGTCATTTCAAAGACTGCACGTCCCAAAGCCAGTCTGCTTTAGGAACTCAATTCCTTGGCTGCCTCTGGGTAATGAACCCCACGTCCAACCTCTTCCCTACCAAACTGCACAGTTACTCCTATCTTGTCTCCTTGGGGCTGTTGCAATGGTTCAGAAGACCCAGGAGTAAAGTCAAGTCTCTGTCCTAAACACTTCCTCCCCATGTTTTCCAAATGAATACAACTGCCAGAGACTGGGTTCGACTTCAGAGGCTTTCCAAACTGCCCCAGATTTCCAGAGGACTGACACGACCCTGCTGATGTACACGGAGACCAGCTGATTTCTGCTCCCCACTCATTAGAACAAACTCTGAACAGGGTTTATGACTGCCACAGTCTTTATAAGAGGAAAGTGCATGAAGGACCTTCAGAAGGGCACAATCTCATGGTGCTTTCACTGTGCCAGGAGCAACAGAGAATCAATGAACACTAACGATACAACTTGTCATGATCCCAGGGGTACTAAAAGTCAAAGTATCTCAGATTTTTGCTGATGCAGCCAGAAAATGATACATGACATCCATAAAACAGAAGGGAAAGAGACCTCACATGAGCTCCATTCAGAATTCCTCAGCTCGGTGATGTTTGGGTACTTTGCAGGTGTATTTTTGGCACCACCATACCACTGGGAGATCTGGGACTGAGGGCAGACCATCAGGGTTTGGATTTCAGTTGGAGCTCATTGTAACCAGACACATTCATGAGAATAATCATTTATTACTTAAAAAGTATTATTATTTTTACTTTAAATTGCCAAGATTAAATCTTTCAGCAAAGATAACAACACTCAGCCCAGATAAGAATGCTCAATCTCTGCCCCCTCTGCATCATTTACACCCATTGACTGGGAGATGCTATGAAAACCATGGTCTGTTCCACTATCTGCTTTCAGTGTGGATTTTTCAGTGCAAAACACGAGTAGGCCAACTGTAAAACCAGGAGACTCACCAGTGCCTTTGGTTTCCTTTGGAAGCTCAAGAGAAGTGCATCCAGTTGAGTATCTCATGGTGAGCCAACCCTTCTCCTTTATTGCCAGAGGTGTCACAAGTGGGGGTTTGGCTCATCTTGTCATAGGAGTGTAAAATATAGCAGGTGAATGTGACAGAGAGATGCAGAGCCCTTGATACTGTATATTGCTGTCTTATTTCCCTAAGACAATAAGGCAACCAACCCCCAGAATGTCTGATTTCAGATCACTTCAAACCCACATTTGTTCTGTTGCATTGTTAGGTAACTCTTCATAACTCACTTAACAGACTATAAATACTATTTCAAAAGCCGAAAGCAGAAAACTTGGTTTCAAAATTTTGTAAGCAAATATTCCGTCCTCAGCTTCATCATTTAGAAACAAGATATTTTGACGTTTTCATAGTTTCTCATACTGTTTTCAATGAACAAATTAAAGCCAGTCCATCAGAGTTGTCCCATTTTGGATGAATTTGGGTCTCTCTGGAAAATATCACCAAAGCCTCTTTGAAAAGGGACTGGGAGGGCTGCAGAAGTTACTGCAGCACAGGCTGGTCTTGCTGTCAATGGATCCACAGCTCCTACAGCCCCATCAAGGGAATTTTCCAACCATGCTTCCCATTGTAGCCCAGCGAAAGAAACCAGATGACTCTATGCAGAAACCACGGTTCAAACATCAATTCTCCAGGACTGATTTAGAAGAAAAAAATCCCATATCCACCAAGGGAAGTGGTGGAGTCACCGTCCCTGGAGGGGATCAAGAACTGTGGAGATGTGGCACTGAGTGACACGGTCAGTGGGCATGGTGGTGGTGGGTTGGGTTTGGATGTGATGGTTTTAGAGGTCTTTTTCGGCCTTAACGATTCTATGATTCTAAGTCTGGCTGGGTTACTCTAGATCTTCTCTACCTATGTTCTACATCAAGCTTGGCTCTGAGGTCTGCAGGAAGTGTGGGAGAGCAACAACTGCTTTCCTGAGCTCCTGAGTCCTGTTGTTCTTTTGCATCTTCTCTGCAAGGACTTGCACAAATCGGGGGCTGAGATTTTCCCTGGGATAGATGAAAGCCAGCTGAATCCAAGAGAGGGCAGTAAGCAACCTCTCCCTGCCCAAACCTATCCATCAGGGGAGAGAAGCCTCCTGGTATTCATCCAGCAGGCTCTGTGCTCCTTGCTGTTGGGTATCTTCTCTTAGAGGAGGGTTTCTGAATGGTCCCATGTTATCTTCTTCTGTACTGCTTCTTCCTACTGTTTGGGGTCTGTTGGTATCTGGGCAGTAAGGAGGAGATGTCTCTGACTCATAGCTTATACCATAAGCAGGATTTTCTTACAGGTCCTCAGCCATATCTCACTGTGAGAAGCTTCTGAAAACTCCTTACCTACCACAGTGCAAGAGAGTGGAATCTGAGCAGGAGGGATGGGGAGGACAGATGGGATCTGGATGTGTGCTGGGGATGGATTGACAAGAGGGGGAGATGGAATCTGGTTGGGTGGATATGGGGTCAGCTCTTCCCTTGGATGCTGAAAGGTGTTGTGGAAGGCTCTGGGTGGCTGAATACCCTTGGGAGGTTTGTTTAATTCCCATGGTTGATTTTGGGCCACTGAATCTGAGAGGTTCATCCAGTCCCATGAGACTAATCAATCAGGACCTGCATGCTTCCAAAATTTGAAGCTTAATACACTTAAGTATTGTATCTCTTCCAGCATGCTCACCATTAATAGGTCTAGGAGTGAAAGAAGACAAAATGTGTCTTTTCTGAAGGGAATAAAGGGCAGGTACATCCAGCTAAGCAGGTCATCCTGGGCTCTGTTAATGTTCCTCATACAAAAATAAGCAATTTTGAGATGGTTCAGCCAACTCTGTCCCAACCCACCAACCCACCAGCACTTAGTGCCTGTGAGCTGCATCACACCAACATATTCCATGAATCCATCCTTTCACCTGAATCACCTGATTCTATAATTCTTTCATGATTCTACACTCGAAAGGGAAAGCTTTAGGTTTACTAGTGCTGTAACCTTTAGGAGGCTACTCTCTGCAATCTTGCACCTCCCAAGTATTTTTCTTACACGTTTCTTTCAGCCAGAGAGTGGGAAAAATACTGGGTTAGTCCATCTTTTCACTCATCGGATTCAACAAGTATTTGTGGAAATCCTTGCTGACTTTTTGAGCACCAAGCAATGTGTAACAAAAGGCAGCTGAGCCCCAAAAGTGCAACAGAAATATTTTAACTCCAACTTCATTTTGATCAACTTTTTGCAAAGAATGTGAGGCTTAGATTACTTTTTTCTTTCCACCCATCTGCCATTTGACAAGGCACCATGATGGATATTTTAGTGACTGGAACCCATTTGTGTCCTGTCAGCATGGGTCCAGGTAGAGTTACTCTTCATTTTATGCTGAGATAAGCAAGGGCAAAATACATATGGTTAAGCACTGATCTCCAGAGTCAGAACTTTGCTTCTGTCCACACTGAAGCTGGCAGCTTGGGCCCCATTGCTCTGGGGCCCCCAGAGATGCTTTCCAGAGATCACTACTGCCACGTGTGTCTCTGAACACATAGCTTAGATATCTGCAAATCTGTATGCATGTGCTGGCATGAGACTACACAGACAGGGACCGAACCAAAATAATCTGACCTTCCCTTCCCAATGGGGAATGCTCTGATGTAAAGCTGATGGCTTCTCCTTCTGTATGGAATGTCTCTTTGTGACAGACAAGTTTGGAGTTGGAAATGCAAGAAAATGCCCTCTTCTGTCACAGGGAGGTTTTAAATAGCTCCTTTGAGGTGTAGGATCATAGCTGCTCTTGGTGGATGGGAGGTTACAGCAATACCCAGAGAGATTTTCCTTTTCAGCCTTGCTGGGATTGTTCATGGGAGCTTTCCTGTGGATTTTACTGTTTTTTTGGATCAGGTCCTAAATCACAGAGTGAGCTGTGTGTTGGAAACCCCATCCACCAAGTAACATCCTTCAAGTAACAGAGAAGATTATAGATTAGGTTTCTCTTGGAAGAGCAGAACAGACAAAGCAAAGCTTCAGCACCAGCCTTTGCCAGGAATGGCTTTCTGTGCTACAGCTCAGATGCACTTCTGAGTGCAAAACAAAAGGATGCTGAGCTCGGAGAGCTGTGGCAGCTCTACTGAGCAAAGAGAAGGAGACAATGCTCACAGACAGCACAACTGGTAAAGCAAGCCCACAGGCTGGAGCTGAAACACTGATGTGACTCAGTGGGTCATTAAAATGCTCTGGGAAACCCAAAAGCTAGCATTTTGGCACACAACTATCTGCCTCACACAATATATTATTATTTTTAGAATAGTGGTTTAGTTCATAATGGTGTCTTACGTTGTGTTGTATTATTGTAAGGTTATCACTGGAGTTGCAGCTGGTAGGAGAGGTCTGCAAGTAAGAGCAGGGTCTGCTGTTACTGCAGCACACAGCCTGAAGCGATGTGAAGTCTGAACAAGGAGAAAAGGGAAGAAACTGAGGTACAAGAGAAGCGACCCGAGATTCATAGAATCATTCAGGTTGGAAAAGACCACAAAGATCATCTGTTCCATCTGTCAGGCCATCATTGTGGGGATATGACAGGTGAGAGTTAGAAGTCTTAGGTTTCTTAGAGCATCGCTTTGATTTCTGGACCAGATTTCTTGCCTGGGTTATATTATAAGCCTTAATCTCACGAGTGGCCACATTATCTATGCTCTGGGGTAGTAGTTCCCACATTTCCTTCTTAAATACCAATAAAATTGGTAATTTAAGCAGGACGTGCTGATTGCAGAGGGGCTCACCATACCAAACAAGGCCCCCCTCAGCCTTCCCTATCTGCTGTCCCAGTAGTGCCCACATTATGGACATCAAATATCAGTTGAGCTCAGCCATCTCACACAGTGACTGTTCCACCTTTCCATCAGCAGCTCACTCCAAATCCACACGTTTCAGAGAAGAGAGGAGGCCTTAGAAGCCTGGGAGTGCTGAGGCATGCTTATGCACCTGGACTTGTAAGGCATGGACAGCCATCCTGTGTGCTGTCTTCATCTCTTGCTTGGTCTGGCAAGATGAGGGATGGCAGATCAATATTTGTGGGGCATGTGGTAATTCCCAGAGAGCTGATTAACTTGGAATGTCACTTCTTAGGCTTCCTGTGGGCAACTGCATGTGTCTCAGAGAGACAATCCTGCCTTGATCATCATCGTTATCATCATTATCATCATCAATCAGCGGGAACACCTCCAAGTATGGTGACCCCACCACCTCCATGGGTAGCCTGTGTCTGAACTTTGAGGGTCCTGTGCCTATCATAGTATCACAGAATCTATCAGGATTCTGCAGAAAAATAGGAAAGTGTCAAACAATTGTACCTATCAAAATGAATCCTCCAGAGCACATACCCCAAATCCCAGTAATGTGACTTAAAATGTTTTGAGTTTTACCAGCTGCAAAGTGAATTTTCCATCTCGGTTCTAAAAAGAGACTTGATATGAGGAGTAATAGTTTTTAGGACTAGCTCCATCACTGACAACGTTAGCCTCAAATCTGTCTTTGGGTTCTCTCTGTAATCCATGGAGAGGTTCATATGGTAAGAATTTTGCACCTTGGATCACCTCTTGAATGTGTCTATCTCAGTCCCCTTGGTGGTGAAACATCTGTCAATGGCTGGGCCCCCATTTTTACACCAGCAGCTTTAGGTGGTCAGACTGTTACAATAAGCAAGACCCCAGACCATTCCAGTCGTGTAGGATACATGAATTTATTGCCACATTAAATAAAACCAAGTAAAGAAATAATATACCTTACCCAGGGAGTGAGGAGTTTCTTGTTCATGATCTTGCTGGCCAGACTCCAGCTGTGAGACAAGGGGGCTATTGTAACTCCCCTGAATGTTGTTCAGTCCCAGCTCCCACCTTTCTTCTCAGCTTCTCTTTTTATTGCATTTTTTTGTTTCCAGAGCACAGTATTAACATCCAATTGACTCTATTTAAATGTCGTTGTTGCTAGAGAATCCAAGAAAAAGGGTTTTGTTCATTTTCCCAACAGATTCTGCACATGCAGTGCCTGTATCCTGGGCACCATGGCGTAACAGAATCACAACCTGGTTAAGGTTGGAGGGGACTGCAGCTATAGGGGGTCTGACCACAAATACACCTCTTCATAGGGTTATGTGAAGGCTAAGAAGGAGGGAGAAAATGTAGAATGTGACCTGACCACTGAAGCAAAATTGACTCTATACCCAGAAAAGGATATTGTGTTGGTTATGTTCAGGCTGGAAGAAATAGTATATTAGCAACGTGAAGCTTGAATGAAAGAGTGCAAGACTGTGTCTTGGAAAGAGAAAACACCTAGTTCAAATACTCAGCACATATCACTGTCTTTTGGAGCTGTGTAAGCTGGGACATCGATAGGATGAGAGAAAATGGTGTCAAGTAGTGTGAATGGAGGTTCTGGTTGGATATTAGGAAAAACTTATCCTCCAAAAAAGTGATAATGCATCGGCACAGGCTGCACAGGGAGGTGGTGGGGTCACCATCCCTGGAGGTGTTGAAGGAATATGGAGATGTGGCACTGAGGGACATGATCAGTGGATGTGGTGTTGGGCTTGGTGATCTCAGAGGGCTTTTTCGACCTTAATGATTCTGTGATCTTTACACTTCCATATCAGAACTTTTGATCTCACATTTTATCTGCTACATCATTGCACATGGCACGCATGCAGGCTGATGGATGACGTTAAGTGGACCTGCTTCAGATCTTATTTATATTGCTGTAAATCAGGAGTATTTCCCTTGAAATTGGTAGTGCTGGCCCACTCAAGGAAAAAACTAAATCAGGCTCATTGCCTGCATTTGTGCGGAGGGTTTCTTCAGCCAGCATCCTTCAATGCTCTCTTGTCCACTTCCCATTTCAATTTATCCCCCAAATCCTCATTTCCTCCTGCTCCTTTCCCTTCATTCCCATGGGCAGAGGCTGCCACAAGCTCTGCAGCAAGAGCAGGAGGATTAGCACACTCCAGGTTGGACACTGGACAAAGAGTCCACACACACTCCAGGAGAGCTTGGGACAGAGATAAAGGCATAAAAGCATTCCCCAGCTCTGCTTGACACGGGGAAGGTCTTCTCTGTCAAAGAGACTTGCCCTGTGGCTTCAAGAATGCATATAATTTTTGACAAACGAGGCCCCAGGGAATTGGCTGCAGACGGAGGGCTGTTTTGATTGTAACAGGCTTCGATTCAGAGGAGCCAGAAATTATTTATTTTTATTCAGCTTTCCTCCTCTCCTTCATTCTGGGTCAGGATTGAGAAACTCTGTTTGCTAGCCTTTAGGGTTCCAGCTGCCTCGCTACCTGCCTCCTTGCTGGACTTGAGGCAGCAGAGCAGGACACCCATACCTGGACTGTGATGTCTGACACTTGTCTCCATGTCCATTTACCCTGATGGGCTGGTCCCTTTGATAGAAATCTCCTTGAAGGAACAGGTGAGAGGAGGTGTAGGTGGTCCCTCTCCTCTTGCTCTGTGCAGGTAGAAGATGAGCAAAGCTCTTGCTTTTATCAATGTCTTCAGCATTTTTCATAATAGAATAATAAAAGCATAGAATATCCTGAGTTGGATGTGACCCACAAAGACCATTGAGTCTAACCCAAAGCCAAACCCCATATCTGAGAGCAGGGTACCACCACTCCCTGAGCAGCTTGGGGCCATGCCCATTGCCCTGGGCAGTCCATTTCATGCCCACCTCCCTCTGGGGCAGAGCCTTTCCCTCACCCCCAGCTGTCCATCCTCTGAATCTCATAGCTGGAGGGGCTACCTGCAGCATCCCAGCCCTCCTGCTTAGATCACGTATATTTAAATGACAGTGCTGTGTTCTCTCACAGTTTTAATCCTCCAAAGAGTTCATGGATGGATATAAAGGTTATCAAAAGCACTTTTAGATCAACAGTAAAAATAACAGTTACCCAGTGACACCATTAAGTCACCTGATTACTGCAGTTCTAATGGAAGCCGGACAAGAAATTAGGTCCTGGGTTTTTGTCACAGTTTTACCAGTAATTACTCTTGCCTACTCAGAGCACTGATAACTTACAGTGCAGGTAGGGCTGTCCTTGCTTCTCAAGTGCCATCCATACCCTGATGCACTGGAGAAGTCACTCAGCAGCTGTAACTCAGTTGCAGCCAGTGGTTCATGCATATGGGCATCTTTTGAGCTCTGTCTGTTTAGAACTGTTGATCACTTAGGCTGCTGATGAGCTAACATCTTCTTTGGGCTCTATGCTTTGACCTGAAAGGCTAATCAACAACTGGCTTGACACTGTTTTGGCTTAGCGAGACTACGACTCATGGCTTTTGCTTTCATTACAGTTGGCAGCTGAAGACAGGATCCTGCAGGAAGGATGTCAGGCAGGGCCAAAAGCTATGGGTGCAGGAGATGGTTCTACAATGAGAATCCTTATCCAGAAGACTCTATCAAAAAGGATGCTCCTGGTGTTACATCGATAGGGTGCCTCACTATGTCCTCATGTGGACAGGCATCCTATGGGAAAGCAAAGGCTGTGATTTTCATGTTACACATCAAGAAGTGAGAGAAATAGGCTTCCTGGCCTCCAGTGCCAGCTGTCATTGCTGACAGACATATCGCCTAACAGCTTAAGGGCATTGGGGAACTATGCCCAGATGTCTCCATTCTATTCCTGGCCAAAATTTTTGACTGACAAATGGAATGCTTGGCCTAAGATCAGCCAGGAAACCTCTGGCAGAGCTCAGATGTGGGCTAGCACCTTGGGCTCTCTGTCATGTGCAATGCAAATTGTCAGTACTCAAGAGAAAGATAAGGGTGGGAGGAATGAGTGCCTATCATCCAACCCAGTGTAAACCAGTCTTCTCCTCAGGTGAGATCCCTCATCCAAGGACCAGAGCACAGTCTCTTTTTTCAAGGAGATGATGATTTTCCATATGTGAGTCTTAAAAGAAGTACTGAAAGTTACTTTGAAGCACTTTTTCTTCAGAAAATCTAAATTTTTCTTTTCTCTGCTGGGATATGAAAACATAGGGACCAAGAAAGGAACTACTGTTATTCTGTTTTTAGCAGATAGATCAAAGAGAAGTGCTGCAGCAGGCCAGTTACACTGGGGAAAGAGTGGGCTCCTTCTGCTAAATAGGTCAACAGATTGGGATAACTCTCTCCAGGCTTGAGCTACAATTACATCAATCACTGGTCTCAGTTTGGTCCTGGAAAGTTCTGTAATTTGAGGAGCTGTGTGGGAATCTCCCTTAACTGCAGATATATGCTTGGCTGTCTGCTTCTGTTTCCTTGAAGATACTTTCCTCTTCCTTCTTCGTGCTCTCTTTTGTTTAGTGAAGGGGAACAGTGGCTTCAAAGAGATAATAATTTGATGTAATTTGAAACTTAGTTTAAGATAAGTTGCACTGGGGGCTCTAATTGTCCTGCTCTTGTGAAGATGCTGACACGTTACCCAAGGAACAGTGTCCCACGCCCGGTGTTTTTCTTCTAGGAAGTCCAGTGCCAGAAAACATTGAAGGCTGAATGCAAGTAACACCTGTATCCCTATACATTGCCTGCCTTCATCACTGCCCAGGGCTTTGCTTTCCTCCAGGGTTGCAGCTGGGACTCCACCACCTCCCTGACTTTATGCTCTAGGCATGCTGGAGCTCTGAAAACTGTCTGAACATGAACCTGTGGATTCAGATCAGTTGATAGTTTGGACAGAAGAAGGAGGGAAGTGTGTAGGGATAGCACAGCTTGTTTGCATAAGTCTGGTTTCCTGGATTGATTTCCTCATCTGAAAAAAACAAAAACATGAGCAAAAGTTGCTTAATAGAATCATGGAACGGATCAGGTTGGAGATCACCTATTTTTAACCTCCTGCCATGGGGTGGTTGACACCTATCAGCTCAGGCTGCCCAGGGCCCCATCCAACCTGGCCTTGAACACCTCCAGGAATGGGGCACCCAAAACACTTTGGGCAGCCACTGCCAATGCCTCACGACTCTCTGAGTAAGAACATCTACCCTAAATCTCCTTTCTTTTAGTTTTAAACCATTCCCCCTTGTCCTGTTTCTACTCAGTTCTATATAGTTTCTACATGACCACAGCACAGTGAAGATGACTAGGATTATTTTTGATTCTTGGCTCACATTTTTGAAACACCAGAACTGAAGTTCTGGACTTCCATTTTAATTGGTCTTCAGAGGGCAGTGAGAAGCATTTTGGACCCTTCTGAATCCCAGTGCTGGAACAAGCTCCTGAGTAGATGTTGCCAATTATACACAAATACTGTATGTTTTCTATCTGAACGTGTTTTGATGAAAC